>CM072886.1:34212579-34534172 GCA_037013685.1 Acridotheres tristis
ACTCCCAGCAGAGCCCCAACTTTTACAGTGAATCAAGCAAAATCACTTGCCTTCTTCCCAAACAGAAAATAAAATCAGCCTGAAAGAGATAAAAAGCTAAAAGGAAAAAGGAAGTTCAAGGAGAGAGGACAGACAGAAGGGGAGAGAAAAATGACTGCTCAGGTATATTTGTCTCACTACTATTTCTGTGTGTTAATAGCCCTATTTTGGGCAGCACTGTAACACAAGTTTCCCAGGTTTTTCCTACCTATGGTAATACTGATGGAACCTGATGGATTTTGTCAAAAAGAAGCTCCCTGTTTTGACTTTTGTATTCAGCAGTGGTACACAGTTGTTTTTTCCCTTAGCAGATCTTCAGAATGGGTGCATTTTGGCATCACTCATTCCAGCAAAGAGAACGTCCAATATCCATAACCACACAATAACATCAGGGTGAAGCTTAGCCAGCCACAGATTTGAGAATTGATTTCAAACACAGCAATAGGTTTTCTTTTCTATTTGTTTTTACACTTCCAAATCTTAGAAACAGCTCGGCAGAAAGCCATACTAATAAAACAGTAAGCCTACATGGAGCTCAGAACATACGTGAAAGGGGCTGAGATTTTTTAGAATTTGTAATGTAAGAAAAACATTTTCATTACTCATATGTGGGAAGTGGGTGGAGGAGCTTAGTGGGGCTCTGACTTGGGTGATACAGATGGAAAATTTCCAGCAGTTTCCCTGTTGTGAGCATGAGTTTCTCAGAAGGAAGCAGCATGTAGGACTTCAGCATAAGATGAAGAATATGACTCAGTTCATATTCTCTGTGGGCAGTGAAACAACTCAGCTAGCAGTGGGGATTTTGAAAGAAGAGCAGCTATTATGGCTCATGGCATTTCCTCTACACACTCTCTATAAAATTCTGCATGTGCAGGTGGCAGTGGAGCACAAACCAATAACTTCTCTATTTCCACAGCACAGCCAAGGCTGATTACCTCAAAACATTTTGTTAGGATAGTCTCCCACATAACCACTCTTCCACGTTCCTCCTTTGGTAGCTGTCAGTGACATGACTAAGCAACCTCATGCCAGCCCTGTGCAAGCAGGGTGCCATCACATCAGGAATTTATCAGCACCCTCCTGGCTGCCTCAATGGACTAAACCCCTGGAAACAGGCCAAGCTCAGGTATGCTATATGTAGGCAGAAATAGAGGCTTAGAGGGTGGTGGTCACGCTACACAAAGGCTGGTTTTGCCCTGGGGCCTGAAAACTAAGTGAAGCATTAAATGAAGCAATGCATGATGGCAGATTGAACAGATACTATGCATGTGTCAGGGATAAATGGAAGAGACTGACTTTTAGGGCTGTCTAGTCTTTCCTTGGTAGCTGAACCGTGTAAAGCCGAAAATTCAAACCAGCCCAAAAAAAATCAGATCCTGTTACTAAAGGATTTTTGGAATGTCATTTCAGTCAATATTGTTCTCCACAAATTAAGTCTCACTAGTAAGATGGATGCCACCAGATCACTGTCAAAAAGATAAGAAATGCCTGCCTTTCCTAGTCCCTTCCTAGATGGCTGTGATACCACAGGGATACTGCATAGTGTGCCATGAGAGGATGAAATGCACTACATCTTGCTTTTGGGAGACAGCAAACATGACTGCCATGGAGAACACAGGAAAACTTGGGCAACTGCACTTCAGGTAAAGCACTGCAACCAAGAAACCTCCTCGTGCTGGAAAAATATTTGATAGAAGAACTTTTTTTGTTGAATCTGTCTTCTGTACTTCAGTATTGTTTAGGCATTTTTAGTACCAAGAAACACAATGGAGAGCTCTAGCAGGCTTAAGGAGAAGCACAGCCATCTAGTACTCCTATGAAAGCCCTTTGAATAGTTAATGGACCCTACCATGGGTACAAAACCAACTCAGAGTGGTGCTGTCTTTGAATGCCTGGGCACTCAGAGATAAATTTAATGCAGAGCCACGATGAGATATGTATGAAGATAGTTGTGCTTGTCTTTTGAGCCTGTGAATTTTTCAAGACTGATTCCATCAAGTCCTTTTTAAAAACCAAGTCAGAATTTGGAAGGATTTCTCTTCTTTTCATTGGCTTCCAAGCAAAAACCTTCATGTCTTCCCTGTACTGCAAGTACTTAAATAATCCACTCCACATCTGGACAATTAAACTGCCTGGAAATGCTCCAGCTCTGAGCTTTGAAGAAAACACTTTAAATGTTGAAAGAAAACATTGATAAGCCAAAAATAGTCAGATGGGTGGATTCTATCAACTTTCATAAATCCAAGATCATGTACATATGTATTTAATTGCAGAGACAGTTTCTGTTCTGCTTTGAATTGCATTAATCTGAAACATTTCTATTGCTCCTCACATTTACACTTTGAGATTCTGCCCTGATGTGCCTTTTTTATTTTTTTTTAATTAATAGGATTTCAAATTGCTGAGATAACTTTCAAGCAAGATAATTGTTGGCCTGTGCCACTACATACCATATTCTATCAGCATATCTTTGAAAGACCTTAATAAGTAGCATGACATTTCATTCCCCATGGGAAATGACTATGCCCTGTATTCCCTTCCTGTCCCCTTTTTAAATTGTTCTTTTGGCTTCTTGGATTTGCTGGAGGGTCTGGAGCCCAGTTGTGAGTGCTTTCTGTGGTGAGAATTGAGAATGTTTTTCTACTCTTCTTAGTGTGAAATTCCAGGTATAGTATTATGTCACATCAGATCTCTGTGAAAAAATGTATCTTGGCTCCAAAAGGAAAGATTAATGGAAAAATCATTCTCAACCTGCCAGGAAAATATTTTTTCCCTTTCAGCATGAAAACAAAATGTAGAGTTAGCTGAGAGATCTAAAGATTAAAGGGAAAATAATGTTCCAAGGTTTTCTTAACCTCCATCCCCAAATTATATGAAAGCTCGTGCAGAAAGAGGAACAAAATAAAGAAAACCAACTTTGTTTATTCCTGTATAACAAAGTCCCTTACTAGAGATGGTTTATGTTGATGTAAACATTAAGGGCTTTTTTTTTTTTCCCTTTTACCAGCAGTGCTATTTTCGGCAATTATTCATAGCAGAAAAGGTTAAAAAACAACTGAATAATACAGAACCGCATCTTTGACTCTGGAGCAGCTCTGTCCTTTATCTGTCTAGCAGCCACAGGAAGTTTCTAATGCTAAGTAACAGCAAGGAATTGTAACATATGCAAGCCTGAATTTTTACTGTCATATGTTATTACACCTGCTACAGTGCATTAAACTTCAGAAAAGACAAAGAAATGTGGAGGAGAAAGAGGTAAAAAGAAGGACTGACACAGCAGACTTCAAGTCCTTGCACACTTGGCTAGAAGGGTGTATTCAGCTGAGGGACACAAAGAATAAATTTGAGTAATCCTGTCTAACTCCTGATGGCCCCAAGAAGAGGCATGTTGTGTCCCAAGGTGAGCACTGCCCTGGGGGTGATGAACAGCGACTGGGTTTGCCCCAGCCCCTCATTCCACAGCCAAGCTCTGCTCAGTGTAGTGGAGAGCAGCTATCCCAGGTTGGAGATAAAATTTCATCAGCTTTCCTAATTACTATCTTATTCACTGGGATCCTAAGGTAGCTCACTGCTCTTCTGGCCTGTCATGCCAAGATGTGATCTCATATTGGCAAGAAAAAATTTCCGGTGCCTCCAGCAATTTCTCCCCAAAGAGCTCAGTGGCCTTTGTGTGCTCTGGTTCCTTCTCTGCTACACATCCAGAAAGGCAAGGGAGCAAATGCCCCCTGTCACTGAGCAATGGTTCAGGTACATTTTTGAGGCCCTTCCATGCCAAAGGGGCCCAAGGAGAAGCAGAGAGAACAGGCACTGAGAGAGGGGCAGGCATCTTTCAAAATTCTTCAGAGACAGAAAAGTGCACAGCCCCACACTAACCTGCCAGCGCAAAACAAACAGGGTAATACAGCACAAAAATCTGCTCCAGTGCTTACTGAAATCAACAGGAACCTTAACACTGCCTTGAAGGGGAATTTGATAAATGCCCAATGGGAAGCTGACCAAGGAGAAATGGAGTGTGGAAGCCAGGGTTTTTTCAGTGAAAATGCATTCTACAAAGTGTGGTGCAGAAGCAGCAGACAGTAAGGACTCAGAAGACCAAATACACCAGTGGACTTAGGAAACAATCCTGCACACAACTCTTCTCTTTGAAATGTCCTGATGCTAAGTGGCAGCAATCTGGAGGGATAAGTAGTAGTCAGTAACAAGAAACATTATCCAAACCTAGCAGATTCCCATCTTAGCCTTATACTCTTGACAAATCCAGCACACACACACACACACGTAAAAATCTTGGCAAAAGGCCTAGCATTTCATTTGGATAAATTACTTCCACATTTAATCAGCCAACACTGAGCTGTATTTGTCAGAGAGTGCAAAACTTCTGGCAATTTAAGGCAGCTGCCTATGTCATTGTCTTCTCTAGTGCTATTAAAATATTGCTACATTATCCCTATGGAACCTGGCAAAACATTTGTTGTGTGGAACAAGATTCAAAAGACATGAATTTTAACTAAATTTAGACGCTTTCTCCCATTGGAGAAAGGCCATAAGCCAGCCCTTACCATGGTCTCTTCTCAGAGGCCAGACTCCCAAGAGTAGAACAAGTAACAGAGACTTGGGGCTGATAAGTGAACCTTAAAGTCAAAGGTGCTGTTCTAGAGCAACCTGAAATGAAACACATCAAGTTTTGACACAGAAATTAATAGCCAAAGGTGTTGTTGTCAGTCAAACAGACTGTTTTGGTCAGTGTGACATGGTATGTTTCATTTTTGGAAATACAAGAAGTAGTAGGCTCTTCAAAACATTCTTCAGGTATAAAAGCTAAATTTTGTTTCAAAAGAACAAGTGGATTTCAGGAGAAAATACTGATATTAAACATTTGGATTTCTTTTTCTGCCAGCTTAAAAATCTGCTTCTAGAAATTGATAAATTCAAAGATAACTTTCTTTGCCTTGAATCTACATTTTTCACCAAAAAATACAAAAGCATTACCAAGATCCACCCTTGAACAAGCTCCCCAAATACAACTTAAGTCAAAGGAATCCATCCTCAATGTGGGAGGAAAAACCTAGACTTCTTTCTCAATTCAGTCATTTGCTTCCATTTTATTTGAACTAGTAACAGAGTACTTTAACAAATTTTCAAGCTAAATTAATCCTCAGTAATTCAGAAGTTCTACTGTTTAGTGAAGCAATGCTGTAATTGACAGATCAGTCTCCATTTGCATTAGCTCCTGGGAGGATTAACTATGTGGGGATTAAATCCTTTCATATCTGACCCAAATCCCACCCCAAATTAATATTAACTCCTGAAGTCAGCTGGTTTAAAACGTACTTTGATCACCTGGGAAACTTTTCTCTCCTTCTCACTGATAGGATTTCTGCATTGAAAACAAACTCATTGCTCTTCTCTTTGACCTGATCCTGAAAACATGACATGAGCCTTGTAACCCCACACAAACATAGAGATGTATGCTGCAAATCCCCATATTCCATATCATCTGCAAATGAATTCTTATAGTCTTTCATTTTTTTCTTAACTTATATAGAAGCCAAAATACAGGGTTTTTGTTTAAAAATTTTTTTTAAAAAAAAAGAAAGCAGAAATTCCAGGGTGGTCCTAATCTTCTCATCTTGAATTTATATTTTTATACGTCAGGGATGGAACATGTGGGCAGAGTGGAATGTCAGACAGGCGGAGTATTAGGAACAGACAGAGTAGCACAAAGCAAGCAACGTTCACGTAACTAATTTACTATGTGTTAAACTGGATCAAATTCCTACAAATGTGATGTTAAACACTTACGTATGGCAGTATATTTTTATGGAACAGATTAAGAAATGATGTAAATTTCCAAGCATAAAATTTTGGCTAATCAAAATCTTTTGGCAAGTTAGCTGCTTTCATTTTGAATGAACCCTCCACATTACCACTTTGCCTCCAGAAAAGACTGGATCTGTATCTTCATATAGATTCCTTGAAAATTGAATGGATAATTTATTTTCCTGGCTCAAAGAACTTCCCTGCACCACCATCATTCCTATTTATGTCCATATATTTTTTATGTACAAATCAAGTATTTTTTTCAGTAGGCCTTCTATGTGAAATACAAGCACTTAACCAAGTTTCCTTAACTTCTGACCTATTAGCAGTAAAAACCTGTCCGAAAATCCAGCAGTGGAGGAACATTTCTGTTTAAAGAGCACTGAGAAAGATGTGCAGATCTGAGAGGAGGTTATAGCAGAGTATAGCAGATTATAGCAGTTTCTGAAGTTATACATGGAGACTACATCATCATCCAAGTCTCTAATAATGTGTTTCAAGATAGTGGAAAAAAAAAAATCTCAGACTCTGCTGCTCCCTCCTGTCTTAACATGACTCAACCCTCAGCTGCAACAGTGTGACTGGATTTATCCCTTTCAATCTGACCAGATGAAATTCAGGATCTTGTCTGTTCAAACCAGAAAAAGCACTGGAGGTGGACTGAGACTTCATCAGAGCAACCGCCTCTATGTAAAAACATTTTTAAGACCTTATTTCTTACAGGAAGCCCTGAACCACTCCACTCATAGTTCTGAACATCTTTCAGTCTGCTTTTGGACCATAGGCCACCAGATCCAAGTAGCCAAGTCAGGAGTGACACCTCTGGCCAGACTGAAGCCTGTAACTCATAATTTGGTGAGATTTTCCTCCTACCGAGCTGTACAGAGCAGCATCCTTGCAGAGGTACTGCCATCATGCCCTGCTCCCAGCTGTACCAAAGGCCACGCTGTGCCCACATCCATGCGAGGCTGAGCCCAAGTACATCTCTCCCCCCTCTCAGGGTTTTCTCAGGGAAAGAGAAAATCTGGTTTTTAGCAAGAGGTGTTTGTACATTGGCTTTCCACCTGTCCCTCCTTTTCTTACATTTGCATGCACAGTCCCATTCCTATTTTTTAATTCTGGCCCAGCTTTCTCATTGATTGCAGGAACGGATTCACCCAGGGGCTTTAGGCAACTGAACTTAAACCATTCATTTTTAAACAAATCTCATTTTGAGAAAAACATCAGCTGGGAGTCTGCTCTGGACCATTGGGCGCACCTGAGATAATTAAGAAATGTATTTTTCTCCTAGGGTCTTCAGCAGTAGTTTTGCCCCAACAGAAGCAAATTAAAGCATAGTTGGTGTAGTTGGCAGAAGAAATCTTGATAATGTCTCAGCTGTGAGGCACAGCTGATATGGCAGGGTGGGCAAAGAAGGTGATTCAGAATTGGTACCATCATACTTGTAGCAAGATGAAACCACTGTCTTCCTGAAGTGCCCTGATGTGCTGCCCCACCTCTTGGGGGCCTCATAAAGCCCACTTGCAGCAGCTCAAGCTGCTCTTACTGGAATAAATTCTGTTATAAAGGTCCTACCAAGCTATTCCATCTCTCAAGTCTGAAATACAGGAATAGCAGGGCAGTGCTGCTTGCTGGAAGCAGACAGTACTCCTGGAAATGGTGCTGGGGCAAAATGAGGGAAGTTCTTTGTTTTAGAGAAAGAGGAGGAGAAGGAGTAGAATAGTAGAAAAAAGGTGGCTCTAAGAAGAAGCATATGAACAAGAAGGAAGGGATACTTTTGTTTTCTTTGCCATCTAATTAAAAAATCATGTTACAAAACATTTAGTCTATGAAAAGGTCCATGTCTCTAGGACTCTATTTTGACTTCTGGGATGCACTTGAGCATGAAAGATGTACCCAAGCAAAAGACTCAGTGACTTAGAGCCCCACTCATCATGTGACCATTATTGTCCTGACCAAAATGTCTGAGCAGGTAGGACATACAGATACTTTGTCAATAAAGCCATATTGATGGGCAGAGACCACCTGAGGGGGAGCTGCCACACTGACAACTCTTTCATATGAGCCCAGCAATCAGGAAATTGGAGGTGGGTGGATGTGCAGGGGAAAGCTTCTTGTGCAGCAGATGTTTTCAGCCTGCTTGGGTGGAGGCTTCTAGCTTACAATCAGGGACACAGATCAGTTGGGGAGTTCATAGTCCTGTTGACTACTTTTTCTATTGGGGAAATGTCAGGGTGTGTTTGCTTGCACTTTGGGATATCTTAATTCCCTCCTCTGATGATGATTCTTGTCCTGTAAATGTTTTTACTGTTGCTGGTTAATGAATTCAGTTCAGCCTGGCAACTTATCTGCTAAGGCAATCTGAGCAGCAGATAGCTGATATTTACCAGGCTGGAGTTAAAAATAATTCACACGTTACATTTGAATGTTGAATCTGAGGTAACCAGTCAACACAAGAGCATAGTCCATAAGTAAGAACAGATGCAAAATTAATCAGATACATTTTTTTCTGTTTCTTTCCCCATGACTATTCTATTTTTCTGCTAAACTCTGAGTGTTCCCATCTTTTCCCTGTTGCAGGGAATAAAACCTGCATGCCAAGCTCACAAACAAAACTGCTTTTGACTGTCTTTCTGCTGATAAACACAGCAAAGCGTCCGTCCATTCTTGCAGTCCCAGGAGTCGCTGTAATGACAATGTTATGCACAACCAAAGCAGTGCCAGGAGGTGCAGACTGGAGTTTGATGGAACGGAACGTCCCTGAGCAGCAGCTGGTGGCCAGGAAGCTGGGAACACATACCCAAGAAATGCCTCTGAGTAGCTTTGCTTTGCTTACAATGGAAAGACTTTTGTCCGACCTACCATGGTGGTTCCTACGGCTTGTTTGATGCTTTTCTGTTTTCTTAACCATCTATTCACACAGCAATTCTGTCAAGGGGGAAAGCCCAGAGATTTATATTAGCTGGGCTGGATTAAAAATTCCTTCAAGCACAATGCTGCCCGAAGGCTTATGGCTGTGCTGCATTGGGAAAGGAGCACAGCAAAGCATCTAAAAATGATCCCAGAGACACACGGGCCCCCCCACAAATTCCCCAGACTGGCAGCCTTGGTCATCTGGTGTGGTCTTCACAAGTGGCTCCAAGGACTGAGTGAGGAGTCCTTACAGGCAGCAGGGGTGAATAGGGTGGATCCTGCCCTCAAGAGGCCTCTGTCCCAAAAAGACCACCAGGCTTGACATCTCTGATTTCCACTGACTAGTGGTATTGCAGAGACTGGACTCCACAACTCAGAGTCCAACAGCTGTTGATGCTGTTCCTACAACCATTGCTTTTCTAGCCACACTGTCTCTATTAGGAAGGATTTAAAAGATTTTAAGGGCAGGCTATGAATAGGCTTTATTTCCTGCCCTGTAGGGATATAGTAAAGGCAAGTGAGAGATGTGCATTATGGCAAGTTGACTGTGCTGGTCCTATTAGCATGCTGGGAACAGACCTGCCATTTTGACACCAGAAGACTAGGATTTCACAAGGGAAGGACATAAATCAGCATTAGTTACCTCAGAGACTGTAAATGAACTGTAAAATACACAATGTACTTTGCTACCAAAGACAACCAACAGGCCACCATCCATACCACATAAATTTTGGGCAGTTGAAAATTGGTGGATCATTATTAGTGGCTGTGGAGACAGAGAGCTTTGTAGGCCACCCTTAATTCTGGCAGTGAGGAGCTGAGCTTGTGCCTGGGGCACCAAACAGCAGTACCAGTGAAGAATTTAACATCCATGTGAATTGGTGTATTGGCTATCCTTGAGCAGGTAACCAGACACAGATTTCCTGGGAGGGGCCAGTGACCCCTTCAGCGCATTCCTGCAGTGACACCACTTGTCTCACACACATGTCACCCCACCACCTCTTCTCTGTGACCCATAGAGATGGGAGATAGTGGTTCCTGGTCTAATCCTGACACTGAATAATGGGATGAGTGAGGAAAACACACTCTTGCAGGCCAGCCTTTTTCTCTGGTATTTGCAAGAAAATATCAAGAGTAACACCTGGTACATCTCCAAGGTGCCATGGAGGGGATGTGTTCTGGAACACCCAAGAGGAGACCGTCCAACCTCATAGCTGTGCTGTAGTCACTGCCACTCTCCTTGTGGAACAGCCCCTTCCCCTCACTCCTGCTCCTGGGACTAGTGAAATATTTACAACACACTTTACAGCTCAGATCCTTCTCCATTGCACTGGTTGTTTATTGAGTATGGAATTTTTAAGAATTAACTTAAAAGTTGCATCAATGCAAAAGAAAGATGTAAATGACAGTATTTATATGTTGCAATCCAGACTTTTAGAGGCTTTCCCCCCATAATTACCGACATAACATCTCATCTCATCTGGCTTCACACCATTGTTTCACTGCTTTTCCTTCTGTCTTCCCAGGAACCAAGAGCAGAGCAGCCCTAAAAACCATCTCTCTGAAAAAGACATCATGGAGCAGGAGTTTAAACAGTCTCCCTGAGGACTTGTACGGGCTGTGCCTGAGGTTGCCTGTCCTGGCATCAGGCACAACTTCTGACAACAATCCTGCAAACTTGGCCAGAACCATGAGGGCCAAGCCAAGCACTTTGTGCCATATGCATCACTGCTACATGGGTCCTCAGGGAAAATGTTGCTCCTATTTACAGTCAGTCAACTCCAGGATAATTCACTTCTCTCAATAATATGCAAAAGAAGACTTGTTTCTTCTTTTTTGGGAGCATCATCTAGTTAAAACACCTTCCTAGCTCAAACTGACAAAAATGCAGGGCAGCTACAGGAAGATTTCTTAGGCCTGTTGTTGTATGCCTATCACTCATTGTGGAGGTGCAAACACTGCCATATCCTCATCCCTCACCAAAATGCAGGCTGAGAGAAAAGAGAGAGTCAGCAGGGATGCAGAGGTGATATAGAAGGATGCAGCTGGGAAGGTGGTGAGAGCTGCCTTGACCCCAGGTAGGATGATAGTGTGTCTGCCACAGCAAGGATGGGGTAACTTTTTCTCTGGGGGAACCTTGTCTCTGCCTTGCTGTACTGCCACTGCATCTGCAGTGGCCTTCAGGAACAGAGTTAATTTTGGTCCAAAGACGTCCCTCCACCCTCCAGTCTTGTACTCAACTCTCTGTCCTCAGCTAGGTTTCTGCAGTCCAGAAGAGTGGCTTGACCTGCACTTTGTTTGTGTCCTGCAACTGCTGTCATTCAGGAGAGGATAAAAGGAGGTGGCTCCACAATGTCCACAGACAGTTCCAGCAAGTGCTTGAAGGAATGTTTGCCTCATTTGCTAGGACATGAATCTGAAAAACACTCACTGGATATTAAAAACAATAAACATTTGTTAGATAATAAATCCCAGACTATGCTTTCTTGATAAACTGGATGATTTTATAAGGAGTCCCCTGTGACTGAAGGCAGATTCTTCCACAGTGTCATAATTTGTTTTGAGCTTTGCTCTTCATTACCTGGTTTTGCTTACACCCTGCTCTATGAATGAGAAAAACACCTCCAATTGCCCTTTGTGCAATCTTAAGGGAGAAATTCAAGTAACCAGTAAAGTAATAAATCCTTACTACAGATCATCACTCATTTTTCTTATGAATTTATTTAGGACTTTTACCACTGGTAGGAGGAGGATAAAGCAAAAGGTAGAGCAATTTCTTTCCTTTGTTACCACAACAGACTGCAAAAAAAAATTAAAAAATAATAAAAAAAATCCCTCCCTCTATCCAGCTATTGCACTAGTCCAAGTCTATTCAGTGGGACCATGAGTCATGTCACCAACAGCTCTGCAAGTACAGAGTTATTTCTACATCCTAACAAAAGCAATTCTGTAGCTCAGGATGACAAATTCATGAAACATCTGTGAAAGGTCAAGAAACAACATGCCACTTTGGGACAAACAGCCTTTATTCTGAGGTCCCACATTTCAGAGAAAAATCTCTGCTTCTCGGCACATTCTGCCAAAAGTTATATTAAAAATACTATACTATAAAAAATGCTAATATAACACAGTGCTCTTTTATTTATGTTTTTTAGCAAACTCAGAAGGGCAGTTATAATATTTAAGAAAACAGCAAGCCAGCAGCCAGGTACTAGCATTCTTCACTCTAGCAGATCCTTTCCTTCCAGCCAAATCTGATTTTTACCCATCTCTGCTGTTCCTTTCCCTCTCTGTATAACCTGTGCAGCCAGAGGCCAAAGGCTGCATAGTTTCCATCTCTCCCTTTTCCATTTCAGAGACTGCTCCCAACAAACCAAGACAGCTATAAGGGTGCTTCCAAAGAAAATAGGCTAACTGGGGGTAGGGATAAGGTGAGGAGTAAGAAAGATCATTAGGGCAGGACCTGAAATAAGATAGCTCAGGCATCTGTGTGCCTACTTGGAGTAGAAAATTTGCCCCCTTTGGAGAGCAGAAAAAGAGATTCTGCCTCTAGGATGAGTTTGGGACAGGTCTGCAGATCAGTGTGTAGCAGTTTCCAAAAATCCCCTTCTGTGGGTTTTAACATGGAAGGGGACAATCTAGCCCAGGTTAAAAAAAAAAAAAAAAAATCTACTTAAATCCCTTGGAATGTAGTTTTCCTTTCTGTTTCGTCACTTACAATCATAATTATAGGTTTCCTACTGCTCCATCCATTGTTACTCCAGGCTAATATTTTCCATCATATCCACTCTTTCCAGTTGCTGGCAACTTTGTCAGACCTTCAGCTTTCAAGATCCAAAATCTTTCATGCTCTTTCTCTGACTGAAGTCGATCAGGAAATATCCATGTTCAGATGCTTTCTTTAACAAAAATTACTGACAAAGGCAGGTTTCTCCACCAGCTCTTGAGATGATTGTGAAGGTTCAGTACAGGAAGTTGAAATTTGGACGAAAGACAACAGTGGAGTTAGAAGGCTGTGTAACACCATCTCACAGATAGTTATTTTTTAATTAATTGATGTGGACTTGATGAGCAAGGTAGTAATGCCTGTTCCTCCTGCATGCACAGGGTTTGATCAGTTCTCTGTTACACTGTGGCTGAAGCAGAATGTAGCTGGTGGGAGATCAAGCTCCTGCTGAACACACCACATTGGCAAGCCTGGTGCTGCTCGAAAGGACTGTGTGGGCTTCTTATGTCATACGGGAGAGAGAGAATCTGGCATGCACTGCCCCAAAATCTCATTTAGGCTGATGTCATGATCAGTGCTGCAGTAGCAGAGCAGCCCTGTACTCCCAAATCACCAGGAAGTGTGACTGAACCATCCAACTTGTGCCACTGCCACAACCGTGGCTGTGGAACTGGGGAGGAGGCACACCTCAGTAACCTTCCCAGCCGTGGTGAGGGCACAAGATGCTGGTATTTTAAACTGCATTTATGCCAACCCAGGCCTGCTCTGCACTGCAGGGCCACAGGCCTTTCACACAGTGGGAATATTTGTGTCTGGCTCCTCCAGAGGACTGGCATTTAGCATGGCCTTCCAGGCCTGGCTCCCCTCCCACTAAAAGCATATTGCCACACTCTAGGTGCACTTTGCAGAGCAAGTCATGCAGTATTAGATATTCCTGAGCAGGGTTTCCATGCTCTGTTTCCCAAAGGAACTTGGCTATTAGTGGATGATCTATTAAGGGACTCAGCATCCATATTTTCTAAATTTTGTGCCTAACATTTCTCACAGGAGTCAAGTATGGGATATACCTTTCATAGCTATTCACTGGAAGTAAATGGAAACTACAAGCAAGGCATAGTGAAGTTTGGAATAGAAATAGAAAGCATCAGGCATCCCTGTTCCACAGACTTGCTCTTTGAGTAGCTCTCAGCAAAGCCACAGTAGCAGAAACAAACCATCTCTGGCTCTCAGTCCCTCCATAATAGTGACTGAATCACTTTGACCTGATAAGGGACAAAGTCTGCCAGCAGAGGTATCACCAGCACACAACTACAGCATTTCCACCAGATTCCAGATCTGTGGCTGCTGGCATCTAATCTGCATCCAGCCTAAGGGATGGACCCTACAGATGAACCCTCCTGATCTCTGCTGTATTCAAACTGCTTTGTGCTACTGATACCTGGAGCAGGCATCAAGGCAGAAAAAAATGCTCGGATGAAAGACATTCTTAGCACAGCTTCTTCATGTATATTCATTTTTATAGCATATTAATTTTTTAATTGCATATAAACAAACACAAATAAGAATTTCCATTGTAAATGTCAAAGCTCCAAAGATCTGGGACTACATGGCTCCACTAACATTTAAGGAAATAAAGGCTCATGAGTGCCAATATTATTGCTGAAAATAAGATCTAAGTCACTTAGATATTTCAAAGTCTTAGACATAGCTTTCAGTTACATGCTTGAATCACTGAAGCATTACAACAATAACATCATAAATGTGTATAAATATCCACTTAATGAACAACATGTTCACATGTATTTAATTTAATTGAATTTTATAGTAGCTTTTACACGCTATCTGCTTTCTCTGTTTGTGTCTGGGACTGAGCTAAGACATTGATTTAGAATTTCCTTTCCTTCAGCTTTTTGTAACTTTCTTAGGATAAATTCTCCTGTTTGTTCACACCTCAAAATTATGCTCTTACTATATATAGAAAAAACTGCAGTTTCAGCTATTTTCTAATATAATCCAAACACTTTTAAAAATACTCTGATAAAATAAAATGTTATTCCAAATTTTTTTTCAAAACTAGGATACTTTTTCTGAGGAAGTGATCTGTTGAGAAAAGTGTGCTGTATAACATCCAGAGAAGCACATCTGCACTTAGGAGTTGCATTGATTTCAAAGGATCTGTTTGGAGTGGCAGGCTTATACAGAAAGGCTGCAACATCCTTCATATGTGATTTTCTTGCCTCCCAGCACTCACTAGAGATGCAATTCTGTTGTTTATTCAACATTTGCACTATATTTTATTGAACCCAAACCAAACAGTAATTAATTTTGCTACTTTTAAAGAGAATAGATTTAAAAGTTTTTGGAGCAAGAAGCCTTTTCGACTAGTACCAAAAGCACTACAGTCTAGCTCAAAGACTTGGCCTTTATCTTGCAGCTATGCTACAAACAAGGACTAGGATAAACCAAGATACGCTTGAGATGCAGGTATTTGAACAACAAAGAAAAATGTGATTTTTCTAAGAAAGATTCAAATCTCTACACATTTTAAGCCTCCACTTGAATCAATATCTAATAGGCCACACCACTGACTTACACTTCAAATGTTACACCTGCTTGTGTATTAGACAATTATCATGCCAAGAGAATATTTTGCTTTCATTTTTACTCCTGGCTCTGTCCTTGTTTCTGCAGATTGCATTGATTCAAAAGCCAGTGACCTTGGCTAATTTGTGGAGGACAATTAATACTCAAGCAAGAGTGTTTCAAAATCCAGCTACTGGTAACTTGCCAAAAGAAAGGACAAAGTCATAAAATGCACATTATGGTTGAAAAGAAAGAAAAGGAAAACAAAAGAAAGAAAGAAAATGGACCACTGGGAGGCAAGAACTGACTTCAAACCTGTGAAAGGAGAAAAGACCAAGATAAACTGAAGCAGGTATCAAATACACTGAATGCCTAAGCAGTAAATTGTTTTTTTTTGAATGCTTGACACTTACATGGGAATCTGGGAACCAAAAAAATATAACAAACATAAATGCACTCTATTTGTGGTTGCTTAAAGAATAAAAAAGGCCATGTATGCAGCAGATGAGACCTGGTGAAATATGAAAAATATGTTCCTATTTAGCACTATGATCAGTGTATTCAAAGTAATGGTGGCATAAGCATTTTCTCTCTGCTTAAGATGTAGAAAAACATGAAAAAAGATAACAAGAGATTCCCCAAATCCACCTCTATTTCTTCTAAGACTTTAATAAAAGGAAGAATTCAACAGAACCCTAGCCTAAGCATACCCTCCCACCCCTTTTGGAAACCTACCTTTGAGCTTCACTATCTTCATGTTTACTAAAATTATTCTACATGCTGGTTTTGCCTGAACTACTTCATTAGAAATTGCTAAAGAGATTTAGCTGCTTTATAAAGTACTTAAACCACTTGTATGTCCTCTCATTTACATGGGTCTTACAGATCATCTCAGTGGTGAACAGGTCTTACAGATCATCTCAAGTTTCAGCAGGGGATGGGCCAGGGAGGAAAGGGACAACAGAAATTCTTTATGGCAAAAGACCATAATTTCAATAATGACTTGGAAGATACTCATTTCACAAACAAATCACCCTGGATGACAAATCCTTCACATAAGTACATTATAGCTAGTCAAAAGCACACCCACTTCGAGAGTATAAAAATATTCTGAGACTGGTTAGGGCTACCCACATATTAACATCGTATATTACAGTTGTTTCAAATGAAGATTTTCAAATTACACCAACAGGATCCTTTTTATGGATAGCTGTATTGTGCTGGAGACAGACCTTGGAGAGCAGACACTTCAGTGGAGAAGGCTGCTGTGAAGGATGACCTCCCTCCACCTTTCTTTCCTCTTTTCATTTTTTTCTTAGTCAGCAGAACTCTTTAAGCTCATCACATTACACAAGGCAAAGCAGAAAATCCGTTCATTCAGGATGCTCATACAGAAACCAAAGAATGTGGCTTTCAATGCACCCCCAAATGAAAATGGAGCCCCGCAGTCCCACTTCAGAAGCAATAAGAGGGCAGGGCAGAGTGACTTTCCCAAAACTGTGGGATGGTTTGTTGACAGATGGAAGCAGAATCCATGTCTCTTTGCAGAACTCCAATGCCTTTATCCCTGCCTGAACAAGTGGCCAAACTGAAATGCCATAGAGAGCAGTTTACTGTGATCACTACTCCTCATTACCCTGTTCCCTCATAATCATCCATTTAATTTGGAACCCAGAAATGGTAGCAATGGGAAGGGTAAGAACTGCCCTGCAGGTTAGGGACTTTGTGTTGATAGAAAGTAAAGATGTGGAGGCTGATCTCAAGCTTTGTTGTGTTGAGTTGCAATATAATCTGGGACTTTGAAAAAACCTCAGTCTCCAATGAATTGTCATGGACTACAGCTTTACAACCCTGATGAGAAAAGTCACCAAAAGCTTTTTGACAAACCTCAAAACCACTGTCTGACCATGACTTACATAACCCTGTTGAGTACCAAACCTGGTCTGCAGCAATGTTTAAACCACGCAGATCTGAACAGTAAGAATGGGGGAACAATAGAATGAAACATTTTTAGGGAAGAAAAGGGAGAGAATATGAGAAAATGTACGTTTTTCTCACACTGCACACTTTGCCCTCTTTGGCAGTTCAGTTGAAAGGCTTGAAGTTGTTCTTTTGGCTCAGTTGAACTCCTAATTTATTTTCTTCACAGCAAACCTGGCAATATCTGAATTTTGCAAGAGAAAAATAAACCAACAGACTGAGATTCCGTAAAATCCTAGCATGGAAAAATATTGGAAGTATTAACATTCTTTTCATTTAAACACCCAGGAAAAGCAGTTTAAAATTTTAAATTCAACCTTACGGTAACAATTGCAGAAACAGTAACTGAAATTGAAATTATTAATATTCTGAATGCTTTCTTATTGTTCAAAACTAACTTTTTCTTACCAAGCAGATGAGCTAAGAACTTATCTTTTATAAAACTAGACACAATGCAGTTGCCTTCTCTTCCAGTGGATTGGGATATCCACTCATCAATTTAATAACAAATACAGGCCTAAAGTTAATTTTGAAGCTTTAAGCTTTATCCATGGCTTTCTCTGGAAAATTTCTCCATTTCAGTCTCACATTTTTGGGTTCCAAAGAAGTGAACAAGTTGCTGAAGTGTTTGCTCAAGCTAATAATCCAGTTGGCTGGCACAGTTTAAGAAGTCTTGCATTTTTATGCAGCATCTTTAAAACTACAACTTGATCACAAGGACAAGAGCAGTCACAATACAGTAACTTAGCCCAAAATAGGTATGCAAATGTTGGCTGTACTGGATCACTAAGCCACCTGCTAGAGGGTCATTTACATCTACTTAAACAGAACAGGCTTTACTGGAATGCAGCCTGATTTCTTAAATATCTATTACCATTTAGGCAGGACAATTTTAATTGCTTAATGGAAAAGGTCAAACTCTGCAATCCACACACTAATGAGAATTTTGAAGAGCTAAGAACAGAGCAGCATTAAGAACACCTGTATTCACATAATCAAATGAGTCTCCAAAATAAATGCCACGATCACTGTAAAGGCAGATGAATTATCTAATGTGCTTGTATGTGGGAATGCAGCTCTCCCTGCACTGGCAGGTTTAACACCCGAGTGTGCAGCAGTCAATCCAGGTGAACAAGCTTTCTGCACAATTGGAATCAGAAGGCTTTATCAAAGCAAAGGTTTTTTCTTCCTGCAAAGATAATAGACACCACCCTGAAGTGCCAAGCACGGCAGTTTCTGTAATGCAATACATCTGCCTGCCTGTGATCACCACTCCAGGATCTGGAATCTACGTGCTGCCAACAAACAGCCCCACCACAGAAAATATTTGATTGAAGTATTTTCACTACACAGGCTTGTGTGTGGCCCTGAATCTTCTCCCAGCTCTTGTTCATGCCAATATTGCAATGAATCCATTAAACATAGTGGAGTTGCAGCAACATAAGCCCATAGTCTCCCTGCCTTTGGTGAAGTCATCTGTTAAAACAGAGGTCACCTCCCTTTGCTGGCCACTACTGAGACCAGCAGAAATCCATACGTGCCACAGAAATGGAGCTGGTGCCATTACTGCTGAATTTTCAATCAGAAAATTACAGGTGTGGATAAGACAGCTACAGTAGAGACAGACCAGGAACCAACAGCTTTGTATGCCTTTATATAAAGATTTTCCATAGAATTATCTTTCTTAAATTTGCCTATGGGTCTTGTGATGGGCCATTCTGTGTAAATACTTCAGCAGGGCCTTTCTTTAGGATGGTGATGTGTGATGAGGTGGAAAGGGTATGGCAGAAGGGGGAGATCCTGGACACAACCAAAGCAATCTGAAACTTTGCTTTTCATTGTTGATTGGGAGCTGATCGTGAGAATACTGCTACAGATTTCAGTATCAGTGTAGTAAAGCTGCAACTAAATAACCAACCAAAGTGCTAAGAAACTGTAAAGTGAATGCCAGTGTACATCAGTCTTAAAAAGAGACACTTTAAAGAATTAGCAATTAAAATATGGGCAAAGCCTTTTTACTTATCAGTATGTTTTTGCTTCCCTAACAGTATTTTTTCTGCAGCCAGTATGTATCTGTATGAAATATATTCAGCATGTAAAACCTAAAGGTGAAACATATGTGCCTGATAAATAGCCTCTTACAAACTTATTGTATTTCAGGATTGTTCCACTTCAGTTTACAATTTGTTTTATGTTCTTTTGAAACTGTTTTGGTAAAATCAGGATGAATTTAACACACATTTTATTAAAATTGTTTGCAGTAGGGTAAGACAAAATTATGACGTACAGCAGATATTGAAGCACTGAGCTGCCTATAGTGTTTAGGACAACTAAAAATAAAGCACATCAAACTGCAAATTCCGCAAATTTCCCGATTTCCTGGCACCAGTCACTCTGCCTCAGATGCATACTAGAGTGAAAGGTCTTTTATACAATTTAGTTTTTCCTTAGACAATATGATAGTTATATCATCAAATTATTTCCATGCAGCCACTGTGTACGAACAATAAAATTCTCAGTCCAACTCATTTTGTAAATATGCTAGAGCTGTTCAAGGGTTCTCTGAGCTCATGTGATGGGAGTGACGGCCCTCAATGGTCAAAAGAAAGGAAAATTCTCTGCTGGGATTTTTCCATCTGGTTTACATTGCAGTCCAAACTTTACGGATCAAAGAAAAAGCATTTTCTCTTTCACCATGTTATCTAACATGAGCCAAAGTATTTTTGGGCCTGTTCAGTGGAAAAGAAAGAGAGCACCACTTTATGGAAACTATCCCTATTTTTATTAGTTTCAAGTCACTTTTTAAAGTCATAATGCATATTAATAGACATGGGCATCAGCCATGTGAATGCTGGTACAGAGAGCTGAACAATGAAATCTCTGCTTCATTTTTATATGGTTCTTAGAAAAGCTGTGACTACCATTCCTAGAAAGATAATCACATGGCTGCAATCTTAGAGGCAAACATAAGCAAATTTCTGGCTTTTTGTGTCCACAAATCAATAGCAGAGCTACCAAATTGTTTTAGCTGTAAGGCTATCTAGCCTTTAAGACTTGGGCTGAAATACAGGAGCCTAGAAGGAGTTTAGTCATACAGAGCTTTGACTGGGAGCCTTCAAAGCCACACATGCTCTGCTCTCTTTCCATTCCAGACACTTTCTTCTAATGCTTCTTAGTTATATCAACAACCCCTCTAAGTCATAAATTCTGATGCCCACTTCTGGTTAGCTGGCACCTAACCTTGCTGCCTAGTTAGCAGAGTTGGGGTAGGGATAGAAAAAAGACTTCTAAAAGAGAGAAATAAAAACAAACAAACAAAAAAATCCAGTGTACAAGAAACATGGACTACTCTGAACTTCGCAGGAATGTAACAAACGAAATTATAGAATCATTTAGGTTGGAAAAGACCAAGCAATAGGACTAGAGGAAAGGGGAAGAGACTGATGCACAGGAAGTTCCACCTGAATATGAGGAAGAATTTCTGTACTGTGTGAGTGACCAGGCACCGGAACAGGTTGGCCAGAGAGGTTGTGGAGTCTCCTTCACTAGAGACATTCCAGAACCATCTGGACGTTATCCTGTGCCATGTGCTCTAGGATGACCCTGCTTGAGCAGGGAGGTCATCTTGAGCAGATGACCCACTGTGGTCCCTTCCAACCTAATCCATTCTGTGATTACAAAATTCAACCATAAACCTAAAACTGCCAAATCCACGACTAAACCGTGTCCTTAAGTCCCACATCTATAATAAACCTTTTAAATACCACTAGGGATGATGACTCCACCCTTCCCTGGACATCCTGTTCCAGCACTTCACAACTCTTTCAGTGAAGAAATTTTTCCCAATATCCAATCTAAACATTCCCTGGTACAACCTGAGACTTATTTCTCTCGTCCTGTTGCTTGTTACCTGGGAGACCAATCCCCATCTCGCTACGACCTCCTTTCAGGCAGTTGTAGAGACTGATGAGGCCCCCCATAGCCTCCTTTTCTCCAAGCTAAATAATCCAGTTCCTTCAGTCACTTCCCATATGATTCTTGATCAACTTTGTTGTCCTCTGAATGAACTCCCACACATCAATGTCTTTTGTGTAGTTACATAGTTTTTTCATGATAAGGTACAGAGCCCCCCCAAAAACCCCACTGCCAAACAAAACACCTCAAAACCACACAAAAAACCACAAAGTACACATAGTTTTTGTAATTTTTTTTCTTAGGCATTAGAGAGACTTTTAGCAGCTATAACTTTCCAGAGAATCAAAGCATGTCAGCTGTACAGTCAAACACTTTCTTCTGGACTGCTTACGTTTTTTAATCACATCAGTGTTTTAATGGGGATCAAAAACCCAAACTTCTTAAAACCTGCTCGATTTAAACTTGAAAGAAACAAAGATTAATTAGATGTACAGACTGTACCTATCAGATCTTGGTGGGAAGACTCAGACAGCAAGCAGCACAGGCAATTGAGTGTGCTTATTCGACAAAGTCTGAAGCAGCCCAACCTTGCAGGAGGTAAGAAGCACACGTGGGAGGAATGCAGTGTCCAACTGTTGGTAAAAACTTGTCTGTCTGCAGAAAAACCAGACATTTTTACACCAGTCTGTGAGAAGGAAAAAACTATACCCTAAACTAATCCAAAGTGCATATATTGCAAATAAAGGAAATTTCAGCTAAGGAAAGGAAAAAATATCAGAATTCAAGAGCTAGATACTTCCACTGATTGGAATATTATGTTGGATTTAGATGAGATGATTATTACAAACAGGACATGACTACATTGATTAATGTGACATCTGAATCTAAAATATTTTGCAGAGAAAGTAGACTCATGTGGAATACAGATGGGTGAAACATCAGGCAGACTCCCTGTAAGGGGAAATAAAGTCTTGAGAAATAGAAAGGTTTGCAATTGCCTATGGAAATGGAATAGCTGTTCTTGTGTTGAAAACATATCAAAGTGTATATTTCACTTAAAGACATTATAGTGCAGAGAATGAGAAAACCTTGAAAACAGGAACCATTTCTATAGGAGGAAGAAAATAGAGCACAGCTGTGCATTAAAGCTGATATGCTGTAACAATGAGCAGCCACCAAGAGGAGAAGGCCATCCTTCCTCATCTTCCTTCAGGGCTGCAGCATCTGCTGTCCTCCCATGCATCATTTCAGCTCCATCAGTTCAGCTTGCTCACCTCCAACAGAACTAGCTGCTGTTGTGGGGCATTTAGTGTGGTGTGGAATTGTTCACTGAACCAGTTCCTGCCTTGACCAGATATTTAGCAGCTGTTTACCGTAACTAGAATGGGGGGAAGAAGAACCACGTCTCCTGGTGTCAGCCAACAGTTACACCAAGTTCTGCACAATGTAAAACTTGGTGTAAGCAAGAGGACACCAAAGGAAGAGAAATTGCCAGCAAGTAAAGAAGACACTCCATTACTGTCTGCTTTTAATGTTAGAAAACTTCTTTAAATAAACCCATTGTTGAAAACTTTGTTTAAAACAGAAGAGTCATAGTGAAAACAGTCTGAAATTACACATACTGGTATGTGCAAACAAATGTTAAATCCATGGTACAAGTCTAGCCTGGGACTTTTTGGTGATGCTGGCCCTGGGTAGTGGCTCTGCATTACTCTTGTCACTATCCAGATGTCCTAAAGAATATGTGGTACATAAATTCTATATTTCCTACCTATAACAAGCCAGTTGAGCATAATGTCACACATTGGATCTCAATTTAATTGTTATGTTTTGTGACAGCTGCAATTTCAATGATATTACTTCATAAGCAGGTAATTATAATGGAGCTGTCTTATGAAAAACAGTGTCGATATTGTTCAAATAACATTTTAAAAACCTGATAAACTAAGTTTGCATAGGTAGGGATTATTAACCTGCAGGACAGCACAGCTGGGACTATCACCCCTTGAAATCCTGTGTAATAAAAGTCTTAGAAAAAGACCACTATCACTAAAAATAAATTCTTGCAAATACAGTGAGAAAAAGTGAGACAAAGGAAAGCAGGCACAGGCCTATGCACATATATAGTATCAAAAACATAGTCCTCATCCTAGAGGCCTCTGTATCTTAGGAAGCTGCTTCTGTGAGTTGATGGTTCTGGTCCTGGATACAACACAGGCCTCTGTATTTTAACTCCTGTATGGCACTGGGCTTCAGCTTCCAAAAAGCTAGAGCAGCTTTTAAGAGCAAACAAAACAATGACTTGAGACAAAGAAGGGTTACAGAAAAAAACCCCCACAGCTAAACCAGATGAGATTGAGGTGAAAGTGTGGTATTGAAGGCTGTTTAAGAGTTAAAAACATATAGCCAGCATTTAAATTCTGTGCACCTGTGACAGGAGCAGAGGAACATATAGTGAGAGGCTTCAGGTTTTTGTGAGTCCCCAGGCATGCACATACTATTACATGCTGAAAAAAAATAGCAAACCATGAATCTAGAAACAAAGAGCATTTCTTTGGCAGTTGCAGAATGGGCTAATTTCTAAAGGAACTCTATAATCCTCAGTGGAGAGGCAGAGTGAGCCAAAGGAGGAGAAAAATTATATCTGAGAATGGCAGTGAATGTAGGTGGAACTAAGAAAATCTAGCACACTCTTTTAGTATTGCTTCCCAATAGAGCACAATCATGATCATCTTGGGGTGTGATGCTTTGTTCAGGTCTCAAAAGAGCAGGATACAAGAAATAAAAGAAAATGGAGTTCTTCACTAACCCCAGGATTAGAAGATTTAGAATAACTCGTAGTGTACTGAATGTTAACTCTTCTGCTGCTTATGGAACTGCAGAAGAGAGTTTAATGTATTCACCCATTTAACAAAACTGCAGATTAAAGTTTAATATATTCTTTTGTCATGCATACAATTAAACCAAAAATTTGTAGCTGATTGTAAATTGATTACTAATGAGACTAATAATTACCTGCCATATCCATTTGAGACAGGCCAGCAACTACATAGTCTGTCTTCTGGGTAGATATGAGAGAATAATTTACAGTCGGAAAGGATGTCTTAGGAAGCATGATTCTCTTGGAGAAAGTTGGCAGTGGAGAGAGAGGCAGAAGTTTAAAAAGGCATTAGACATTTCAGACATGTAAACTTTCCTTTTGAGGGCAGTTTACATTGCCTGATATTTCCTTTAGTAAAATATTATCTTTATTGGCCAGCGGCCCAATTCTCTGGTCACATTCACAGACAGCTCTCATGTGAGAACAGACTCAGACACAGAGAATGAGAATCAGTTCTTGATGTGTGTATCTTGGATGATACAAAGAGGAATAATAAAACAAATCCAACCTCATTCTATGAAATAAATATCACTGCCAGCTTATTGCAGATACTTGTGGACAAGATGCTCAGCAGATGTGCAAGTGTATAGTGTTACTGACTTCAGTAGCACAAACACAACTTATCCTGTGCAGAGTAAAGCCTTGAAACTTCATAGTTAGCAAGTTTCTGCAGAGGTTTGCATGAATAATGCTCAGATTGCTGAGCCTTCTCCAGAGAGCAAAACATGGGGCTAAACTAAATATTTTTAAATTAAGTGAATGATTGCCCTCCAAAAATATACGCCTTTCACAGAGTAGAAGTTTGCCTCCTGTTTCAGCTAACACAAAACCTCACAACTCCAAAACTTCTCTCCAATGGCTCTACATGAGGCTGACAAAGGATATATTCCTGTGTATCTGGATATATAGCTGGCCTGCTATCATAACTTCTGTTTTCTGTTGCTGAGGAATTTTATTTGGCATGTGAAGTGGTTGCTAGCAACCACATATGGCATCCCTGCCCCATAGCAAGGGCTTTGTGCAGAGCTGTGCTGCCCCATCCTCGGATGGCCCCGAGCCTGCAGGGATATGGGCAGACTGCCCTGGCAGTGCCTACCATGCTTTCATGCAGGTGGGCTCTGGGCAGCCACAGGGACTCACCACAGGTGAGCAAACCAAGGAGCAGCTCAGCCTGCAAGAGTGCCCTAAGGGAGCCCCAGGCAGGGCTGAGGGTCCCTCCTTCTACCAGCTGTGGGACCTGGCACTGCAACCTGGCACTGACTGCCAGGGCATTTATGCCTTGGAAGAGTTCAAGTGCACTGATACCATTTCAATCATCCAGGACAAGACACGAAGCCATTTTTTGAAATGTTAAAAGCCTCACATGGGTTGAAGTCTGCAGTTTTTGACAGTACCTGGCTGCCCAGCACAGGGAGGTAACACAACTCCTCACTAGGTCACACACAATGCCACAAACTGTGGAGCAGTCCTGGCAGCAGAGCTGCTCCATGTCTACCTAGGCAGGCCAGATGTTTGTGCTTTACAGCCTACAGTAGGAAAGACATGAGGCCAGCTGACTGCAGGCAACAACACCTCAGCATCCCAGACCAGATTTGGGTTTTATCTTCAGCAGACATTCAAGGTGCTCATGGGCAGTTTTCTGTTGGCTCTTGAAGACAAAAGCTTTTTCCCAAATAATTGGTTGATCAAGCTGAACTACGTGGTTTGGGCTTCATCCTTAAGATGACCTTCATAGCTTGCTTAAGCAAAAGGGATAATTTTTTCCTTTGGAAAATTTAAGAGGCAGTTAACCTCAGGCATGTGTATCTACATCACAAATATATTTTTACTGCATTATTGAAGCCTGGTGCATAAATTACACTTTGCAATCCTATGCCAGAAGCTCAGGGGTAGACTAATTTTAACAAATCACCATCATCATCATCATTATCTTCCTCCCATCTCTTCCTTATGGGCTACACTAATTTTAGGCGATAAATTCACCACAGCAGTCAGGGTTCTCTTTTTTAAATTTAAAAAACCCAAAAAAACCCCAAACTCAACACAGAATTATATAATTACATAATGCAGAAACACTTTCAACTCATTACTATACTGAAAAAACAAATAAAAAGCTCAAGTTTAATGTGTTCAGAGTTCTTGCTTTGGAAAATTGCTTAGTACAGAAAGCAGTGAGGCAAGAAAGGCCTCTTTGGGCTTTAAGGCATGACTCAGAAGCCATGAGATATTGCTCCCTCTGCAAACTGACACAGGCTGCACCTTCCCTTTATGGTGGTGCAGGTGAGACTGGCAGCAGGTTAAGGATCACTCCAGAGAACACAGCTAACCATGGAAACCACAGCAAAGAAGGTTTCCATCAAAAACCCTGGGGTTAATGAACCATGCAGCAGCACCTTGAGACTCTCATTTCATTCCAATGAATGCATGTAACTAGGAATTAAAATTACCAGCAAAGCTAAAACCATGAAAGGAGAAAGAGATTTACACTCACCTACATGGGGAGTTTTGAATCCCTCATTCCTTCAAGATAGACTCTTAACTCACCCAGCAGGAACTGTGCTTTGCCAGGATGCTTTAGCCATGCAGATTTTCCACATGAACACCCTCTACGCATAATTTGTACTCCATGAGCTGTATGTGTTACCATGGGTGGGATCTGCAGACAAAAAAAACCAAAGGTGAACCCATATTTAAGTAGTTTTTATTCACTTTTGCTTTTAACATGACCTTGGGGAGCATACTTATTCTTTTTCTGTATTATACATACTAGTGCACATCTCTGGGTTGGATTTTTTTTTAATTCTGAAGTTTGTATTGTTATTTTTGTTATAAGATCTATAAAGAAGATTTCAGGAAGCTGCTACTTTATGAAGTTCTTCATAAGATCACAAAGAAACCTCCAGAGTCAGCTTCCTCTTTCTTTTTTACTTTTATCTTTGAGAAAATTAAAAAAAAAAAAATCAACAGGTAAGCACACATTTCTGAATTATTGAATTTAACTGTTTGTTCTTTTTGTCTTTGGAGAACTGGGGAGCTGCAATTTGAAGCACTAGCTCCCATTTTATTCCAAAGCATTTTACCAGAAACTGTGGTCAGATCAATGCTGCTTTTCACAGGAATTTTTATTATAGGTTAGCACAAGAAATCCAGGTCATCTGGGGAGCAATGCTATACAGAGCTGAAGCATGAGACTGTCAAACTGCAAATAGCATGAGACTCTGCCAGAGGAGAGGGGACACGGGCTCATTCTGCCCTGAGCTAGAAGGAAATATTCTTACTCTGTACAACAAACTATTCCAAAATATTTTGATCAGCACCATAAAAACAATCTGATTTAATGCTTTCCTTCACTTGCCACTCTGAAATACACCTTCAGGCTTTTCACCCTAACTGGACATTTTGCTTTTGAAATAAATAATCAGCGTTTTCCAACACACAGCTAGTTCGTTTCTCCATGAGCTCTAAGAAAGCCAGCTCATCTCCTTGGCAGAGCTGGTAGGATGATGGACTCAGCATTCCAGCTAGGAAGCTGCTCTCCAGAGCAGCGGGAGACCCCAGTGTGTGTAATTTGAAAAGGCAAATAATGAGCTTTTCTTAATACATGTCTTTGAGAAAAGCATACCTAGAATCCCCATCACACAGTGAACACTAGCAACATGTCATTTAAAAGCATATTTTAAAGGAATAGATAAAAAAAAGCAGAACCAAGAGGAATAGAAATGTGTAACTGTAAACCAGCTACATCAGTAAAAGGTTGAATTCCCAAGAATAGGAGTAGGGGAGATTCCTATCAAGGCTAAAAACAAGTTCCTTGTGGCAGCATCTGGGAAAAACATGACACTGCAAGGAATCACAGTTTCCACATCCTAAACATGGCTGAGCAGCCACCCAAGCAATGGGGCATCACACACCTAATTCCACGAGGAAAAAAGCCCACAGAGTAGAGGTGTGCAATAGCCATTAAAGGGCATGATGGGAAAGAGCTTGGTTAACACTCTGGCAACACAAAATTGGAGGTTGTTACATCCCCAGTTATTTAGGCCTTTATGAACCAGGAGGCTGAGTTTGACCTCATGGCAGCAGCGCAGGGACCAGAGCACTAGCAGGGCTGACCACCTTGATGTGACTGGCCTGCAGAAGGAATTTGCCTGCCTCAAGTTTCAGATTTTCAGATCATTTTCAGATCAATGGAATGTCCAGGATTGTTCAGGTCAGGAAGATGTTTCTTTCCCTCCTTTAACTTCAATTTCAATATAAAGTTAGTGCAGAAGCTTCCAGCCTGGAGACACTTTGAGTGTATAACAGGCAAAGGTCTGACTGGGACAACAGAATAATTGAACATAGGGATAAGAAAATGGAGATGGGCCACCTGACCAACTACAGATGTCAGAAAGAGAAGATTAAAAAAAAAAAGGTTGTTTTGTTTTGTTTTTTTGTGAGAACATGAGCAGGCACAACCCACGAAGATGTCTGGTCTGCTTTCTGAAGAGAGTAATAAAACCCCATGAACAAGTGTGATACAGCATTTCCTTATTTACGGAGAAATTGAGGCAGATGTGGATATTCACATGACCTAATTGCTGATGCCTACAATAAGTCTTTCAGGTTATCTGTAGGTAATAGTAAGAGTCAGATGCACCTCCTAAGGGTGAGCCAGTTTATCTAAACTACACTCCTGCTCTGTCTCCATTAATAATGCTTGACTTCGGAGTGTAATCAGTGCCAGAAGTTTGATGCTGTTTGTACTACCAGGTTGTCTTTTCTCTTTGTAGTGCCAGAGCTGTAGAGCAGGCTGTTCTCTGATCTTTTCTAATGGTTTCTGTCTGCTTTCAAGCAAAAGAAAAGCACAGGTTGCATCTAGTTTGTGATTAGATGTCAACACACTGGTACTGGATATGCACATTGCAAACAGTAGTTTTACAAATAAAGGCAAGCTAAATATTAATAATCATGACAAAGTCTTCTTCATGGGGGCTTACTTGCAGAAAACAGAGGGGTGTGCAATCACAGGGCATGGATGGTAGAAACCAGCAAGGCAGCAAGTAATTTTCAAGCCTATAATAAAGATAAAAGCCAAGTGGACACATATGGCACAAAACTTCTCCGTTAAGCTGCCTTCCTCCTAAGGAAAAATGGAGGTATTATCCTGACAAATGTTATTGTGAAAAGTTCTGTAGAAAAATTGTAAAAACCAATTTTCATTGTTAAGGTTTCCCATGTTAGAAAAACAGTTAATTTTTTTCTCCTAGTTTAGTTTAACTAACACAAAAATATTTAAATATAGGAGAAGAAAAACGGCAAAGAAATGAATAAGAAAGGACTTTAAGATCTAGAAACATTTTTTTCTGCAGTGAACTCCGAGTGACCGAAGTTCGTAACATAAGTTGAGCATGCAATATTTTCCACTGCTTACAGTTCCCTTCTGAACTTCCATTTTGTGGGAATACACTTGGATCATTGCTGACCTGTCTTTGGAAAAGGCTCACTGTGTATTTTGGCTTGGCTTCCTTCCATTTCTACTCCTCTAAGTCTGTTCCCCATTTCAACATCTCTTATTGCCACATTGCCAAACACGTTACACAACCCCAGAGAAGCAATTTATAGGAATATTAGTAATTCAGCTGTGACAAAACAAGCACTTTCTCCTTTTAACAGATCACTCTCTCCTGGGAATCATAGTTATGTAGCTGTTTGCTCCCTTGTTTACAGCATTGCACTGGAAGTGGTATTTAAACAGGCAAATGACCCAAAGCAGTATAAACCTGTGAAAGCCAGAGCTCAGCAGCAGCTTTCAAAGCAAAACCTGGCTGAAATTACCCTGTGAAGACTTTTTCAACAGAGCCTGGAAGAGTCTCATATATGAGTGTATAACCTTCCTATTGCCTATTAAATCAAACCAAATGCAGTAACAGAGAGATGCTGATTTGATATCTGTAGCCTGAGGCAGCACCATCCTGATGAGTATCCTCAGCACTTTGGGAATGTAACCCATCACCAAGTACAGGGCACTCTTAAAATGCCAGCTGATATAAGGGTATGAAGCTGCATAACTTAGCCCTTAGAACTGGAATTTCCCATAAATTATAAAAAGCTTAAAAAGCAGTCTTGATAAAAGTACTGAAATTCACAACTGTTGCCTGAACTTGTAGGCTTTGTTTACTAGAACATGGGCTCCCATGAGATACTCCAACAGGCCATCAGTTTGCTAGGTCAAAGACCTTAGCTTTCAGTATCTTATTGGAAAATTACATCAAGTTAAATGTCAGCTTCTCTGGAAAAAGATGACCCCTTTTATGTGAGCTTAAAACCTGAGCCACATCAAGACTTTTTCATCCATCTTTCACAAAAAAAAAGCTTCTGATTAATAACATGAAGTGAGTTTTACTGACCCTCAGTTGTTGTTTTTACCCTGTTTCAAATATTGCCACTCCTGCAGAAGAGCTTGTCAGATGGACTCTTGCCAGAGTTTACAGCCTGACACATTAATGTGAAATAAGATTACTGTCTTCAAATTTATGCATTGTTTACAAGCTGCAGCTCACAGTCACATTTATTTCTGCTTGGCACTGATAAAGACCTCTGTAAAAAAAATTGGTGGTGTAAACTAAGGGCAGTAATTGCTCAAGCTGTCTCCATGAATTCAATCTTCAAGTCAACCCAAAGAAAGCCCTGTAGCTAAACTCTGCTCTATCATGATCATATTCAGCCTCCATCCTGCAGTTTGTATAACTTAACACCAAACTTCAGCGGACAACTGTGGTCAAGAGATACTCAAGTGTTGTCTCTCCAAGGAATGAGAAAGAAGTCTAGCAAAAACCTCTGAGCCAAGAAGAACAGCCAGGGGCAGAGCAATGAGCTGCTGAGGCTAATGGCTTTCTGACACCTAGGGGGTGGTAAAGCACGACTACTAAAAGCAGCATGCCCACCCTCAGCTGTGGCCACAGAAGGAGATGGTCTCACAGACACAAAATGACATTTTTCTATGTAAGGCTACCCAAGCAATCCAACACAGCTTTCACTTAGTTCAATATCAGATTTTATGTTTTCCTGAGCCAAACTGGTGAGGTCTACAATCTGCCAAACATTGACACCACATGTCACCACAGAGAGGACTTCATCAGAAAGACTTACTCAGATGCAGGCAAAAATAAATATCTCCGTCACTGGTGCCATCCAGTTACCAACAACATCCTCAGCCTGGGAACATGTATACAGAGTAACACCCACACACCTATGCCTGGAGTGACAGCAATCTCACCATGTGTCGTTTCCTTTTGAAATCCTTGAGGTATCACTGATGTCTTTTCTGGCTTCAACTAGTGCCTACACCTCTAGGAAAACACCATCAACATCACTGCATGGGCAGTGGGACATTTAGCTACCGGGTGGCATGCAGTCAGCATGCAGTGACTGTCCAGCCAGCTTAACTGGACATTTCACCCACCCCCTCCTCATCTGAGAGCATGTTGTCCCTGGTTATGAGCAGTTACTGCATGCATTTTGATCAGGGATCAGCAGGAATGTGTGTGTAGGGAGTGTTTGTCACGATGGGCCCTGAATAGCTCAGGGAATCTAGTCCAGCCTGTAGCAGAGAAAGCAGTTTGTTACTACACCACTGGATCCCTACACTTCAGCTTGTTTGGCCTGGGAGATACAAGCTTCTCTTTATTTTCCATCTTCTTCAGAGGTGAAGCATAAAAAAAGAAATTATTTTTAACAATCTTAACAGTAAAACTGAGGAGAAATTATGAAGCACAGGGCAGGGATGGGAGTGACGGACAGAGGGAAGCAGAAATGTCATAAACTGCTCCCCACAAGGCAGCCAAATTGTGTAATACACCCCCAGTTTCTAAATGTCAGCACTAATGAGTAGGTTTTCTCCTGCTTCTGTGAGTTTTCCACCTTTCCAGGGCAGAACCGAAGGCTATGTAGGCAGTAACAAGGGAATGAGTAGGCAAACCAAGTGACAGATATTTGTAAAAAAAAAAAAAAAAAAAAAAAGACAGAAAATTCCTACATCCTCTTATCTTCTTCAAGGATTTTAGTTGCTATAGAATCACAAAAATAGTAATAGACTATAAAAGCACTGTAAACCAATAACTTTCACTGTCCAAACTGGAGCAGGGGTAAACAGGAAAAAAACACAAGACTAAGGCCAGATCCACAAGCTATTGGGAGCTTTCGGGACCGAAGAAAATAGGTTTGAGCCCTCCTCTGTGAACTTTCTGGGAAATAATAAAGTTAATGAAAAACTGTCATGTTCAAACTCAATACTGAGATTTACTGATGGCTGTGCCAGCACAGTATGATCTGTCAATTTGCTCGCTACCCCAGCAACAAATACTTGGACTTTCTCTAGCAAGGACATTATACCCACATTCAGGATGAAATACAGTACATCCTAACATAACAGGACCTTATTAGATGTGTCATTGAGAAACAGGAGTGACTTTTGGTTTCACCTTTGATAAAGGGTGATGGTATAGCAAGAGTGTTTGCAGCATTTTGTTCTGCTCCAAGACACTTCGTGCATAATTAGTGCTCTTACACTGTGCAGTTATCCAATTTATACCTTCCCTAGTGAGCAGTGCCATAAAACCACAGCATTCAAGTAGCAAATAACAGTTTGATGGTCTATGCTTATATTTTTCATATTCAGCAGAGCAGATACTTTATTTCCACTAAATTTTCCAACCACTCTTTGTTCATCCGTGACGAACATAAAAGAGGACAGTTAACTGATACATTTCTGCCACATTGCAAAGCTCATTATGTAGATTCTAAAGAAACTTTCTCTTTCCTCTAAAAAGTGAGGAAGAAAAAGTACCAAATGAACAATTCTATTTATTGTGCCATCTATGAACTTGTGATAACAATAATGCAATTCTGTCCCCAAATTATCAGTTGTTCTTCCTGAGATGTCTGACTTGAGAATGAATACTCCTACTCAATGGCTTCTTTTCTTCCAAATAAATTCATAGCTTTTAGATATGTTTGTCTTTCTCCAAGATCTCAATATCCTTAAGCAGTGACTAAAGACAAGAAAATTGCTGCTTTTCAAAGAAGCCAATCTGGTGAGAGTTCACCTCTCTACTCCTTTAAGTGTGTTAATAGAAATAGAAGAAAGATGGAAGGTTCCCCCAAAATATATGGATAATACAAACCCACAATAGCAGGCACTGGCCTTCGTGGTCCCAGGGACTGAATACATCTGTTTACTTCTGCAGAGCTCTGATCTCAGGTAAGTGAGGATCACTGAATTCACTCTGCCATTAAATCTCTGCCCTACCACATTTCCACCAGCACTGTCCAGCAAAAATATTGAATAATTGTGATAAAAAGTAAGTATTTTAATTTGGTTTTGTACTTACTTGTGGCCTATGTGACAATCTACTTTAATATGGATTTTAACTTCCTCTGAGAAAACATTTCTAACTTACTAAAATTACCCACACTCAAAAAATCCCAAAACAACCCAGACCCAAAAAGCCATCCAAAGATCCCAGCCCCAAAACAGCAAAACAAACCAGGAAGGGCAGGTTGGGCTTGCTGTCCTTTATGCTTATGAATATTTGGTGGACAAAGGGCCACTTCCTAACTGATTGCTTTGCACGTTGTCTGCTTAGGGCAGAGAAAGGGAATCAGACGACACCAGAGAGCATTTGGTTTACAATTTTCTCCAAGAACTTCTCCTGTCGGCTAGCCCAAGCAACACATACATGGAAAAACCCCACATTATTTTATTGATGATATCTTATTGACAACTTAGCAGTAATATCTTCCTCTGCCATTTGGACTCTAAGACACATTTGCTTTTTGAAAGAAATTATGGTAACTATACAAACCTACGCAAGATGGAATTTTAATCAGAAATGGATTCATAATTTCCATCTTTGTTTTGTAGCAAGTCAGAAATTGGAGAGTTTTGTGCCAACCCACAAAGGCATCATAAACTGAAGAACTGGACTGTCAGGAATCAGAAATGGAGAAAAAATTATTTCAAAATATACTGTCTGAAGTTAAGAGCTGAAAGCAAGGTTAACACTATGAGGATTATGACTCACACATCGCAGAAATAGAAAAAAAAGGAGGTTTTATTTCTATCCACCCCTCCCCCTTGCATTTTAAAAATCTATATAATCAGGAAGTATTTCTCTCAACTGGGTTAACAGAGGTCCAAATAAGGTCTAGAAGACATTCTTCCATTTCCTTCACTTTTGGATGAAGAGCTCACTTTCACACCAAGCTAAAACACAAGTAGCTCAAGAGATGACTAGAGGATGGATACACTGAAGCTTTTTAGAGAAATGCAGCATTTAAAAAAAAGGTGAAACATATTAGTAGATAAGAAATAACATTAATATCCTGTACTGCTTGTATTGCTTGCAGTCTCACAGGTTTGCAGAATGGAAAACTGGGACACTGCTGATTGAAGCTTAATTCACTTCCAGATGTAAGTTATTGTTTTTATCACCTGTATCTCAGGGGAGCTGTTAAATCAAATAGGCACTTCTCTCACAGGGGAAAAAGACGCTAGAAAAGTAAGAACAGCTATACTAGGCCAGATTGCTGCATCCTCCAGCTCACTATCCTTTCTTGCCCATAGACCAATAAGAGATGCTGAAGTCAGGCTATCAAAACAGGCTCACAGTGGTGCTTTGCCAGAATGCACTCCCAGCAATTAACAGCTTCAGGATTTCCCAAAGGAGAAGCGTATGCTCATGTGTCCTAAAAGCTAATGGACTTTGCTTCTATGAGTTCCTCTGGTTGCTTTTGAACCTGCATAGAGTTTTGGTCCCCACAACACTCTGTGGAAAAGGCTGCCAGAGCTTAGCTAGGGATCACGGAAGAAAATTCCCCCGCCTATTCTAAACTTTTCAATCTGTTTTTTCACTTGGCATAACGTAATGGCAGTGGAGAAAAAGGTGAATTACTTTTCCCTGTCTACCTTCTCTGCTACTCTTTATTTGATAGCTCCCTGTCATATTCTTTCCTCCCAGTAATTTCTTTTTCGTGATGAAGACCTGTAACCTATTAAGTCATGCCTTGGAAAGAAGCCACTCTGTATCTCTGATCACTGGAGCCTTCCTTTTTTGTATGCTTTGTCTTTACTCATCCCTTTTAGGAATGGAGGATTCATGAGATGGGCACACCATTGACTCTTGCAGCAACATCACTATTTCTCCCATTTTTCTGCTCTATTCCATCCTTAACGCGACCTAATACACATTTTTTCCTCTTTGATCCTCAGTGAACACTCAATGACATTTTGACAGAACTGCCCAAAATTACTCCAAGGTCTTCTGTGATTGCCAGTAGCTACTTCACAGACTATCACTGTATATGTGAAACTGGGGCTATTCTCCAAAGTGCACTACTTTGCTTTTATCAACAGTGAGTGTCAGATGGCACTTTATCACCTAGTTATGAAATCTGATCTTTTTACACCATTTTGTGGCAAGCTCTGTTTCTTCCCTGAAACTTCCTTTCATCATTGCCTATCCCCCTTTATCAGCTCACTTTTGAACAACTTAGACAGCACTGGCTCTAGCATTGATGTCCAGGGGACTGCAGTATTCTCCTTCCTGCAAAAACCCATTGTCTGTACCTACAGCTCAAGAGATATCCAGTGTATAGAGAAAAACATTGTATGCAATTTCGTGTATTGTATAGCTTGTACAGTGCCAACAAGCACATTTCCCTTAAATCCCAGGTCTTGTCTGAGAGCTTCATGCAGATGTCTTGGACATCATGCAGCATTCCAGGTGACACAAAGCGTTTATTTTTAGGCCACGGAATCCAACTCTTTGTTTCCTGTTTCTTAATGAATTACAGACTCATATAGGAACAATCATATTGCTTAGTAGTTTTGTTCCTTTTCAAGTGTTTGGCAAAAGCTGTTTTGGAAATTCAGACCTTTCACACATGCTGGTAACTACCCTAGAGAAATTTCTAAAAAATGTTTACAGGATGAGATCCCTCCGGAAAAGCAAAGATAATTCTGTATCATACCTTATTTGTTCATGTGCTTCCTTGTGTGCTTCAGTTCCTACAGTTTTCCTGATCCAGATTTATTGGTTGCTAATTCCCAAACTCTCTGGAAAATCTGTTTAATGTACTGAAGTCACACTTGCCACTTTTTAATCATGTGATACCAAGGCAGTTTGGTTACTCTATGGCCCTTTTGCATTTAAAAGCTACAGCCATACCAGCTATTCCTCCTAAGGTAGGCACAATCATGAGCTGGCCAAAAATGAAACCCTTTTGCTCACCTGGCTTGTATCTAGTCCTTAAGCAGAACATGCTTATGTCTGCAAAGGGATTTTTTGGATGGCCTTTGCACTGGGGCTGTACTGCTATTGCCACATAAGAAAAAGGCTCTCACTCATCACTGACATTTCTATACAGCAAAACTTCTATAGTATAGGCTGGACCTATGTTTTAGTACTATGCCATGGCTATCCCAAGAGCCACAGCAGCATCTCAGCTCTCTGCAGCTCTGTGGCCCTGTCCCCAGTTTCAGTCCTCTTCCTGCATCTTTCCCTTTACCTGTGCTTTCAAAGAAAACCAGCCCCAGCTGCTCAAATATCTGCCACTGTGCCCACGCTGGATACATACCATCAGTAAGCAGGGGATAGGCAGTGTGGTATGGATCATACATCTGGATTTTCACTGGTGAGACAGAGGTGAAAGCTTCTCAGGGATGTTTAATTCATGAGTCATCATCATCATTAAGAATTCAAACCTTCCTGTAAATGCAAAATGTGAATAACTATTGGAATTAATTATACAATGTCTCCTTTTGTGTAATGAGCAGTAAAAAAAAATCATATGTAAGAAATGAAATTTTACTATTATGTAAAGCTATTTTAGAGAAATCATTTCTTTTGTCCATGAGGAAATCTATCTCCAGATGTCATTTACTCCTTTATAGAGATCTTATTCCTCTTTAACATCAGAGGTAAAATCTCTTTCTTTTGTACATCTGAAAAAATTTATTCATAGCCACTTTTCTGGTAAGATACTTCAATCTTGTGGTAATAATTAGACAAGGTCAGTTTCTGGCTAAACCTAATGTGTTGCTGTAGATTATTCCTATCCTTAGCCAATATCATATCATATAAATGTATTAGGACATTTTCCTGGACTACAACATTTTTATAAATACTGGAACAACCACAGAATAAACAAATAGAAAGCGTTGCCTGTGGCTGACCTGTGATTTGGAGCTCTCTCTCAATTCCTTGACCTTCATTTTCAGTGTATAAAAACAAAGCCAAGCACCAAAACCATACGCCTGTCACTTCCTCTAACATTCTAACTAACATAACAGGAATGGAACAGAGCATGTAATGTGCCTTCACAAGTGCCCCTGCATCAATACATTCATATTTGTATTTCATAGCTGTGTTGCACAGATCTCCATCGTGTCTAATGCTATTTTCAGCATCCAGCCTTTGTTCCTTGCCTTCTTCTTCACCTTCCCCAACAGAAGGAAAATCTAAGATGAAAGTCAAGCCATGCTGACTATTCAGTAGGCTTCTGTGGCTCACCTCTGCCTGGAAGATCCCTGTGCACAGGGATTAGTTTGGATTCTGCACAGCAGATCACAACAGTGTGAGAGAGAGTGGTACCAAAAAACCCCATCATTTAATGCAATGACCTACTTTCCCCATTCAGCATTTCTCACTGGGACTGGGGTTACTTCTGTGCTATGAGAAGTGGCAAGCAGCAGAGGGGGTGGGAAGAAACGAGACTGAATTTTTTAAGACTACAACATGCAGAAGACTTCAGAGTCAGATTGATGAAGATCAGCAAGTTTACCAGAGATCATTTGTGTCTTACTCTGCTCCTGCAGCACATTTTCAGGGACACACACAATCTTCCAAGGTTCACCCAGAGAGCAAGGCCTAGAGCACATGCCAAATGAGTGGACAGCAGCTGCAGAGAGGGCTGCACAGCTGCTTCCCCAGTGTGAGATGTGCTTAGGGCTGCTGTGGTGAATCCAGGTGCCCAACAAGAAACCAGCCCACTTGACAAACGCTGTAATCTGGACAGGAGGATTTGGTGCTTCAGGTGGTACAACTCATTTCCTCCTCAGGATTTCAAAAGTCTATAAGAATTTTCACCTTGAGAACACCATAGAAATATTGGGTTATAGTGGCTGAAATGAAGCATTAGTTCAAGAGCATGAAATCAGAGATATTTTTGAAAATGGATATGGTTGATAGTATGCTATGGAAGATTAAAACCCCAAAAGCCATGATAAGTGAATATGTCTGGGCTGAGAATGAGTTGGGAGACTCTAGCTAGGTGGATGCCTAAGTCTAAACATTACGAGGAAACCTATAGATGTTTCAAGGTCTATTTCAATATGCACAGCTCAAGCTATGAGTCTATATAACAGATGGCAGTTTCTGAGTCACTAAACATTATTATTTGGCAAAAAAGTTATGCTGTCTCAACCATTTCTCATGGGATTCTTGCCACAAACTGCTGTGAAAGTGATGTGTGTTCTGTAACATTCAATTGCAGAGTTTCTAAATTGTTGAGCAGAGTTCCATATAATGGTAGACACAGACATATATATAAATAAAAGATCTAAAGTAAACTTGGCATATATCAGCCTGAGTCAGAAAAATCAACACTGGAGTCCAGAGGCCCACTATTTTCTGTGTATTTCTGAATTATTTATGCTTGCACTTCATTACCTCCTAACAGATTAAATAATTAATTTTTTAAGGAAGGTTTTGCGAGAATTTTAGTAAATACGAGAGGGGAATTATATCTTAACGCCAAAGTCTGGCATTGAAAACAACTTTCTCTTTAAGATATTTGCATAAATAACAACCACAGCCTATTTATAGATTGATTACAACAGTGCTACTATGAGTATTATATGTTCTAGTCAACAAGTAGATAAAAGCTCAGAAGACCAGATATACAAAAGTTTTTAGGTACCTAAATGCTTCCGGATTTAATTTAGTCTGAGTTTTGTGGGATTGGTGGGATTTAGGCACTGGCCCTTTGTATCTTTGCAAGGCTATTGGAGGTATTAGTCTCATGGACAGAATTAAGAAGCCCCAGCTCCAGTCTCATCCTCAGTTTATTAGACTACAGCCTTTTCTCAGTCACATCAAAAGAGTTAATAGGAATAGCACATGACCTTTCTGTGATAAGGCTTTTTATCACAGCAGCCTCCCAGAGAGCCAGTGTCTACTTTGCAGAGCTATTAATAGACAGCATTCCTACGGGAACATAATTCACAGAGCTGCATGTACAAGACAGACACACACCAAAACCTCATAAAACACCAAATGGATTATGCTCTGAATCAAAATAACCAAGGTGCACACACTGCACAGTGAAATGTTCAATACAAGCTCTCTACATAACAGCTACCTACCTGAAACCCTGAAGGAGAGAGAAATAGTAGAAGGCAGGCAACAGCCTAATGATTTGGTATCACATCTTGGGCAATGAGATTGTTATTTTCAACCCCTGGTAACTCCCTTCTGCCTGTTATACATGTTATGTCTATCCTGTAAGGACTGTTGACTAAGAATTATTAGAACAATTAGAGCAGAGACTATTCAGAAGATATCAGTCTTGTCTTCTTAAATCTGGGAAGAGGAAATACAGAAAAGGGGAAAGGATGGCTTCTGTTAAAGGAAAACAAACCTTTAGAGTTAAAGCACCTCCCTTTCAGAAAGAACATCTCTTTCCTCCTTCTCCTATACAATGCCATGCAATTTATTGAGTTAAAAGTCTGCTGAATGAAATGCTTCTTGAGCTGCTCATAATAGAAAGCAAAGCCTGCAAATACTTTTTATAAGCAAAGCCATTGCTCATAGGCACTTATGTTTCTAGAAAGTGATAACTCCTTTCAGTGCTGCCCTTTAAATTGTAATTTTTGGCAAAAACCTGCATTTTTGAAAAACAGAAACAGAACATCATGCTACATAGAAAAAAAGACATTATGGTCCAAGCTGGAAGAAACTCCCTTTTTCCTCCAGGTTTTATCTATCAAAACCGGGCAACAGAGCTTTGCAACCTTGACATTGTACACTGATGTCAAGGTGGCTGCTATTATATCCCGTTCACTGTGCTAGGTATGTGCTACACGTATCTGTGCTCCATCAGTACAGATAGTCGTAGAAGTTTAAGAAATAAAACAGTTAAAAAGTATTTAGTTAACTACAGCCATAAATAAAGAGATGACGACACTTGTGGACAATTAAAATACAGAAAACTTCTGGATTTTGTTTTTAAACTTCATGGTTTTTCTTCCTATTTGCTTTATGCATACACCATTTTTAAATTAATCTGGTGATAATTCATAGACAAAAAACCAATTATGACTGATTCAAGGAACAAAAAAACTATTATATGGACAGCATCACAGCTTAATCTCCATTGTAAAAGTATATAGAGTGAAATCCTGTTCCTTCTGAAATGCACAGGAGTCTAACATTGAGTTCAATAGAGACAGAGCTCCAGCCATCAGCTGAAGGTATTTCTAAACTGTGAGATGAGGCAGCCAGCACAAAATCTTATAATGTCAAACAGTGCTTAGACAAAAGAATTTTCATATTCATATAGTTTTGCTGTTGGAGAGGCTTGCAGTGAAGGCACATTAAATGCATTTCCAAAGCCAAGCTTTATGAGCTCTGCTTCTGTAACTGTGTAGATGTGCAGAATTAGATGCTATTAGAGCCAGACCTTTGTGATCTTTTCTTGTCCTGTAATGTTTATAATGTGCCTGATTAGCAAAGTGTCCAACAGTCCTAGAGTTGTCAAACACTTTTTTATTTGATTTTGTAGAGAAGCAGACACTAACAGACATGAGATGCTCCCTAAGGATTTTATCTGCCCAAGCATTCTCTTCTTCCATATTTTGTGCTAAAGTAATGATGTCCACGCAACTCTGCTGGTATCCTACCTTGCACCTGAGCTTTGGCTAGAAGGAATATCAACAATAATTCTGTTTGTAGAGACCTCACTTTTTTTTTAACTGCTTTTTTTCTCTCAACAATTATGAAGCAGGACAAAATATCAAGGCACAGGTTTCAATAAATGCCTGAAGTCTAAAGAAATCTCTGAAAGGGATGGGTGTTTTCCTCCCATAGGGCAGACTACATAGCATGGAGCACATTCTTTAGCCAAGTAACATGGTCTGTCTCACTTTAAGAGAGAAGTAGCGCAAAACCACCTCACCTTGTTTCATCACTACGTTTTTATAGTTGTTCTGTTGCTGCTTCAGGTGTTGTAAAATGCACCAGTTCAGTCAGGTGTTGTAAAATGCACCAGTTCAGTCAAGTGTTGCTTCAGCCTGCATGAAAACAGGCATAGGAAATTCAATACCCTTCTAAGATTTTTTTCCTTCCAAGCTCCCATCAGCCACTATTCCATCTCTTCACAAAGAGCATCCAGATGTTAGCAAACATACCGAACTCACTGGCTTTCAGTGGCACAACCTTTTTGTATTTAGCTGTTTCTATCATTTATTTTGTCCACCCTGCAGCCTTTGGTGATTGTTCATATTTCCAGCTTACCACAAAATATGTTGCATGAGCATCAATAAAAGAATTCTTTTAATATGAACCAAAACAGCATTATTTGCTTCCAATCCAGGGAAATAGAACCTTCATTTAAATTTATGTTCATTGGAGCTTTCACTAATGTTTTTCTGGATGGGAAGTCAATGTGGAGTATCACTGAATGTTCCAGTTGGATTCCAATAGTGAACTTCTATTTTCAGAGTTCCAAACAACTCAAAGAGACTGAGGGTGTTTTAAATATTTTTTGAAATGTGCTTCATTTGGTAGAAGGTAAGTCCTCATGCCATGAACTATAGGTTTTAAGATCAATACAGGTCTGATAAGGTTAGGTGACAAAAGTAGAATATACTATGCCTTGCACAGGCTTTGCAGTATTACTGAACACATTAATGCTTCTACACTTTAAAAAAACTTTGTGAGTTAAACTTACGGGCATGCTGATCAGAACAAGGTTCTTTAGGGTCTTTGCAAATAACAGTGAGAAAAATTCAAAGGAAACAATTATTTAGATAATGAAAGTTATCACACTCAGCTTTTAGAGACACCTGTAAATTCTGTGACCTGTGGGCTAGATTTTGCATCAACACTGTCCTTGGTCAAAGGAGCTCCATTCCAGGTAAATGAGAGAAAAAAGAAAGAAAGAAAAACAAGACAAAGAAAGTTAAAGCAAAGCAGTGACAGTGCTGTCTTTGATCATAAGCCCTGTGCTCTGCTCCAGAGAAGCAAGCTAGGGGAAGAAAAATCCACAGCAAATATCTTGGTTACATTCTCCTGCTCATGCCACAGTTTCAGGTTTCCTACCTGTTTTCCTATGAAAGCATCTCACTTTCCCCAGAAAATTATTTTTCCCCCCTACAATCTAGGAAAAAACTTACTGGCAAAATAAAATGAGATTTTAACTCAAATGCAGTAGATGCCCTGTTATGACAGCCTAGATAGATAAAGTCAGTTGTGACACAAGTATGATTATGGGAAAGGCCTCCCTATTTTGGTTTGTTTTTACACAACCTGTGCTCTGCAGTTGAATATTTACTTTAAGAAATAATGCACACGAAGTGATGGCTGACTGTATGCAGCAAAAGACCAGAGGCTATTGGGTTACACTTCTCTGGACAGGCAGCACTAAAAGTTTGAACAGTATTGCCTCAATAAAAACACAAGAAGTTAAAAACAACTCCAAGCTGTAACAGTGCAGTCACTGCTTATATTCCTACCTTCATTTATGTAACAGTGTTTACTACTTTTTCTCCCCAGGAGTAAAATTTCAAGTAATTAGTCTTTTAACTTGCAGTCTCAAAACTCTGTTATTTTCTTTTATAGAAAGACTCCGTAAAGACTGATTCTGTTCACTTCCTTTCCAAATACAAGGTCTTCTGCAAACTTGGTCATTTATACCCAAGAAACAGCTTCAAAAGAACCCCTAGGAGAAAAAGTGTTTAGAGGTGATTAGCAAAGCACATGAAGATATTCAGGGACAAGGTCCGGGTTTAACTTCAGCTACAAGGAAACATTAAGCTTTTGTTGTCAAATTAGAATCAAAAATATGGGGAAGCCACAGAGAAAACCAGCTATGTTCAGAAAATACTCTCTCGCTATCCCTATAGAATCACGGCTATAAACAGGGAAATCTCACGACTTCTCAGCAAGATAGGCAAAACTGGATTTTGCTTCCTGGAATAAGGAATTTGAACTGGAAGCTGAACTGTTCCTACCACAGGAAGAATGAAAGAAAAAGTGGGCACAAGTGGGATGCAGATCCAAAGAGCTGGGAACCATTGAAACTGGCCTGCTGCTGTCCTAAGGAGAGAAGGGAAAAGTTGTTGGTCCATAACTGTGAGTTGTACCTCAGATGCCCTCCCTATTGCTCTTCCTTCAGCATGAACATCCTGGCCTTTGAGCTCCCAAGGAAACAAACCAGGATTATTTTTGTTTGTTTAGTTTGGTGTGAGTTTGTTTTTCCTCCCCAGGGCAACTTTGACATTCAAATGGAAGGTTCTGGCTACCTATTGCATTGAGTCTGTGTGCAGAAAGGTTTTGGTAGCAGGAGGGGCTACAGGGGTGGCTTCTGTGAGAAGCTGCCAGAAGCTTTCCCTGTGTCTGATGGATTCCAGGGCAGCTGACTGCAAGGTGGACCCACCACTGGTCAAGGCTATCAGAAATTGTGGTAGTGCCTATGAGATTATAGATTTAAGAAGCAGGAAAATCCCTTTTAACTGCAGACAGAGAGAAGAGTGAGAACATGTGAGAAAAAGACCTTTAGAGGTGACACTTAGTGTAGCTTCTTCGTTGCCTTTTTGGTGCTTGCTGAGTTGTTGAGTCTTGTTTATGGTAGTACTCTGCCCCAGCAGAGAAAGTCACTTTTCAATAAATCTACAGCTGGCCTGCTGTGTTCTGTACATGAAATTGTTAAGCCAGTTCCTTCCCCATTCTGTGTTATCTATTTTATATAAATGATTCATGAGCGTTGATTTGTTGGTTTACTTTTTATAAGAGTATGGAGTTATTCTATAAAGGATTATATAAAATATTCATGAGGTTCAGATATAATACACCTGCAGTGTGGTTGCATTACCTACCAAATCTTACCTCAGTTAGACTGATTTATTTATTTTGGCTCTGTTTTCCTAATGTTTCACTATTTCAAGACATGTAACTTCTTAACCAAGGAAGTTAAGAAGCTAAAGTCAATGAAGTGTGTTCAAAGCTTTCACTTTTACTGATTTTATCCCTTCATATATTCACAGATCACAAATCCTGATCTGATCAGAGCCAGATGGCATGAGTATGCCTAATCCATTATAGCAAAGGTTTTGGAGGGGATTACTGAGACAGCACAGAGCATGCATCAAAGAAGAAAAGAAAAGTTTTCCTCTTGTTTGCACTGAAGGAAACAAACCAGTACTTAAAATGCACACAAAATTAAATAATTTAATGTAACAAATGCTCCTCTTTGTAGGAATGCCAATGTTAAATGAATAAACAAGCTAATGTATATATAAGGAGACCATGAGATGACGACATAAATGAATCAGTTTTGCCAGACCCAAGTTTCATCTCTGCCTATCACTGTTCCCAAAGGGAACCAGTTGTGCAGTTTTCATTCCATTATGCTGATGTATTGCTTTTGCTCCTTCTAGAAAGGGGAAAAGCTAGAAGTTTCACCAATTGAAAATAGTTTTGTTCTTAAAAAAGTGATCATTTGGTTTGTCTACTTCATATTAGAATTAAGAACTTCCACTAGCCAGGGGCTTAAGCAGTACTTTTTGATGAATTGAATTGCATAATGATGCTAAATAACACTAAACAAAGATTTCTAACAATGTTTTTTAAATAAACCTTGTAAAAGTTTTTATAGAGTGACCTGCAATTATGAGGAGCTGAGGGAGCAGACTCATAACAGTTCTTTGTCTTAGGAGACTGAAGGTTCAGGAAAACAAAATACAGCTTTGAACAATCAATGCATCACTACCAATGGCTGCATAGAACCACAAATACAGCAACTTCCCAGCAGTGGGAAGAAGATGGAAGTGCTGAGCATATTGTAGCTCACCAATGCTCAATCCTCCCCAGTCTGGCAGGATTTGTGGATTATTGTGTGTGTGGGCAGGGCTGTATGGTGCAATCAGACCTCAAATACCCTGCACAGGCATTAACCCCATACACAGCAGTGAACCCAATGCCATTGGAAAGAGAGAATGGCTTTGTTCAGTTTACAGGCCAGAAATCTTCATGCACCATTCATAGACTATTTGGTCTGAGTGGCCAAACTTTTAATGGTCTACACATATGTAAGATGAAGGAATAAAACCCTCTGTGCAGTAGTTGCCTGTTCTTGAGTTTTAAACTTATAAACAGACTTCAACTTTTAAACGCTCTCTACATACTAATTCTGGGAAAGATTTTTGGAGCACTGATCTGCAGCTGGGGTGGGAAAACTACAGATGAGTCACACGTTTTATCAGTTACATAAACTTTCATTTCTATTAAGCTGTTTTTCTGAGTATGCATTTCACTTTTTTTCCCCCTCTACTTGCTGATGTTGATTTGGCATTGTTTTTATCTGCACCAGAATAACACTGGTTCCTATTTTCATGCCAAGTTTTGCTTTCGTATTTTTGCTAATAACAACAACAACAAAAAATCCCATAGTGTTTTCCTGGCACTAATCCGCCCAATTTAACATGACTCCCGAGCTGAGAAGTTGTGGCTTTGTTATGGGTACAGTTAAGCACATGCTTTTCAGTTAAGCATAATATTCATTCAGTCTCTCAGCTAGATTTCACTTTCAATATACACCACCTAAATCTAGAATAGCTTCTTATAACTACAACCAGAATCTAGCCCAGCCGGTTAATTCAGGAAAGGAACACAAAAATACCACGTTCAGTGTGACAACATTGTTATAACACATTACATGCTAAAATGTTGTGGGAACAAACCTGCAAGTAAGTTACGACTTTGTGTTGCTTTGGTGAGGCTTGACATGTACAAGTAGAGAGACCTGTCACACCAAGAGGGTGGTCGGAAGGTCAGCCTCCATATGCGGCTGGGCACATTCATTAAGACAAAATTCCCTCCGTGGGGCACAGCCTGGAATGTACATGCAGGCATAGGGATTGACAGCACAGTTGCCCTAAAGTCTCCTCCACAATTGCAGGCAGCAATTCTCACAGCAGCCCACGCAGCTGAGGTGGGACAGAGGCCACAGCCTGACCTGTTCCAGCCCTCCACTCACACTTCTCAAGCGCCAGCACACAGACCAGGGTGATGTTCAGCCAGCAAAAGCTTGAGGCCATTTCTTATGCCTCTGACAAATCTTGCTACTCAAAATCCCACGGGCAAGAGTGAAAAGTGACAGCGATAAAGACAATGAAGAAAGGTGTCCTTATGGTAAACAGCTTGGCCTACACCCACACCGTGAAGGATCTGTCAGTTTTCATGGGGCAATGAGAACTGGAACCATTTCAACTGATTTTTGCATCTTTTATGTTCCACATTAGTCAAGAGTTCTGTTCTACTTTCTTTACTGGAACCTAATTTTATGTGATGCACCAGCACTTGCATTTCCAGCTCTGGCACAAAGCATTTAAACCTGCAGGTATCATCTGCTCTTCACTGTGCCTTGAAAACATGCTACTGGTGTGCACATCTTCCCTTGCCTCACTGCATAGTTTGAGGATACTTTTGAAACTCCTGTCCTTTACCTCAGCCAGAAGGCCAACTTATCTCACATCTTGTATCAGAAATGGGGACCAAATACAACTGCTGACACTATAGAACTACTTCTATATATTGCAGTACTGAGCCCTTAGGACTCCACTAAGCTGGAAATTGTGTGTTACTTATACTATTTTGTAGGTTTTCCAAAATAGCTGAAAAGAAGAATTAAATGGATCCTAGATGCAAGATAGTGAGTTCAGACTCGTGAACTGTAAGATTTCATAACAATTCTAGAAGGAATCACCCCATTTTGAAGCAAAACCAAGCTTACTCATCTCCTCCATGCTTGATCAGCTGGGGCCACTCTGATTACAGTTGGGGAACTAGTAGGGAAGGAAAACCAGAGAAATCTCAGTGTTATCGCAGGGTTGACCAAAAAGGGAACCAGATTCCTTTGTTCCTCAACTTTAAGCAATTACAGCCCATTCCCCCTTTTATTCTTTCTAACTAGTAATCAGCCATGTCTCGCCACCCAAGAATGAAACTGCCATACAAATATGTTACACACTAAGAAAGGAATTCACATTTTTTTCCATCATCTCTATCCTCCTATTTTAGGAAGTTGGGTTTGGCTTTATTCCCCTGCCCTCTTTGCCTGCAAAATTTGTTCTTTTCCCTGCCCAATCAATTCCTTGAGTACATTTCAATTTCTTGCCATGCTTCTCCCCCTTGCCTATTGCACACCTACCATTTTGCACTTGTTTCTCTAATTATGGTTTCTATACTTTTCCCTAAAACAGGCTGCCATGAACCAAGTAACAAACAGTGTTGCCTTAAATGCAAAAACAGTGTTTAATGAAGTAAGTGAACAAGGAGACAAACTCCAAGGAAACAAAACTGCAGCTACATAGCCCACACTGAGGAATGTCTCTAAATACTCATGAATAAACAAGATCTAAGGGAAGTAAGTGCATTCAGTCATTGAAGATGGATGAAGTAACCGTTTCTTGGTCTCAACTGCTTGGCATTCAATATATCAGTGAGATGGCAGCATGCCTTGGCTTTAGTACAGCTTGAGCCTGCAAGGGTAACAATTTGTACCTCTGCCTTTCAGGTGCCGCAGTTACTCCTGGTCAGACAGTAGTGTGGGAATGTTTGCAGGGTTTTGCCTTCAGAATGAAGGAAACAAATTATGGCATGCAAGTATCAGACACATTCCAAGGTTATGCAAGTCACATAATTATAATATTTATTGTGCTTTTTTCTCTAAATGGACACCAAGTAGCCTTGCACTCAGCTGACCAAACCTTTGTCTTTTGTTCTAAAGAGGATCTTTGACCTTTTGTTCAGTAATACAACTCCTTAACATATTGTAATATGCCTCACATGAATCACTGCAGCTGAGTAAGAGGTAAGGATCCAACACTGACATCTTATCTTCTGTTAGAGTTAGGCAGTTATAAACATGGATAAAGCAAAAGTTACAAAATTAGGCAATGAACTTGTCACCCTGCCAGCCAGCATCCAACTGGAAGAAGCTTTCTTCTTGGAATACAATTTAAATAGATGTATGGATTCAATTAGCACCCGCCCAATATGAACGGTGCATAATTTACATTTACGTCAAGCTACCCTATAAATCTGATAGCTTTACAGTCATCTGCGAGTACCTTACCCGCCATTCTGACTGACTGCCAACATGTTTTGGCTATTTACACAGTGAGAAACAAAGGGAGCTTTTTTTTGGTTCCTATGTCCTTTAATTTTAGTTTTGGAAAGAAAGCTCGTGAATTTTCCCATCTTTCTTCCCCTGCGGTCTCTTTTAGAGGGAAGAAGAGGAAGGGGAAAAAGAATATGACAAGAATAGCAGAAGGAGGAAAAAATGTGAATATCTCAAGCATGTCCTCATGTCTCTAAAATGCTAGGAAAGAAGAATCATTATTTCCATTTCACTCCTCCAGTTTCAAGCACTCTATGGGAGAGGAGATGCTGAAATTAAGAAGTGTATCACAAAGAGCTGAAGCAGGAATATTGTGTCTGAAACATCTCTCAGTGAGTCAGGAGTTGTGATGTAAAGCCCAACCATTTCCTTCTTCCTCTTCACTGCTTATAGGGAATGTTATTTATTCCTAATACACTGTACAACAAGAACAAGTTTTGGGGGAAGTATTTCTCTCCATTGATTCTCCAGAGGTGTCTACTTACAGCCATATTTAAGTACCACTCGTGTAATTTATGCACCTCTAGCATTAGTTGCTCTCCTGTCTTTTGTTCCCTAACTGATCCAAGGAAAGCAAATGAGACAAAGGCATATTGCAAACAACAGCTTTTCACTGAGTGACAAGAACTTTGGCAAACTCAAGTTGAACCTGAAACTGGCAGGGCAAAATTTCGTATGAAGATTCACTGCTGGGACACTTACAAGAAGACATGGAAATGGATTTCAAAACATCTAAAATATTTTACCGTAAGTAACCACCAAATAAAAAACAACTGAGAACTGTTCCTATTAGTGAGGAGCCAGGAAAAATATGCACCATGGCATTCTTGGCATGGTAATGCTGGCAGATGAATAGGTATTTGTAGGAAGGGTTAGGGAAAAACCTTGGGTGGAAAAGTCGCAGCTGTAAGTCAGAAAATCTTCTCATTACAAACCATCACTTCTGACAAGAATTAGAGCTCAGATCTTGCAAAAGGTCTTTTCTATAATGAGAGGAAGCCATGAGTCCTCCTGCTCCAGAAGAATACTCTGGGGTGAGGTTTTAATTCCAACCAGCACTTTGTCTGGATATCCAGAGGATACATGTACACCCATGGCAAAGCACCTGGCATGAGTTCTGGCACCCCTACGCCAAGTAGTGTGGTGTGTTCTGCAGCATACCTGGGATAGCAGCAGGACCTCCCAGGGTCACTGCTTTCACTTCTGTTCTCTTGCACAGAGAGTTTGCCGCTCTCTACCAGCGTCTGCTGGCTGTCCCTTGTCACATCCTCTTTTCAAGCCTGAACTCGGAACACAGAGGCTGTCAGACAAAACATAAATCACTCTCTCACCTGAAGCTGCAAGTCTTGACCCTCTCGCGAGGCAAGCACCTGAGCACTGCCTTCAGCTGAGAGGCCACTACAGTAGCAATCAAATAATGTCAGCTTGTTCAGCCCAGAGTTTGGCAAAACCACATCTCTTGTCCCTTGCATGCCACAGGGTATCTTCTGATGTTCAAGGCTGCTTGCAAGGAGGCTTGATTCCACAGTCTGACAAAGCTGGCTGTCAAAATTATTATCTGGGCATTTAGCCTACATTTTCCATTTGTATTTTTCATGCTTATACTAAATTATGCATATAAATAAGCTATATGTATCCATTAGCTTTCCTACATTTTAACAGCCAAATATTTCTGAGTGAATATTAAAGAGATGTTAATAACATGGCAAAGCTAATTAAACATTGAGCATGTTGCTATGTAGCTAGCATTTTAAGGAGAACTACAGCTGCTGTGATGGGATTTCATTTATGTGCAAGAAAACACCCTCTTAAAATAATCAGAAATACATTATTCAGAAAAATACAATATCAAGCTATTTCAGCTGTCAAAATAATAAAAAATCTGACGGGAGAAAATCAAGCCATTTAACATTTGTATAAGACAGCTTCAATTTATACAAGGGGTAAAGCTTTTTCCTCTTATGCCCCAGATGATTGTGGTTGCAATAATGCTATCTATTTATGATGGATCTGGATGAAGTAATCCAGTCTTAAACAGAACAAAAAGAGATAAACACGTATTAATAAAAGCACAGATAAAGCGCATCAGCAGATATGCCAAGGATCTCTCAGTCGTCAAATATAGAGACTGCAAATATCTTTAGAGTTCAGTATATAGCTACTCTGAATGTTAGCAGCAAGCACAGGCAGGGAATTTAAATAAAGACTAAAGCAAGAAGCAAGCCATACTGCACTGCCTCAGCTGCCTCTCCTGCTAAGGATCCTGTAACATCATGTGAAAGACTTATTTTCCTATTCTTGCTTTATAGGGTAGATCAAAGTCTGAAATATAATTTTCCATATGAAATGTGATTTCCAACTCTACTTTAACTCTGTTAATGTTGAACTGCAAAGTTCTATTTCTTTTTGTCATAGCCATGTCAACCATTAACTCTAAGCCTTTCCTTTTTTAGATTATATTGTCTATAAACACTTTGAAATGTGAAAATAAACCTAACTTATGATAGCTTGTAGTTCTGCTCAAGTACCACAAGTTATACTGCAGCTGTACTGACCCTGGCATCTCATATTGTGCCTTCCAATAGCTGTGCAAACTTCAGTGGGTTTACACAACTTAAACATCTGCAATTTATGCAGCTCAGTAGACAAGATCAATACACAGTTGAATGCCTCCAAGCATCAGTTAATCTAGGAAGAAATGGTTAGTAAAATTAAGTATGAAAACCAGATATAGCTGTATCCAGAGAGGAGTCAGATCTGAAAAATGGCATAGTAGCTACATTAAAATGGAGAAAAGTAATAATTTAAAGTCATAATGGTTTTGAAGGAAAAGCCAAAACTTGCCTCTGTTACAGCAATGGCATATAAATGGATAGAAACAGATCCCATGATCTCAGTGTTACTGAGACATTCTGAAGTTTTGGATTATTAAAAAAAAAAAAAAGGAATATGTTCAATCAGGTTGGCACACTACATTTGAGCAAAAGCAGACTTTCAGAATGGGATAAAGCACTGTGCCATTTAGAACGGAAGCAACGAGGATTAGATGCAGCTAACAATGATGTCTTATATAAATAGAGTCAAGAAGGTTATATCCCAGTCTTTCAACAGCCTTCCCTCTTCCAGACAGTCTGTCACCCCTATGACATAATAGAGAAACCTCCAGATGGGAGACACATTTTCCTATGATGATTTTTACTACAGTCTAAAGATTCATTGCAGGGTTATTTCCACTGATTGCCTCCCACAGGTCAAAACCATCCAGTTAAGATGTGTATCTAAAATAAGCGTTGCTGTCATATTCCTCAAGGCAGCAAAACATAAGGAAGATTTTGCCAAGATTAAAAACAAACAAAAACCCCAACTAAGACTAAATGTCAATATGCAAAACCTGTTAAATAGTAGCCCTGCATAAAAAGACTGACATGAACCCTGCATCTCAAGATTTATGCTCCTAAATTTGGGTTTTGATTCCCAAGTGAAAGATTTTCTTTATGAATGTCTTTAAGGAATAGACAATATAAATAGAGGTCAGAGATTATGGTTTGCTTAAGCACAGCACCTTTTGCTAGAGAAAGCCACCATCTATAGCTATATGAGAAGAGTGCAGCTGCTGAGATGACACCTTGAGTGGATTGCAAGGATGGTATCTTCCACAGGAAAACAAGAAACAACAAATGAGGTCCCACGGTTGCGACCTGCAGCCTCGTGAGATGGTACATGATGGGTGCTCAAATGCTAATTTTGTACAGAATATTTGTCTTGAACATACAGAAAACAGAACCTAAAGACTTCAATCTGAACAGTTATCTTTATAATCCTCCTTCACTACATACTTGGTGGTGGATCTTCAGGCCATCTGGCTTGAACCTCTACCTAAGAGCCAGAAAGCTCCCTGGCATGACATGTAGGAGTGCAGAGGAGCCAGATTTGATTTTTCTTAGCTCCCCTCCTGAAGCTTGCAGAAGAAGCAAGGCAAATAAATCCATGTCCAAAGAGCAAGCATATCTCTTAAATGAGGTTAGAAATGAGGCAGATTGTTTCATCTAAAAAGTAGAAATAGCATGGATGTCCCTAAGCTTAGAGGAGGCACTAGGAAAATGAGTGTAAAAAATCATACTGTTAGAACCAGTTGATGTACTGTACCCACTCTCTCATTACAGAGTTAATCAGCCAGAGCCCAGACCATGACAAACAGACTAATTTTGGACTTAAAGAGACACAGAGGGAATCTAGCAAGACTTCTTCCAGAAACACAAAGAGCCGCTCAGGTGAGCAACCTCATCTTTGATTCAAAGGCAACATGAGTAAAGATTTTTTTGTATTAGGAGAGAAAAAAATTACATACTTGTCTTATGCTTTTTGCAAAACATTAATAAAATGACCACACTGTAGCAGTGAGCCTAAATATCATTTTCATTAGAAATGTCACAACTGAGACTACCTCTGACAGTAGGCTACAGCTTAGCAAGTGTGGGTCTAAATCATTTGCAATAAATGTAGATATGTAACAAGCAATTCCCATTTGCCCCAATTAAGTACTTGAAGAAAAACAGTGTTCAAATAAAACACCTACTGTGAAAGCCATAGAATGAGACCGTGATCCATATTTAACAGTCTTAGATTAAAAGACACCAGAGGAGAATGGATGGTTGCCTGATGCAACTTTGTTTGCTACAAGGCTGAAAGCAAGAGTATCTGCACTGTTACAAATTTATGTTTGAGTTGGTGAGGATTTAAGAGAACTGTAAACAGTCAAGATGAAACCCTGCATCTGACTAGGAAGCCCAAGAGCTCTCAGTGTCCTGGGAATGATTTTGTGCATATGACCCATAGGACACAAATATCTGGTTTTTTCACAAGATATATATAACATTAAAAACCCACTGCAACTGAACTTGATGCATGAAAAAATGTCTTGTTCCAGAAAAAGCATGAGATAATCAGGTACAAGGCCATTCATTCTACAAGACGGGCAGTAAGGCACCAGGCCATGTCAGCTATCCATTCAGGCATGGCAGGGCACAAATGGACTTGCTTGATCCAGCAGCAAGGTGGCAAATGTTCCTAGGGAGACCGAAGATCATACAACAAATAGCAGAGCATACACCAAGGGCTGAGTGCAATAGGCCCTTAGGTTGTTCTTACACGTCTGGAATTCAGCATCACATCAATGTGGATATTACATTACTATCATTTACATGTTTGTTTCAAGAGGCACCATGTAAGTACATTTTCAGTCTTAAGAGGAAGACCTGGTGGGAACTGATCTCCTGTTGGGCAGTGTTTATTATCTGGGACTGTGATGCAGGGTACAGCCCCAGCACAGGGGTAATTTTCAAGCTGTACAAGAGCCCCTGCTCTGCATTGAGAGCCCCGTTGAGCAGTAAGTGATGGGAGACAATTATCCCTGCCCATTTCCACATGGCAAAGCACACAGGGGCACTCTGCAGTATTAATTTCTGACAAACTCTGTACTACAGCAAATAGTGCAGAATATAAGAAATTGGTTGCTTTGTTGTTAGGATAAATTAATTTGCAGAGCAGTCAAAAAGCAACTTGGAGACATGTCAGTGGTCTCCTGCCTTAGGAAATGCATAAGGGCAATAGAGATGTATATTTCAGAAAAAAACAAATTAACAAAACCAAACAAAACCCCAACAAAACAAAAAGAAACAGAAAAGCCAAAACAAAACAAAAACAAAAAAACAAACAACACACCCCAGTGTAACACTGAGACGAGCTTGGCAGAAGAAATGAAGGTATATTTGCCTGGAATAAGAACAGACTAGCCCAAGGTGATGTACAGAACATGATTTAGCTGGAAGCTCAGAGCTTCCAGTTGGAAACCTAATGTCACATCCACTGAAAACCATGGAAAGACTTCCAGACACAAAAGTAGGTGAGATGCAGACCGAATCCTTAACCAACACAAATGGGGAATGAGTTGGTAGATAGTATTTGTTTGCAAAAAGGATTTCCAGGAAAAGTTCCCTAAAATAAGAAAATCCTGTCAAGGGAAAATATTTTAATTCACCATTATAATTTTATTTTGGCTTAATTTGCCATTAGACTAACTTTAAAAGTACTACATCTCAGTGCAAACAGAATATATACCATGAAATACACATTCCTGTAGCTAGTTGTTCATTTCTAGATGAAAGCTTCAAAACTGTTTTCCTCACTGCCCTTTTCTCTTTTTAAAATTAGTGACTTTACACAGTTGCTCTGCTTGCAGTAAGCATTATTTCAAAGAGTACTTGCCTGAATAAATCGGAACTTCTCATTAGTTTTGTAGATTGGGTACAGTTAATTTTGTTTATCTGAGTTTTCGCTGTTTTCTCCAGAGAGATAACAAAGTAGCTGCCATTTTGACAAGTCTTTGTCAAGCAGAAAAACTTCAAATCACGTTTGACTAAACTGACCACATGAAATTAACACAGTAACAACTTGGAAGAGAATAACTCTTACTCATACACAACTTAGATATTGTTGCAACATGATCTGTTTGGGCAGAAATATGTGAAAGGTTGTTAAATCTACATTAAAAGAAGCTCTTGGCCCAGGACTCTCCATCAGCACTGCTGTACTGAACAACTGTCTGGTGACACGTGGACATACATCAAGTGCCCAAAGTGTGTGTGCTGTACCCCCAGCAGAAAGCCTTTGGCACCAGAAAGGAAGCACCCTCCAAACTGCCATCTCACCACCTCTGTCCTGCGCATTAGCATTCATCCTCATTTCCCAGTAACACAGCTCCATGCAGGGTTTGGAGAAGCCGCCCTCTGCAGACCACCCTCCTTCCACATTCTACAAGCACTCATGCATGCACTTGCTTTGAACAAAATAAGCCTGGCCACTGCTGGGTCAGAGGAAGAAAATACCAACCAAACACTTGCTGCCTAGCACACCAAGCCACACCTTGGACAGAACTAGGAGAGGCCATCCCAGCAGTTTCAACATCCCCTTTCCATACTTAGCAAGCCAGGAAGAAGAGGGAAACCTGGCTCTGCCCAAGACTGGGGATGTCCAGCTGTGCAGGCAACACTTGACTCTTTAGCTTTCAGATTTCAACTACAAGCAGCCATGCCCCATCATGGGACAGACAGGAATCATCTCTTCAGCTGTCTAACCGATAAGCCAGCACCACTGGCACATACTTGCTGATGTTTCACACCAGCTGCTGCTTAGGTTGCCACACTGCTACCCGGCACCTGCATGGATAGAGCAGCTGTGGATAGTAAGAATAATATGTGATTGAGCATTGGGCGTGACAGTCCTCAATAGGATCCAAACAGTTTGGCCCTCACTTTACACATCGCCCAATTCCAAACATAATCACAAATCTCCCTCTGTAAGCCTAAAGGGTTACCACCATAAAAACAAACAATATTTTCTGTTTACTACAGCTGTAGGCCTCAGACATGTGGCCTGGCACCCTGTCACTAAACACACCCCTCACATCAACTGAGGCAACAGGTCCAAATAAGTTTACTGCTACTTTTCCCTTTGTTTATAACTCATTCTTCTGCCTCAGTCCTTCCCTGGCACAAAGCAGAGATTGAGCAATAGCACATGCATCTCACATTTCCATTACCACAGGTTCAACAAAGAGCACAAATCATGGAGACAGATGTATGACGGGTGCAAACCTCTGCAAGCCTGGGCTGCAATTCCTCAGTCTGTGAACAACTGCCTCTCTGACTTACAGACAGCCCCTGCATCAAGAAATACAAAGTATGCAGCATTATTTATTAACACTCATCAATGCCCTTCTGGTTTGAAGGCTGCGCTCTTAGCCATGGCAGGCATTTTTTCCTCACAAAACACTGAGTATTGGGAGGCAATGCCAAGATCCTCACAATACCACAGGTTCCTCACCACTCTACACCATGCCACAGGAGTGGAGCAGCTGAGGTAGCCTGGGAATCTGTGGATTTGCTTTAAGTTCAGTGGAAACAGAAGATTGCATGGGACAGTCCATTTTAACACACTTTTATATAAGTATGTCAGGAAATAGAGGAGTTGATAGAGTCCTGTGGTAGTGATTATCATTTGCAAGGGAGAGGAACAAACTGCACGGTTCTCTGATCATTTGCAGGAATAATGCTTGTGACAATATAGACCTAGGAATTTTTATTACAATCTCTCTATAAATTATGGGATTTCACCACATATTATCTTGTGCTGTACTATTAGAAGGAAACGTTTGAAGCAACAGTATAGACTGTCCTTTTTTAAGAGGTGAACAAGTTTATCAGCAAGTTTGAAGGATTTAAACTCTTTGTGAACATCACTTTTATTCATGTAAAAGCTTTAAAAATTACAGTGAACAGCAAGGAAATAATTACATATTACAGGAGAACAAGTAAGATTTTGTAGATGCTAACAGCCACACTGAGCTGTAACAGCACATCACAAGCTCTTTCACAGCATTCTGAAAGTCCTGGTTAGTGACCCCACATTTGGAAGAACCAGTGGAGGATAAGTAAGCAAATCCCCACTATGTTGAGAGACCATAGCCATTTTGAGCATCTTTGTAGAAAACATCTGGCTGCAAACCCATTCCACAAGTAAATTTTCCTTTTTGAGGAATTTGTCATTCCCAGCTATGTACAGGAAGTTCACATCAGTCAGTTCCATCTACATCTGGCTCTTAGGTCACCTTCCTGTAAAACTTTGCAGAAGGGCCTCATTCTGGCTATTACTATGTTTGATGCTACAGCACTCTAACTGGGGACTCAAGGTATGATATCCTGGTCCAAGCTGGAAGCACCTACCTCCGAACATAAGCATCTCCTCAATTTGCTGTCCACAGTAACTCCAGCCTTTACACAACTACTTTTAGGGTAAAACTGGCATTGCAGGGATGCTGTGTGAACATCTGACATAACACTGATCCTGTCTGGAGAAGGTAGAAATCTAAACAGACAGAAATGTAGGAAATGCACAAGTGATCCACCAGCAAAGGCTAAATGAGAGGAGTAGAGAAGAGTCCACATATCCTCATATCCCACTTTTGTGTGGTTTCCAGGGCACTGTCACCATTCACTAGATCTTTCTGAAGCAACTTTCAAGGAGTTTGCTAATTTTCTCTACCTTCCTCCATGTATAGAGCATACCACAAGGCATATGCTCTAGTGTTGTTTACAGAGTAACAAGTAACAGAGCAGTCTGTGCAGCTTCCAAAGGAATTCCTGGTCGCTTACTCTGTGGTTAACATTAATACCAATATGTGTTTCCTGGTTACCACTCCTTGCAATGTTTATGCACCAAGAACAGACGATCATTTCACAGAGAACAAAGAGCCTAAATGAGTGCAGAGACAAATTACCATACAACAAAAAACTTGGTGCATTACATTACCAAAACAGGTTAAATTCTCAAAGCATTTTAAGTATTTAAGAAATACTCAGAAAATGTTACTTATATGTAGGTATATAAGTTTTTCCACGTTAGACAATAACCACCCATTCATTTTTTAAATTAAACTCTAAGAAGATAATCTGAAAGATAAGGCTGGAATCTGCCCTTCCTGCATGATTCTATAATTAAGATAAAACTTTGTGAAGTACTTGCAAGTCCCACACTAATCAGCTACTTTTACATGGACAATAGCTCTTCCACCAAGAATTCATACAAGTCAAATTAAATGAGTCCTAACTTAAAAAATCCCATCCACAAACCATTAAAATACTGGTAGCAGTGAGACAGTTTCATACCTACCTTGTTAGGTCTTGGGGTTGTATATTGTAAGCTACTACCTAATGTAAAGTTTATTTTTTGCCTTGCTAGTGTTCTGAGAGTTTTTTCCCCTTCCCCCCTTAATAAAACATCAGAGGTGAAACATAGATTAGTAATATCTGAGACATTCCAGCATATTAGTTTGCCAGCCATTAGTAATCTGAATTCTGTGTAAAGTTCCCACTATTAAAAAAAAATGCAGATAGGTTTTGCCAAAGCTTGCTCAGATAAAGGGGGGATCCTTGAACTTCTTTGCAGGAGCCAAGCAAAATGCATTAGCTTGCACTCTCAATACACAGAGCCAAGGGGAAAAGAGAGACCTAGCCTCAATATTGGCTTTGTGCCCTTTCCACACCATAAAATGACTAAGGCAACATGGAAGAAATGTTCTCTATGTCCTGCTGAAACGTCACATTGCTTGTACTCTCATTTCCAAAGGCATTTGCTTTACTAACAGACATAAATGCATTGCTTCTTTTTGTATTCCTGTATGATGTCCAGAGTTTCACTTCCTTAATTTGAACTTTGACAGCTTCCATACTGTCAAGGAATGCACTGAAAGTGATGCTCTGCAAGAGGGTGAGAAAGCAAATGAGGTGCAGTTTTATGTGTAATATGATCTACAGAATTTCTTACTGCAAGCAGTAGGAATAAAAGCAATCATTAGTGAGATGAGGTATAAATTTTATGCTCCTGTAGTCAGTTACTCAGCTGATCTTTCCAGAATCTTGGAGAAGTGTGCTGCAGCTATGCATATACATTATACTTAATGATGGCCATTAAGTCTGCAGTCACAAGATTCAATCTGCCTTTTGCAGCTAAATTCATACTGCAGCCTCCCAGATTTTGTAATAGTTACTGACATGGTACAAAATAGTATTGCTGTGGAACCATGACCCTGATTAGTAAAGGCGTAACTGCACTCCCTTCTTCATCTTCATTGGTCCCCATGGGTTTATACTAACAATAAATTTGTTTCATTCTTTGAAGATGAAAGGTGCTATAAATTGCACTTTATTAAAACCACTATAAAGACTTGTTATTTTTGCTCATATACCTGCTGAGTGATGGTTTCCAGAACAGCACCCCCTGAACGCACACTCACTTTACCTTCTGGTTTGGAGAATTCCTCTTAAAATATAAGCCACTTTTCCAGCTTTTGGTGTACAGCTTCTCCTTTCCTTCAGGACTACAGATCAGCCTTTCTATAACCCAGAAAGCTGGGTGGGGATACAGGTTTACTGTAAGATAGAAGTGATAGAGAATCTTAATAAATCAAAATGATCCCACAGAGCAGGTTCATAGCCAGATGCTGGTCTTGACTCTTGTCTAGGCCATGAACTGGTGAGTTTGGGTTCAGATATGGCAGTGCCAAATTATCACCATCTTTGACCTCATCTAAATGACGATTCTAGTGATGATATCTTTCCCTGCATGTTGCCTTTCCTTACATAGGAAAAGTCCTGAGAAACCTGCAGGACCATTCTACTGAAAAATTTCTTCCTTCTCTTTTCCCTTTGGTACAGAATCTCTGAATCACTGTTTCCCAAAACAGTGACCCAAAACTCACATAGGCTTATTCTTTTGAGGTTGATGACAAAAATGCTAGCAAAAGAACAACCCAAGCTCCTAGTTTGCTTACCATAACATAAATCTACAGTCACAAGGGTCTTCAGAAAAGGATGCTATCCCCAGGTATGCACCTTTAAAAGTGGGACTCTTCCTACCAAAATTGTCTGCTTCACATTTTCAGTCTCTTTCTGCACAGATGCCAGGATTGTGATTTCTGAGAAGCACTCAATACTCTTGGACAAAGACTTTGTTCAAATTACTAACTGTAAGCCTCTTTTTCTCCTCATTTAACAGCTCTATTATTTGTTTTACTTTCTGTGAGCTTCAACCTCCCAGATGGCTTCTCAGACTGCATCTGCTAACCACCTTCACAAACCAAGTATCCCACCAAGTATGCCCAGAGAGCCTTTTCCCTAAACAGAAAAAAACCCAAAACCCAGTAATAATAACTTTTTAAAAGCCAAAACAAAATGAAACCACAGGTCAAGACTTAACATGAAGAAGAAAGGAATCAGGGAAAAAACACAGTTATCTAGTATCATATGCAGTAATTAAGTAAGAGAAGAAAAATAAACTTCTACTTCAGTCACAAACGCAGAAAAAATAAACTGGAATAATCAGTTACATCTCTCAGTTTGTGTTCTGGTGCAGCTCAAAGCATGTCCAGAGTCTGGTGAATGACAGCAGTTTTCCTGGTGCTTGACAGTCACAAATTCCTACCTTTGCAACCTGGATGATATTTTTTCAGATATATCTTTTAAAATACTGATGACGATTAACAACCTGTCTTGCTTATGATCAGAGCAATAAAACTGTTCGTGGCTGCTCCTACTGCCTCTTATTTGGCAGTCAGAAGTGACCACAGCCTCTATCTTCCATCACTTCTGCCCCTTTTCTAGGCTGCTAAGAAGTCTGAAGTTTTAGAGATTTAACCTGTTGCTATGACAATGCTAGTTCTTATAACTTAGCTTCCAAAATCCCTGTTCTTGCCTAAGTTTCTGTCAAGAAGAAAGCTCAGAAAATCACACAGAAAACTCTTGCAAACTAAAGGCAAGAGGAGACTTTTCTTGTAGTGAGTAGCCCTTGTAGTTCTGTGCCTCACCTCTTGCCAAGGCTATGTTTGGAAAGGACACTCCTTTCCTTTCTACCAGAGCGGTTCCTTTGGAAGCACAGACTTGCACAGAGAAACCAGTAAATTACCAGATATCTCAGCTGTCTTGCCTTTTCCTTCCACCCTGCTATTCTTTTTAATGGCTTGCCAATGTGAAGATATTTTTATGAGACAGTAAACAAAGGGGTCTCATGTCCCATAGCAGATTTCCTTAATTGAGGTAGTTGAGTATCCTATTTTAAGGCCGAGAAAACAGCTGATCCAAAACAAACCCAGATCCACAGTGAGGGTCACAAAATTGTAACAAGGTTCTCTAAGTTCCTGGCATTACTGAGCAGCTTCCCAGAGTGTCACTGTTAACCAGAAACACATATAGGTAGCAAGTTTTAAAGGTATACTAACATATTAAAGTCATATACTTAATTCAGCTGTACAGAATTCAGTTCTACACTGCTAAAGGAATGAAAATAGGAGGTCTTATCTATTGGAGGAAAAAAAAAAGAAGCCAAGAAAGGAAGTATCTTCAGCAGTGGTTTACTCCCACCTTTAGTAACCCTGTCACAAACAACCAGAGTACATAGGGCAGGATGGTAGGATAAAACAAAAGGAAATGTATGAGAGTAAACGGGGTTGATTTTATTTTATATATTTATATTGTTATGTATGTACATACACAATGTATACGCAGACTGAAGTTCTATACACATAGATACGCAGGTATTTCCTTTCTGTCTCTTGCCCTAAATTCAATCCTGCTTTGCAATGCATAGCCCACACACAGCTCCCACAGATACCAGTGCCAGTGCGCATGTCCCTATCTGGGGTAAAACTAGTTTATTTGGAGTACCTTAAGCATGAAGCCCAGCTTCATTTTTGATACTACTTTATATTTAACTTTTGTTTGCTCTATGTGAATATTGATGATCCTAAACAAATTTAAAGAAAAGCATAGGGTTTTTTTTGATTCTTGAACATACATTTTCAAGATCTACATCAGTATACATGGTTGCATATTTCACAGAATATCCACCCCATAATGAGCTGCACTTCAACAGGGCAGGGAGTGCAGGTATAAGGAGTCTAGGCCTTTATTCTTGAAGGCAAACTTTTACAAACACACAGTTGAACTGCATCTTGACTTCAATGTTAACTCTTGTGAATGTAATATGTTTTTCAAATGGGTACTTTAGAAACTAAAAGAACTAATAAAGGAAACAGGCTTGCAAAAATTAGTATTTTCCACTTCCCTCTCCCAAACAGTTAAATAATATAAGATTTGTTTGTGAAATATAGAGAGAAGTCATAGGTCCCACTCACACACCTGTGATATTAACATAGCTTACTTTCATTTGCTGTCTGTTTTCCTCATATTAAAAATGAAAGCACAAAAAATAATATCCACTGTAGCCTTACCTCACACATCCATCCATTCACTTCAGCTCCTCCACTGTAATAACATTCCCAAACATACCCCCTGTGCTCTCAGTTCATGCACACTTGCTACTCAACTGCAGGTCATTAAGCTGCACACCTGCAGTGACTTAACTCGTGCTTTACTCAGCTCTGAAACCCCATCCCCAGCAAGAGCAAAATCATTCACTCTTCACACTCTCATTAAATGTTGTCTTCTTATGAACTCTGTGCCAACTTCCCTGATGAATCCAACCTGTAATACTCAGTAAGTAACTGAAGAGCAACTCTTTATTATGCCAGCTACACACAAATGTGTAACTATTTAGGAGGAATAAAAAAAGTTAATTTCCAGGTTAGGTGATGTGGATGTCCATTGCCTTGAAACAGGAGCAATCTGTATGTAACTGCATATCACTAAGCATTTAAGTGTGTGAAGAGATGCCAGGATTTAAAGCTTTTTCTCTTCACTAAACACCATTTTAACTAAAAATACTTACTATAGGGACAGGCTTTCCATATGAATACTGTGATTTTTAAATGCTGTCTGTATTTTGAGTCTCTGAAAGACACATGCTGTTTATGTAACACCTGCATATGCAGAAAGAAATGGAGTAGATGTGAAGTTAAAGCTGCCCACCAGCTAAAGAATCCTTGGTAGGGAATAAAAGCTGTGCTTTGGGTACCTTTAGTATCACCCATGTTTTTTGAGAATTCTGTTCGCAAATGGTTTCATGGCCTGTTCCATGAAAGTGAATTTCCAACCATAAATAAAACTCTACAGGTAGAGATCCCCAGGGTTCCCACCATGGAAAATTCCTTTTCATGACCTTCCATCCATAGGACTGAATTTATCTTTGACGTAACACCACTGGTGTTAATATTACATGAAAGATCAATTTCCCTTACTTCATTTGTTTCATTTTTTAAAGCCAAGGAAGCCAGGTCAGGCACTCCAAAAGAGTAAACCACCTTATTTCCATTTCCACCTGCACCTTAGAGCCAACTATTTAGTCCCACTATCCCTAACGGTAGATTAGATTTTATGGTCAATGCAGGATGATATTTTAGTGAAGGATGTTGATAAAATAGTCACAACCAGTTCAGAAACTGGATTCAGTTTTGAACATACCTTAGGGTGGAGTACCGGGGATTAAAGGTATCCAGAAGAGTATACTCTCTCCAGCCTGAGGAAATCAATAGTGGTTGACTAAGAGGCAGGAGGCAGTGATGGCCTGTGTATTGCCCACAGCATTTCAGCTGTATCTTTTCTAGGGGGGTTAATGATGATCAGCAGCTCTCATCCCTCACAGATAGTTGGTAGCTGTCTAGGGCTGTGTTAGGGGCTATGTTTTAGGCATGGAGTACACAATAATGTCCTTAATATTGTGAGAACTACCATTTCTGAGTTAGCCAGAGGCTGTGGTGCAGTAAATCCAGAAGCTGTCCCTCCTGTGATATATATTCCCCTTACTTTCCATCCAGTGTACCTGACCTTCATGCCCACAGAATTGCTTTTGAAAAGCAGTGCAAAGGTCCATGGCTTTCATGCTCCATTTTACATGGGACATGATTTATGAGTAGAAATGCTGTAAAAATGGAATTTCAGATGCATTTCCTTCACTGACAGGTTGGCAAACATAAATCACAATGCAAGTGCCAAAATCCCTGCCAGTAATCAACAGATTTTATCAAGCTTTTATAGCCTTCAAAAGCAAGCTCCACAGAATCTTGTTCTAATTTGTTATTAGCTTGCTATTAGAAAATAGCATTGAATGAGCAATATTTGCTACAATGCCATGCACACAAACTGTCTGCAATACCTGCAAATAAATTATATCTTCTTCTGATCTAAAAATACGTATTTCTTATTATATTCTTGGAAGAATGGAGAAAGTTACTTGGTTACAAAAAGACCACAAATCCTGTGCACCGGGTAAACAGTCTCATTTTATGCACTGACTTTGTGCACATCTGTGCAAATAAAGCCATTGTTACAAGCACAAAGAGCTGCAGCATACAATACAAACAGCTATGAAACCATGAGTGCTGCTATGTGTTGAGTCTTTAAATGGAAGTGGCACATCTGCTTTTGGCATAGGAGTGTAAATCAATCCAAGATGTTTATTAAGGAGTCAGTAACGACCTGTCCACACACTCTTTCCTCCATCCAGCCTTGGGTTTGTTCTCCCTTTGTTATTTTCCTGGCAGTTAAACATGGGCTCTGCACACTGAAAGCATGTGGTGTTTCTTCACGTACGGATAACATAACATGTCACGTAATATGGAACAAGTATGTGATGCAGAATGGTTTGGACAAAAATGCAAGCCAAAATGAGGTGGGGAGGAAAGGGTAAGTACAAACAGCTACAGAACAGTGACTGAAAGGTTTGTTACTCTGCAAAAGGCAACTGTGTTTTCTAATACCTTTTGAATTACTGAGACCTAGATTTGATTCCATGTTCCAGCTCTTGGCAATTAATGAGCAAAATTTGCAATAGTGAACGGTGGTGAATATTTTCTTAAGGAAGTCAATAACTGATTTTGCATTTGCTGAAGGTATTTATACCACTGGGTATTATATCACTAGGTCTACCTGAGCAGGACTGGTAGGAGCACAGGCCTTTCAGCTCTGGCATGGGTTGACCAGCAAGAAAGTCAACATAATATTGGCACTGGCCAATACTGACACTGCAAACTGGCCCTTTTTGTGAGTAATTGTTGGTGTATTTGGCACAACCTGTAGCATGTTCCTTTCCCATGGACTGAGGAGCTCTAGGGTTTGCTGTAGAACAGCAGTCTAAGGACAACAATGCCTTTTGTGGGCAGCTCTTTGTGGGCTACCTGCATGAAGAAGCACTTAAAAGACTGGACCTCAGGATGCAGGCAATGACTCCAGGTCTGAGAGTAGAGCCTGGGCCATGCAGTGCTCCTTCCTCTTCCATCAAAGGATGCACAGGAAAGCGTCCTAGGAAAGGTAATCTTCAACATCTAGGCAGGAGGAACAACCCATTCTGTTCCCAGTGAAGGGCCTAGTTCGTAGCATGTCTTTGAGTAACCAGAAGTAGAAAGAAAAGTACAATGGATGTTGTATTCTTGGCTTCCATGTGGGGAGATCGTAACAGCGATGTTGTTCTTCAAATGCATTGAAGGAAACAAGACATGTCCTGTCAGATACTAAAGGGAGGCTCATCCACTGGAAAGACAGTATCTCTTTTGTATGACAGCAGTGGAAAACCACTGTTTTAAGAGACAAGATTGAAAAACAGACTGGTGATGGGAAATGGTTCAGGAAGGCTTGTTGTGCAGAAGAGGGAACAGAGGCTGCTGGAAGTCTGCCACCCAGTGTTTTATACTTGCACATTTAATTGACTAGACTGAACAAACATCTTCTGTAATTGTTCGTTTCTCTTTGTTAAAATGGTCAGGATATATTAAAAGGCTGGATTCCATATGCATATGTTTCAGTGATAATGTTACCTATTAGCTCTGTCCCAAAATGTCTAAGACTACTGTAAATTTGTTAATTGGGTGTATTTTCATCTGTAGTTGAAATACAGCTGCATGAGTGACCCAGGTGGATTTGGTCAGCAATACAGAACATACCAGGACAGAATTTTTACAGTCATTTCTACTGAAGGCTAGAATTATCTTGATCAGACTTGTTACCTGTTAAAATATTTTAGCCAGGGAAAAATATTAATTAAATTAAATCAAAATACTCAGGTAGGCCTGAAAAGTCAAAAAATGAAAAGATAAAGTAATGCTTTCTCTCATTTATTCCACCCACTCTTAAGTTTCTCCTTTTAATTTTATTTTATTTTATTCCATATGCCTGATAATGGGACTTTGTGGAACTGAACCTTTTGCAAGCTGCTGTGCCAGCTTTTTGGAGAGCATCTTGGACAGGTCTCTTCATTTTAATTTCATTTTTTCTTTCTATGGCTGAAACATTGTTATTTAAATGAGTGCTTTGAGCTCAGATTTTTTTAATGCAAATGTGTGCTGCTTCCCTATTGAATTGAAACCATCAATACTTCATTTTCCCTATGAAAAGCAGGATAAAAAGTAATATTCTCAGGCCTGAAGGTGAGTTGGGATGTTACTTTCGTGTGAATTTAAGCTAAAAAGGGGAGCTACATACAATGGTGAACTACCAAAATACTGGCTTAATCTTCCTTCTGCCCAAGATATGATTAAAGCAGTTCTGTATATTTTAAAGAACAGCTGATGTAGGGAAGGTGCCAAGACACAGCAGACCAGTCACACTCCCTCAAGGCATTCTGTATAAGCTGTTTAGGGGAGTGCACACAGAAGTGAGACACTATGTGCCTCCAGCAGTCTTATGGTGCTCTATATAATCCTTGCTTTTAAAGGCTATGACGCATTTTAATTTGAAAGTAGTGTCCTCTTATTTTTAGTTTTTTGAAGCTGTCTACCAGGAACCATAGTCTGAACTTACAGAACATCTTAGAGGGAAGTAATAGCGAAGAAGATAAAAAATAATAGATCTTGGTTTCCTTTAGAGTATACTGCATGCCTGTCTTCAAGCTATTATTTTAGCTATAATGTCTAGAAATGTAGGGCTTTTTTTAAATCTGTGAATGTGGAAGTTCTCCAGTAATCACAAGCCTCCTGGAGCATGAGTTTTCTGCTTATCAAATATTGCAAGATATGAAAAACACCACATCCCATGCCCCCAGCATCAAAAGGGTTGGCAACACCTGAGTTGCATGCACCCCTGATCTCTGCCAGACCAAGAGGCATGTGATGCTGAAGCACGTGGATTGTCTCACCCCTTCTCCCATTGGACAAGCTCTCATCTCACAGCAAAAGATGCCACAGTCCATGCCCAGTAGCACCATGCCAGCAGTATTAGCAAACAGACCTCAGAGACTCAGCTCCCCTTTTAATCACAGAAGTTCTTGTTTTCTCTCAGTGTCAGTGGCTGTTGTACCAGCCCAGGCTTTTAAACATGTTATTCCTGGACTAACGAAAACTTGAAGTGCTGCTTACCCTGCAAGACCAAATTTATGGATGAGGAGACAACTTCAGCCTGCCAGGTGATAATCTGGCACCCTTATGTCAGTCTTAAAATCCCAACAGCTGTAAATATTTATTGGATATGAAATATACTCCAGCTAACACATTATCATATGAATAAATCTAACCTTAAATAAAGCATGTGCTCTCCATCTTTTATTCAGTTTATAAAATTCTTGATTCTTGCTCTGCACATTCTCAGCTTAATACAGCTATTATGTACAGCAATCTGTGGCATGCCTTGATTTCTTTTCTAATGCAACATTTGGCTACTTGTATTTCATCTATTACAGCTTTTGCAAAGTTTTGATTTGATAGGACAAGCACAGTGAGGGCATTAGGACCAAGAAAAAGACGCACACATTGCTCTGTATTATGTCTGGCAAAGTGCTTCCTGACTGAGTGCCGTAGTTATGTGTGAAAGAAAGTCAGGGACCGACTACTTCTCATCTGTTGATCACAGTTAACTTGAAGCCTCTGAACGGGGGAGAGCTGTCAGATTTGCTTTCAGAAATACAGTGCTTCAATCCAGGCAGCAACGGGAAACTTTGAAGAAGCAGGATCTACTCTGGAATAAATTATAGGAAACGGGATTTCTTTCGACTTAGAATTTTAAAAGGGAAAAAAAAAATCAAAGCTTTAGTTACTCTTTTAATCAGCAAAGCATGCACTTTCCTAACTAAGCTGGGACTCCATATAATAAAGGATCTACTTTATCTCACTGGATCCATGCTACATTTTACGACAGTAAGTACAATACTAATAGGAATGTTATCATTTTTTTTCTGTAAATAGAGAGGAAAGCATGAAATGGCATCAGTGAAATGTGAAGGGAGCAAAAAATTCTCTTGGCAGATAGTGAAAACCAGGGCTTCTGTGCAACCCGAGGACTGAAATCTGAGGAAGATCCAAGTGATATTTAACATGACCATCTGTATCATTTTGTCACCAACAGTATGTTCTTGAGGAAGAAGTGCAGATATGGATCACGTAAGCTGCAGTTTCTCTTGTTGTTTCTGATGCTGGGTTTTTTGCTACTGATGGTTACAACGCTGAATCCACCACCCAGCAACCAGAGCAAGGAAGGGACTTTCCAGCCTGTGGAGTTCAACCCCCGGGAACGGTATCAGATGGACTTTGTGGAGACCCAAGAGATGCTGGAAACCCAGGAGGAGAGCCAGCAGTATTACCCTTTGGATGGTCTATCGCCTTTCATCTCCCTGCGGGAGGATGAGCTGATCATGGCCGTCGTGTCGCCCACCGGCAAAAGGAACCACAGCAAGGCTAGGAAGGGCTATCGCGTGGTGAAGCAGCAGAGCAGGCGGCAGGAGGGGAAGGCAGAGGGGGGCCCCGAGTCCCATCCGCTGCCCCTTCCCCTGCAGGATGGGCAGGGGGCTGCTGCGGGGGAGCGGCCGCTCGGCCTTGAAACCCACGGCTTTAACGAGGTGCTCAGCGAGCGGATCGCGCTGCGCCGGGACCTGCCTGAGGTACGACACCCGTTGTAAGTAAAACACCCTATTTCACTTCTGGGGGAAAACCTGCCTCCTTCCCCGCCGCCGCGTCCCCCCCCCCGAACCTCTCCTCCTCTAGACCTCGCGTCTTTCCTATCGAACTCCCTGCTCCGGGTCGGGCGCTCCGCTCCTCAGACCAGGGACGCTCCCAGCCTCCTCCTCCGGGAGGTGCTTCAAGCCCTCAGAGCGGGATGGGCGGCAAAGGCGGAGGGGGGCACGGTGCGGGGGGGGCAGCCGGGGATGGCTGGGTGAGCGGAGCGGAGCGCTGGGGCGGTGTGAGCGCCCACGGAGCGGTGTGAGCGCCCACGGGCTGGTGTGAGCGCCCACGGAGCGGTGTGAGCGCCCACGGAGCGGTGTGAGCGCCCACTGGCTGGTGTGAGCGCCCACGGAGCGGTGTGAGCGCTACCGCGGCGCCTCCGCGCCCTCACCATGAGGCCCGGCGGGCGGCAGCGCCCCCTACCGGCGCCCGCGTCACGGCAGGTGCCGGGGGCGGCAGGGCCGGGAGCGCCCCGGGCCCGCGCCCTTCTCTGTCCGTCTGTCCGTCCGTCTGTCCGCCTCCTGGGCTGAGGAGGAGAAGAAGCAGCTTCCCTTCTCGGCCAGGCCCCGTCTCAGCCCACCTGCCATAGCTATGGGGTCACTGGGCTTACAAATTGATGAATGAGTCAGGAGTTGGGGCTTTCAGCTCTTCCAGAATAAAAGTGGCCCGATGGTCACTCATAAAAGTGGAGCCGACTCTGCACTGGTGTGGCTTCACTTTATCGTGTGCAGTTTTGGGCACCACAATATAAGAAAGATACAAAGCTATTAAAGAGTGTCCAGAGGAGGCCAACAAAGATGGCAGTGGGTCTGGGGGAGGAGCCGTGTGAAAAGCCACTGAGGTCCCTTGGTCTGTTCAGCCCAAAGGAGACTGAGGGGAGACCTCATTGCTGTGCACAGGCTCCTCGCAAGGGGAAGAGGAGGGACAGGCACTGATCTCTTCTCTGTGGTGACCAGTGACAGGACCCGAGGGAGTGGCCTGCAGTTGTGTCAGGGGAGGTTTAGGTTGGATATTAGGAAAAGGTTCTTCACCCAGAGGGTAGCTGGGCATTGGAACAGCTCCCCAGGGAAGCGGTCACAGCACTAAGCCTGACAGCTCAAGGAGAGTTTGGACAATGCTCTCAGGCAAATGGTGTGACCCTCAGGGTGTCCTGGGCAGGGCCAGGAACTGGACTCAATGATCCTTGTGGGTCCTTCCAACTCAGAATATCCTGTGATTCTGTGGCAAATATTGAAAGGAAACTCCCAGGAGGAAGGAAGGTGGAGATTGGTGTGTCAGACAAGCTCTGCCAATATCACCATACCTGTCAGCAGCCAGGCTGTAAGGCCACCACGAAAAAATGTTGCATTTGAAGCTCCAGGTGTTACATTTGAAGTCTGGAGACTTGAGAGCCAGTTGCCCCAGCAGCCCAGGAGGGGCTCATCACACTTCTTGAAAAGGATCTGAGGTGTATCTATCAAGCTGCGCCAGGGAAAGTTCAGGCTGGACATTAGGAGGAATTTCTTCAAAGAAAGGGCAATTAAACATTGGAATGAAATGTCCAGGGAGGTGTGGAGTCACTCCTGGATGTTTAAGTAAAGACTGGACATGGCACATAGTGCTGTAGTCTCGTTGAGAAGGTGACGGTCAGTCTAAGACTGGACTTTATGATCTCAGAGGTCTTTTCCAACCTAATTGATTCTGTGATATGCTTCCCTTCCCAGGGAGAGGGCAAGGGAAGTGAGTGGTGTCTTGTCTCCTGTAATAAAAACAATCATAGTTTTCTCATAGGGCACAGTGGAAAGATGTACTGGAAAACATTTTAAATAAGACCCAGAATAATATTTTTTCTAGTGTTCATTTTCACATGTTTAAAGACAGCTGGCAGGTCTAATTTAAGGGTACCGTCTCTAAGAAAGAGAAAAGAAACAATGTTTTCTGTACTTACTGACTAGGTTCAGTGTTGATTTGGTTAACTACATTAAATAATGACATGCTGATATTATTTCAGTTTTGGCATGCTTCACTGCTAACTCTTTGAACTATGTAATGTTCAAAGGAGGAATGACTACCCTGGTTTACTGCCTGTGGTGGAAAGCCAAAAACCAGTTTGGCAGCTGAAGGGCCATCCAACAAGAGACAGCTTTAGTTAATACTGATCTTGCTAAAATATAAGCCGTGGTCTCAGAGCTCTTGGATGGATTTTGCTGTCTGACTAGTTACAGCCTAAATAGCTCTCAACACCACAGCTTACAGAGCCCAGACTGAAACCCCAGATCTCGGCATCTGAGGCTGATGTAAATCCAGATCATAAACCTGCAGCAGAATATGTCTAAGCCAGACCTGTCCTTTGTGGCACAACACACAAACCATAATGATCATTTTTAGGTGTAGTTTACTCTGGGGGCCTGGCTCACAACTGTGTCAGTTCAGTTTTACAGCAGTGTAAAGAAAGAGCAAACCAGAATCAGATTGTCTGTCTCTATTCGTTTTGCATCATGTTGTTCATCACAATGTCTATTATTATTTAATTAGAGGGGAGCCAACAAGTTAGAGATGTTTCAGTGAGTTACCTCCATGGACTCAGTCTCTCTCACATCACTTGAAATTGGATGGCAAATACTTCACATAATAAAGCAGCCCATCCTCTTCATCCCTCAAGGTGCTTTCTGCTGCTTTTAGTTGCTCCAGCTGGGACTGACACTCTCCTGGGACACCTGAATCAAGCTTGCCATTGAGACATTTATGATGGGGGTTCTGCCCAAAAGAAAGGTCTATTTTCCTCTCTTGGGTTTGGGTGTCAAAAGGCAAAAGAAACTCACAAGGTATCTAGAAAAGTTTTAAGTTTCATTACAAAAGTATAGCTTCCTCTGGAGTGCTGTTTGGAGCTGAATCTCAATGAAACATTTTCCTGAAGGCGAGTGGGAGTCCCTGTCACCTCTGCTTTGCCTTGTCAGAACTGCTCTCTGTTCAGTGCTGCATTGACAATTCCTTGTTTTTCACAAATTTGATTAAATCACTATGTCTCATAACAGTCACAGCCCTGACTTTTTGAAATGCCAATTTATGATAGACAGTCTATGAAACTGCTCCAAATTACAGGGAAGGTATTTTTGTGTACCAGTACCCTTGTGCATTTTTGTGAAGATTAGATATCTATATTGCAAGTCTTTGCCAATCTCCATGGCAACTAAGCACTCGCCACCAAGGTTATGTGTTCAAGTACAGTTATTTTCAATTCTTTTCCAATTAAGATTTACAACAGCCTTATTTTCTTGCTATAACCACAATACTAGCAACTAGGTGCAAATAGCTATAGAATATTTCTGGTTAGAAGCTGCCTGGTAGTAAAAGAACTGCATCAGATTTTCACTTTCCTTAATTGCTTCTCAATTCTACTGTTTGAAAATACTCACTCTCAAGTCATGAGAGTATTCTTTTCTTGATCCTGCTGAAAACGAAAGCAATCATCTTATATGAAATTGTGAGGTAACACTATTGTTGATTACACAAAATTAGTAAATCAAGGACAATACAGATTAACTGCAGTGTAAAAATCATCAGGAAAATCTGCCTTTCTATGCAAAAAAAAAGTGAACTATTGAAAAATATAATAAATTACTATGACTATGCTCATATATATTCCCAGAAGTGCATCTATAGTAATCATTTATGTGTATTCATAATTAAATCATTCAGATAATGGATTCCCTTAAGTCATTAGCATCTTTGTGTCTGGATAGTGTCTAGCAGCATAGGGCCTCAGTCCATGAACGGAAGCACTAAGTAAAATGCTAATAAACAGAAATACTAAAATTATATCCCTTACATGAGTTTCTGCTGAGTAGCCAATTGTTTAACAACCACTGTAAAATCTGTATAATTATTTGCTTGGCAATAAAAAAATGCTGAAGTAACAATGGGCTACATTCAGCCAATTGTGTAATTCCTTGAAGAAATTCTTGCTGCTGGAGATTAAATGAGTTAGAACACTGAATGACTGTTATTTGGGAAATGAAAAGATTTTTAAAATGTGCTTTTTAATGTCAGCAAAGCAATATATAGACATAATCTGTGCATATCTACAACGGGAATTTGAAGGCATTTTCTGGAAATTGTGCATCCTCACACCAGAATAGATGGTTTGCATATATAGTTTCTGTGAGGCTGATTCAGAAGTGCTTGTCATCTTTAAATGTTTTGAGTTATTGTGGTGGTTTAACACAAGCTGGGAATTAAACTTCCTCCTGTTCCCCTCTGGTGAGAGAAGGACAAAGGAAAGGCTATGGGTTGAGATAACATTTTACTGAAGGAAACAGCAATGGAGTAAGAAACACACAGTGACAGCAGCAATATTAATAACACAAGTATACAAAAAGAGAAGATGCTTTACACACAAAAGGCGTTTACCACTTTGACTTAGCTCTGCATGGCCACTGAGACAAAGACAAGATGGCAGGGGGATGTTCCTGTGACTCAGCAATGACAGTGGTTATTCCAGAGACAAAGACAAGATGGCAGGAGGATGTTCCTGTGACTCAGCAATGACAGTGGTTATTCCAGAGACAAAGACAAGATGGCAGGAGGATGTTCCTGTGACTCAGCAATGACAGTGGTTATTCCAGAGACAAAGACAAGATGGCCGGGGGATGTTCCCGTGGCTTGGCAGTGTTACGCAGTTATTCCTGAGACCAAGACAAGATGGTGGGTGCTCTCCCTACCCAGTGCCACGTGGCCTCCTGAGACAAAGACAAGATGGCCGATTCTCCCTGCAGCCAGTGTTCCCCAAGCCCAAGACAATGAAAATCAGTGATGGAACAAACCCCCAAAACTGGATTTTCCACATTGCACCACATCACCCACTTCCAGACTACTCTGCTGATTTGATTGCACACTGACTCCCAGCCTCATTCAGCAGTGATTCATTTTAATTGGAAAAGCAACCTGTACAAATTTTATAGTTAAAATACATTTTCTTTCTTAAATGTATCTATATTTGTACTCATGGCCCATGTAAAGATCCATGTTATTATCATAAATGACTGAGATGTTGGCTTCATTCACTAGGATCTTGGTCAGGTAGTCCACAAGTATATTGTTCGGTTGTGCAGATGAGTTATTTTATTTGTTAGTCTTAATGGTACTGGAATCATTTGCTCTTTTTTCTCTTACTTGAGAAAATGTGGAAATTGGTGGAGGCTGACTGACCTGCGCTTTATCCCTCACTCTGCTGTAATTATCTTCACTTTTTCATTGCATTCTGGACTGTTTTTGTTTGAGCTCTGTTTTCTGAGGCAGATAGAGCAGGAAAAAAAACTATCCCAGAACAAAGGAACACCTTCCTCTTTTTGTATTGTAATTTTGATAGTGCCATTCCCATATTTTCACTTCATATTCCAGTTTTGGACACCTTCCTTTTCTTAGAAGTGAGTTGAGATGTTAAACTGTTCTCCACCCTTGAAGGTTTGGATGCTGCTTGCAACTTTGCTCTGAGAAAAAAAATAGACATTTGTTCCAGTGTTTCCAGTGTCTTCTTCATTTCACCCATGCAGGTGCCTACAGCAAAAATATGACTCCAGTCTGCCTACTGCTAGTATCATCATCTGTTTCCATGATGAGGCCTGGTCTACTCTTCTGAGAACTGTGCACAGCATTATGGATACTGCCCCAAAGGCTTTCCTCAAGGATATCATCCTAGTCGATGATCTCAGCCAGCAAGGTAGCTCCCATTTCTCTGTATGTGAGTTCTTCTTTCCAAAACTTCGGGGAAGAAACTGTCTTCCTCCAAGAAGTGTGTGAAAAAGGAGAGGAGAAGGCAAAGAGGACTCTCAGGAAGTGAGCTAAGCAGAGCCTAGAGTTGGTTACCAGATTTCACTATCCATCCCTAGAATTCAGCGTAGCCTTTCAACTTTGAAATATATTTATTTTTTTCCCCACATCATGTACAACCACTCTGAACTTTCTTACTTTAAAATAAGATCACAGTATGCAAATCTTAGTATTCCCACTGGACCAGAACTGCTGTCATAATTTCCAGACTTGGATTTTGGCTGAAGCATAGAGTGGAAAAGTCCACATTGCTGAAGTAATCCAAAGTGCTTGGGAAAGCCAAACACCTGTAGTATCTCACTCTCATCTGTATATTTTATGAGATGATGAGAGCATCCGCCTTTAGCTGAAAACAGGAGAGGAGGCTATTAAGATTCCCACAGGAATAGCTTCATACCTTGTGAATCTCAGTTTCCATTAGTCTCTACTTCCCTTTGACATTATGCTGCTGTAGAAATATTTGAAACGTGGCCTACTTGGCCATTTATAACAAATGCCCCTGAAACACTTTTACCAGCAAGAAGTAGCATCTTCTACTACCTGTTTCTTTTCTATAAGAGCTTGAATCAAAGCTAAAACATTTCAGTGACTGATCTGTTTCTGACAGGGCCCCTGAAGTCAGCTTTGAGTGAATACATTTCCAAGCTGGATGGTGTGAAGCTCATCCGGAGCAACAAGAGGCTTGGAGTTATCCGCGGTCGGATGCTGGGAGCTGCACGGGCTACTGGGGATGTGCTTATCTTCATGGATTCACACTGCGAGTGTCAGAAGGGCTGGCTGGAGCCCCTCCTGGCCAGGCTCTCCAGCAACCGGTAAATATCCCTGGATATGCTAATTTCTGCTGAAAGGGACATGTTTGGAAATTGTTGGGTAGTTTTTGTAATCCTCCCTTGGTTACCTTCTTGCTTCTGGTCACATCCCTTTTATTTTCTACCTTATCACCATATGCATCACTCTGATATGTGGGAAGCAGGATAGGTCTCACAGTTGACAGCCGTCACTTTACACCCAGTGTAAATTTCAAAATTTGTATCCAGTTAGAGCTTTAAGAAGGCTTCCTGGTGGTCTGAATTAAAAAGGTTTCAGTCTCAACCTGTTTGTAAATCAGCGAACATCCACCAGAGAAAACTTCTGTAAGACTCCATTATTTTTACTTTTTAGCTGTCTCAGTGATGAAGCCAAGAATAAAATGCTTTGTCCTCCTGAGCCAGTTTGGCTGTCTACCACTGTCACCTTTTGGCTACCATTTCTCTTCCACAGAAAAAGCCCAAACTTCCTGGACAGCCTAGATAAGTCCAGCTAATCACAGTTACTTTCACTGACACTAAAGTAACAAAGTAAGGTAGAGTTTCATATTTCCGAGTATTTAATGTTTAGGGTGCTTCTTGGGCCTGCTTTCTAATCTACAGTTGAGCTCAGCTATGCAGTCCTTTGAAGAGATTAAAACCACTGCAAATGTTTCTAGGCTTACATGTCAGTAAATCTTTTATTAAAAGGAATTTCTTGAAAGAAAAATTTCTACATTAACCTGTCACTTAGGAAAAATAATTACTAGAGGGGGTAAAATAAAAAAAAAATCTTAAAACTTAAACTTGTATTAGACTATTAAATAGTCACTCTAAACATCTTCAAAGGGAGTTCCCAGGCATTGGAAGAAGCTGTTTTTATGGTTTATTATGCTTGCTTACAAGAGAATTAATATGAGCTTTTAGAAATTATTACATCATTTGAATGAAAACATTAGGAATACTGAAAGCAAGAGTAATGCTGTGCTAGAATGTCAGGAATATTATTTTCAAAAAGGTCCTCCTTGGAATATCAGATTATTTTTTGTTTGCTGACTAATTAGATGGTTTATTATGAATATACTTCATGAATATTCAGAATATTCTTCTGCCATGAAATATAGTCTATTTTTGATGTTCAGGCCGAAGTACTGTGTATATCAATTGACCAGTCCTTATTCAAGGGTGTTGAAATTGCTGAAATTAAAAGAGTTACAAAAAGTCTCAGAGGAGAGCTATAGCAAAGGGAGAATTACAACAGCAGGAGAGAAGTTAGAACCCCACAACATCAAAAATTCACTGTCAAAAATTATCCCTCCTGAGGGAATGCAAAGCCTCCAAGTCTGCCATCATTCAGAGATTCTGTAGCACTGTCACCAGGGGGTGAGAAAGAAATTCTCTTTCCTTACAGGCCTCATATTCTCATTCATTCCTCCAGGACAGCAGAATTTAACAGTGAATTAACTAATACCTAATTGGGTTAATGAAGCAAAGGTGGAAAACTGATTGGATAATAGTATGGGTTAAGCCATCCCTTTTTGTGTGCTGTATCAGTCACTGTGTCTGACCCTGGAAGCTCTGTCACTGCTAGTGAGGAGAGCCTGTGACATCCTCCATTGAGGAGGGAAGATAAGGTCTAAAGCACCTGGCAGTCACCTTCCCTTACTATCCCTCTTTCTCCAGCTGAAGAATGGTGACAATAACACTGACCCCATCAGGAAGTTAATTCATGACTTTTCATAAATTGCCTGTAATGCTTGCATGGATATCACCATGGAAATGTAAAGCATTAGCATAGTTAACTTGGCTTCATTAAGCACTTGAGGAGCTGTTAAATTGAATCATGTGCACTCCCTGAGACTACCCAAGTGAGGAAAGCACAGAAAGTTGAGAGTGACTGGTGAAATATCCATCTTTCCTCTTCTTAATGTACCAATTAAACTGTAACTCATGCACTTTTGCTGGAGGGACAGGATGGCAAAACACTTCATCACCTGGAGTGGGTGAGTTGTTTGCTGGCAAGGACCAATGCAGCCTTCCAAAGCTCAAACCTTTGCAGGAGCTTGAGGGAGCTGTAACTCTGAAACTTGTGATTAAGCCTAATTTTCTAGACTCCTGATCAAAGTGTGTCACTATTACTGTGATCTGTCTTTGAATGATGCTGAGAGATCCTTGCCCAGACTGAGATCTCACTGAAAGTTGAACATGCTCACAACAAGAAAGATACTCCCCGTTCTTAGTAGAATGCCGGGTAAATATAAGAAAAATTATTCCTATTTTACAGGTATAGAAATATTTATACAGAAATACTTGACAAATATTTGACTTGTTCTAGGTAATGACATTTCATCTCCCTAAATGATGGTTTTATTCTCTAACCCAATCTAATTTATTTTTCTGAAAAAATATGAAGTCATTCTAAAATAATTGAATACACACTTTTGAGCACCTTGATTTGGACTAGTTCTGTGAACCATGCCTAATAAATTGGCTGGGAAGCTGTGCATCAGCTTAGTGTATTGCCTAGAGAATGGTTCAGTGGTTTCTAAAGCATTCCTTGACATTTTGATTATTCTGGGATGAATACCGTAGGTATCTGGACAATATTAGGAAACTACATGAGATGCCCCACAGATCATTTCATTTGACAACTGTTTGTGTTCCAGGTTAATTCCAGGTGAGTAGCATGGTGCATAACAATGCAGTTGTGCCATTAGTACAGTCATCTTTGGAAGGGTTTACCTTTTCCATGGGACTGCAGAGCTGCTATTTTGTATTCCATCCAGGGAAAGGCAGAGGGGGCATATAATGAACTGTGCCATGAAGCCTTAAAAATGTTGTTCCTTTGATCTAAAAACAGTGGGCACCGTGCTGAAGCAGGATGATTAAAAACAAAAAAAATCCAAAATGTATTTCCTTAAAATACTTCATGCAAGCAAAATGAACCTTGATTATATCCTTGACAAGGAATTCCACCCTAAAAGAGGCCTGGGTACCATAACTATGGACAGAGGGGTTGTTTGCAAAGGAGTCGCTGGCCCTTAGGACCTTTGCCCTGCTCCTCATTGCAATGACTGTTTCTCTCTGTGCTAGAGCACTGCCTATACCATAGCTCAAATATTAGATTAGGAAACAGAAGCCTGTTACATTATTTTAAAAAGCTTATCTGATTTCTAAAATTCAAAGTGCCTCTACTTAGCACTGTGATTCCAGGTCACTAATCTTTAATGAAAATGTTGATAAACAGAATAAGAAATTAGCATAGCACTGGAAAGGTGTTTCATCATCTGTATGCTCCCATCAGGAACAAATGGAAGCCTCTGCTTTTAGATACATGAATAGAAAGAATCCTGCTCTCCAGAAATTTTCTGTATGGTTCTGATTTTAGAGCAATACAAAAGAGAGAAGGGAAATATTTTGCACTAAAGATGAACAGCTTCTTCATTTCTTTCATTCTGATTCCCCACTTTTCAGTGGCCCATATCCCAGCTTTTTGAGCTACCAAATACATAAGCCATCTGTTTTCTAATTTCTCACAGGCTTGGGGAAGCATGATGTTATCCATTCAGAGCCCACACAACCCCAGCGTCTGAGTATGCAATTCCATGCTGCTCTCACTGTTTTGAAAGCCTTCCATACACTTCACATGTGACAGCCTGCTTCCTGGGATTTCTGTGTTTGCTCGATTTTTTATTTCCCCCATTTGTCAATAACATTTCAAATTCAGTAAATGTTCTGCATTTACATGGTAGGTTATGAGAAGATAAGCTATCTCTTTACAATCTTTCACAGTTGATCAGGATCAGAAGGTGACCTATTTTAAAGAAGTTGAGGTAAAGGAAAATAAAGATGAGAGTTTAAAGCCAAAGGCAAATATTACTGCTAAACATAGGAGCAATAAAGATTTAGGCATAATTCATGGCTCAGTGCCCTGACTGTCCAGTGTTAAAAGATGTTGGTTACCTTACAGATTTTGTTACTCTACAAATTTTAAAATTTTAGCCAAAAAAGGCTGGTTCAAAAATTACAATTTTTAAATAAAGCATTCCCAAAGCATTCCCTTAGCACTCTGCTTTGTAGAGAATTGCTTAGTGCTTAGCATATGAATAGTCCATCGATTTGAGTAGACTGTTCCTATGCCCTAAGTTAGTCTTGAGCTGGTCTATAAGGCAGTATTTACGTAATCCTTTATATCTTAGCTTTGCCTTTCCTTATCACTGCATTTTATCATCTTATTAGCCTTACCTAATTTCAAGTGGTCTGTATTTCTAAGGCTCCAGTTAGCCAGCAAGATGCTGTCAATGGAAATGCAGCATTTTGTGGAACCAGCTTGGGTCCTCAGTTACTCACTGAAGTTTTGACTGCATGCAGAAACAGAGAACCAGGACTGCCTGGATTTCTTACCTATCTAATTTTTCCAAGCTATGATGCACTCTGAAATAGGTTGAGGAATGTACATCATTTTCATGTTTGTTTTTTGGGGATTTTTTCCTTCTTATTTAAAGGAGGATTTAAAAAGATTAAAATCTATTCCCTTTCCAGCAAAAGAAAGTATAAATCAATACAAAAGCACTTTCAAAAAAAGTGTATCCAAAACTTCAAAACAGATACATTAATTAAATTTTCCTCTCCCCATGTTACTTAGTTTAAAATTAGAAAAGAACATAATGTCCATGCTTACTGTAAAGGGGCATGGGAAGACATTTCATTTGCAATTGTATTTGGTAAAGAAATCCCAAACCAGGAAATTGTTCTTGTTTGGTTTGCTCCTTTTCATGGAATTGTGACCTTTTGTAATTTGTGTGAGTTCCAAGCATTTGAAATATTCACAGATTAGTCAAACAGTTCAAAGCCTTGCTGCTAGTTGTATTTGAATTTCCTGTTTTTCCCTTTCCTCAGATTCCACCGAGTAAAATTAGCAGTAGTTTGTGTTTCATTTCAAAGTGCTGAGAAGCTGTTGTCTGCCAGTTACCCAGTTACAAACAAGAATATCTAAGAACATCTTCCAATTACCATCTACTGCAAATTTGCCTTTATAACTACACAAATATCCAACCATCCTTGAATATGCAGGAAACACCTATTTTAATTTTTTTAATTATACCAACCAAAAAATGGGTAAAGCACTGCTTGATTAGGATTAAAATTGAATATTGACCAATTTTCACACAGGATAAAGTTACTAGATTCCTCTATTTCAGATCAGAAAGACACTCCCAGTATTAAGTTTTAAGACAGTGTGTATCTGTTGGTTTCAGCAGAGCTACATCATGACTATACTACACGTACACTAGGTGAAGGTCTAGAATTACCCTTACAAACATACTTTTGAAAATTGTTAATCTTGGCATTTTGAAAAAGCTACACAAGCAGTAGTTCTAAAACACAGTTATCAAGTTTTACTATATAATTTTGTGGGAAAGGAGATCAGATTTTATTTTATTCTGGTTTATGGTTGAATTTAGCCAGGATAGAGCATGACCTATTCCTTCAAGTTACTTTCAGCTTAAACACTGTAATTTTCCATGTCATAATTTGCAGATAGTTTGGATAATTGCTTGGTCTCCAAACTATCAGAATCCATTATGTCCTTACTGCTATATTTCTCGAATTGGAATCTTGAAGAATCAATGCCCAGTAACTAGAACTACTGCTGTGATGCCTAGGCTTGTAAGCAATTGCACTGATGCCAGAAGGACCATTGGAGTTTGGAGCTTTATAGTGGCAACAAATTTAAGGTGGATTCAAAAAAAGGACAGGTTTTAAATAGTTGCAATGATATTAAAATGTAGGATAGTCTGAAATGTTTGGATCATCTGATCCAGAATATATCTGAGTGTGTCTGTATTTGCATTGTCTCTATCTGAACTATCCAGAATTGGTTCATGTGGTTCACATCAGTTCAGATGTGGTCTAGTCTGCACGGTCAAGGTCTTTGGAGTGGTTTAGTCTACATTTCCTCTGGCTTCTACTCAAATACGCCCTCCTGATATTTCCCTCTTGAATCTGAAGTCGTAAAATAAACTACCCTGGAGTCATTAATTCCTCAGTCCTGTCTGAATGAGAATGGATAAACCAGTAGCAAGAGATAGTGCGGGTCTCAGCAAGCAGCAGCAAGCTGAGGTGGGAACTGTGCAGCTGCATCTACGCTCCCAACCAGGCAGTTGTCAGAGATACACCTGGAGAATGCAGCAGACTGCAGAAATTACTGTTACAGTGACTTTTCATTTTTGACATTTAGTCATTTAAAATCCATTTAACTTGTCAGATGCATTTCCCCCAGCATATCAAAGAAAAGAAATGCTAGTTTGTGTGAGTCCAGTGGGACACTACTTTTAATAACTTTCAGAAGCAGGTAGTTTCCTTTGCATGCTGTTAGTGAGTAAAACTTTCAGTAGAAAGGGCCCTGCTGGCTTGAGCGCTGGGTGGTTTCTCCTGCCATGGATACAAAACTGTATCACAGGGACATCATTGGCAGAATCAGGGAAGGATATCAGCTTTATTATTTTTAGTATCACTTCTTCTCATTTCTTCTTGAGTCCTGCAGAGGGATGACAGGAACTCACTGCCTTGATGTATATGCCTGCAAATGCTGCATGTGACCATAACATTTTCTCACCTATTTATAAACCAGATGCTTGTTTCTAAGAGTGCCTATTATTGCATGTTATAAAGGATGGTTTTACACCTGAGCAGAGAAATAAAATCACTTTTCTATTTTATATCTTCCTGACTTAAGCTCATCATAGGACAGTCTGCTCTTACTAGGAAACAAAACTGAGTCATTTTAAAGCAATCCTCTGCACGGTTCATCTTTGTACTTTCTTTTGTCTTTTGTACTATCAAGTGGCAAGCAGTAGTCTGTTTTTATGTGGGCTTCTAAAATCCTCTACAGGAAATGTCAACTGTGAAAAAACAAAGTTGGGAGTTTCCCCCACTCTGATACTGAAAAGTCATTATTGTAGTGATTGTAGAGGCAGAGAAGATATGTCAAGAATACATTAACATCACCCAGAGCTACCTTCTTCCTTAGCTGGTTCTGGCCTCTACCACGGAAAAATATCTCACTGCACTGGAGACTTCTGAGATGTCCTTTCTTCACTGACAGTGTTATGTTTCAAGCAAATTTCTCTCCTTGTGATTTCTGACCAACACATATATCTTAAAAGAGGAGATAAAAACATCTACATTTTGCCCCTAAATTGACCATTTCATTTTTTTCTCTCTCTCTGTTTTCTCTCTCTCTGTTTTAACTGGAAGTTTTTTCCTAGGGAATAATTTCCTACATGGATATTCCTACTCTAGAGCAATAATAATTGTTTCCAGTGTACTTTAATCCTTCTTAAATATTACTGATTTTTCTCCAGAGGAACTTCTGTCTATAGAAAAGTCTTTGCACTGAGACCAGAGACCGTCCTTTTAGCATTACAGAGTAGAAATGGATAATGTTATTCTTCAACACTTTTTCCCTGCAGTCCCTAATACCATTTCATTCATACTCTGAAAATTTCCAAATGTGATATATCATTGACCTGAAAACTAGGAACACTGAAGAGTGTTCTGAAACTACCAGATAATTCCAAGATGATGTGCAAGTACACTGTGAAATACTGTGACTTCTTTGCATAGGGAAATGTCTAGTACCTCTTCTCAAACTAATCCAAATTTAACTTAAGTTTGAAATTAATTCAAGGATTGCCACTTAGAGTGTAATGGCTCTGCTCTTGCTCTTAAAAGTAGATTCCACCCTTTGACAGCACATTTGCAAGAGCATTCTAAGATTATGATAAAATACAAACAAGCACTGGCTTATGAACTCAGTAATAAATATTTTTTCAAAGCAACCAGCAGAACAAACTAAGGATAAGTGCACTCTTTATTGGCCTGATGTGACAAACTCATGAAATGTGTGCAACATCTACAGGAAAATCAAAGGATGATAAAGTGTGAGAGGCCAAATTATCTTTTCTATAAACTTTGCATCTATGCAGAGCCTTTAGCATCAGAGGCTGGGGCCTCTGTATGAAATAGCTTTATAAGAATTCTGATGGTTAACTCATAACAAAATCCTAGATAGCTAAATGACAATGCAAGGTACTGGGTATCCATAAATTGTTGATCTTTAGATTCCTCACTGCATGCTCAGTATTCCCATGCACTGAGCACCTGAGCTTCTCTCAGCAGGGAAACTAAGGGCACTCAGCTTTTAGAGGAGTGCTTGTGCTTGACAGTGTCAAAGGGGAGAACTAATATTTACTAACAGAGTAATGAACTTAATTTATGATTTGGTTTTGGAAATGAATGGTATTGTCTTTTTCAGAAACAGTGTCATCTCCCCTGTTATAGATGTCATAGACTGGAAGACCTTTCAGTACTATCACTCTGTGGGGCTGCATCGAGGTGTTTTTGATTGGAAATTAGATTTTCATTGGGAACCAGTGCCAGAGCATGAAGAGAAGGTACGACAGTCTCCCATCAGCCCTATCAGGTAACAGTCCATCAGACAATGTGCCTTGCTCAGCTCAGCAGCAAAACTGTACAGCTTGGGTCATCTTGAGTCACTCTCCAGCTAAAAAGAGAAAGGTGTGGTTACTTGCACATGCTCAGTTAGTTAATCTGAAGGGATAGTTTTTTTGTTTGTGCTGTTTGTTTTGGCCTTTAGTAATCATTCTAACTAGATTGCAGTCACACTTTCAATGTGACAAATACTTTCCACACATCGACACAGCTAGAGCACAGCCTGACCAGACAAGGTATGGAGGTTTGTAGGGAAAGCAAAAGACAGGTCATACAGAGTTAAAAGAGATGTCTTAATCATGATCTATTTGTCTCTTGTTTTGAATATACATGTCTGCAGTGTTCCCCACTGTTCTGAGTCTTATTTGATAATTCAGCTCTTAGCCCCCTTCCCCAAACAAATCCTAGAATTACACTCCAGTTGTTCTTTATTTTGATTAGATAATCAGTTCATACAAGCTTATATGGAGCAGTATTGAATCATTTTGTAATGCTCTCTCTATGGAAATGGTCGATTTTTCACTCTCTGTGTAATTCTTTATCAGTAACTCAAGGGGTTCCCTTCCAAACTGTTTTCTACACAGGAGTCCAGCAGTAGCTGGTGCAGTGGTGGCCATGGATCGACATTACTTCCAAAATACTGGAGCTTATGATTCTGACATGACCATGTGGGGAGCAGAAAACCTGGAACTATCTATTAGGGTAAGGATCTTAATTAAAACATCAAGCTGTGATAACTATTGCAATTTTAAGGAACCCGAAGGAAAAAGCAAGAAGATATTTGTAAAAACAGTGCAGAACCTGTTTGGTTATGGAGACTACAACCTTCCCTGCAGAAATCTATCCCTACACTCCACAGCCTGTCAGGACTACAAAAGAACATGCAGCTGCTGTGAGTTAGGAGCATTATTTCAGGAGAAGGACGTTTTACTGGCTATCACTGTCTGCTTGAGGCCCAAGTCACTGCTTTTGGCACCCTCTGAAAGCCACCTCTTTTATTCTGGTATGTTAACATGCACCAAAGGGAGAGTAGCTTTGTTTTTTTGCCTGCCCGTAGTCTTAATAGCAAATTGTTTATATTAAATCCTTTGCGTTGACTTTTGCTGAATACAAAACGTAACTGATATTGAAAACCAATGAAAATTGCAGGCACAAAGGGCATAGTGTTTTTATTATCCCAGATAGGGAAAAGTGTGCACCCAGATTTCTCCACAACCCTGCACTGTTTGTGCACAGAAAAACATGAAAGCATACAAATAGCCATACTGGTTCAAATCAGAGGTCTGAATGCCCAGTATCTTCTCTGTGTATGTGAGGAGCAATGTATAAAGAAGCATATAATAATCGTGCTGTTTCTAGGATTTCCTGAAGCAGAGTCTAGAGTAAAGGAGCTTCTTCATTTCAGATAAAAGTAATCTAAATAAGGTAATCTCTTTTTGTGCTTTCACCTATGTTTCAGACCTGGCTCTGTGGTGGCTCTGTAGAAATTATCCCATGCTCCCGAGTTGGGCATGTCTATCGAAATCACTTCCCCCGTGCTTTCTCCTATGAAGAGGACATTCTGAGGAACAAAATCCGAATAGCAGAGACCTGGCTGGGCTCATTTAAAGAGAACTTCTACAAGCATGACACAGTGGCTTTCTTAATCAGCAAGGTAAAGACATCTGTAGAGGTTTGTTTCTGAGGTTTATGTTGAGATAGGTGAAGGGAGAGGAATAGGAATGGGGGTGTCTGTATGCAGTCACATGCAGGGGATAGTCTTTTTATTAAACCTGCCAGTGAAAGAGCTGTCAGACCAGGAAGGAGAGAGAGAAACTTGTGCCTAAGTTCAGCCTTGTGCTGAAGTTATCAAACCTTGTGGAGTATAACCTCTTCTCCAAATGACTCCCCAACAAGCTGTAGTTTGTTTTTTCACTGATAGTACATGGAGGGTTGTGATGCATCTGAAGTGGAAGCCTGCAGCACTTTGTGCTCAAAGGACTGTCCTAGAGGGTTCATTCTTGGTTACTGAAGGTCTTCCTCATATGGCTCCTGAGGACATTCAGTATTATTCACAGGTGAGTGGCAAATTATAGTGCCTCTCCTGCAAGGGAACATATCTGAGTGGTCTAGTGACAAAAAAGGTGTGTTTTTTCCCCTGAACTGATGTATCCAGAAGTAATTGAACTGAGAAAGTCAGGTCTCAACACACCACTATTTACAAGTTATATTTTCATTAGAAGCATGGTGCAGACATCTGACTAGACATTCCTCCAGAATTTGGATTCCCAGCAGCCTGTAAGCAAGGACAGGCTTGCAGGCAGGTGTGTGGTGTAGCCTTGGCATACAACTACACTTGAACCATCTGCAGGTTACACACAATCCAATAACTACAGAATGGCTGCACCTGGTTTTTAAGTACAGTCTCCATGGCAGATCAGGGGTGGTCAAGGAACTGTATATCCCTTGTATTAAAATCAAGTGGATGTTTGCTTATTGGGAGTCTTGCAGCTGTGGGGAATGTTGTTGGTGTAGTTAATGTTGTTAATAATGTTAATGTTGCTGCAGTTCTCAGGAATTCTCTGGCTCTGATACTTTTTCTTGTAATCATATTCTTTCTACAAGGCAGTAGGCAAACTTGTGAGCAGTTTTGAATGAAAATGTACCATTTATCTTCCTGTTCATTTAACAATGCCACGCTTTTAAGGAGAAAAAGATTCACTGAAAGCATTTAGGCAGAGTATGGGTAGGTGCTGTGCAGTTTCCCATTCGTATTTGCTCCTGCATTTCATAGAATCAGAGAATGGTTTGAGTTGGAATTTTTCCTGAAGCCTTCACTTCTATTCAGTTTCATCAAGTGATCCCCAACTTGCTCTTCCCTTATAGGGAGAGGGACTTCATTCACCTTCCCCAGAGTCTTGAAAGAATGAAAAGTCTGACTACCAGCAAAGACTGAGGAATACAACCCAGCCTTCATATCAGTTGCCACCAGTTCACTCTTCTTGGTTATTGGTGGGGGCGGGGGTCACATTCTCCTTGTCCTTTATTTTCTGACTAATGTATTTATAGAATTCCTTCTTGTGATCCTTTGTGTCACTTGCGAAGTCTTGTTCCAGCTTTGCCTCGTGTTTCCTGGCCCCACCCCTACACATTCGGACCATTCTCCTGTACTTTGCTCAGATCACCTGTCCCTGCTTTCACTGTCTGTGCATTTCTTTCCTCCTGCTCAGTTTGAGGAGCAGATGCTTGCTCAGCCGTGCCAGTTTCTGGAATGCCTTGCTCAATTTCCTACACACCAGGATGGAGAGCTCTTGCACTATAGGAAAAGTGGCTTTAAAGAGCTGCCAGCTCTGGTCAGCACCTCTGCCCTAAAGGACAGTTTCCCAGGGGATCTCCTTCACCAGCTCCTTAAACAGCTGGAAGCTTGCTTTTACAAAGTTCAGGGTCTTGACTTTGCTCCTCACCAGGCTCACACTCCTTGACATCACAGACTCAACAAGGGCTTGGTCGCTACAGCCCAGGCTGCCACCAATCCTGACAGCTTTAATGAGCTCATCTGCACTGGTGAGCACTACTGGCTCCAGTAATACCTGTCCTGCATGCCTCAGTCGTTCAGGGCTGGCCATCACCCAAGAAAGCCAGGTCCAGCAGGAGCTGCATTATAGTGGGGAGAGGAACAGGACTGTATATCAGCATGACTTCTCTCTTGTCACCTAGTCCCACCTCCTTATGCTTCACCAGTCGATCTGCCTCTCCAGTCAGCCTACTAATTGTAGAGTCTGGAGCTATTGTGTTTCCTTTTTCACTCTTATTTTCACATCTTTTTAAAAGATCCTCCCTTGTCTGTGTTGCAGGTTTGAACTCCACTGGCCAGTAGCCTGTCAGTTGATTCAGAAAGGGTTATAGCCACTAGACCAAGCCTTTTAAAATGGGCCATGAGGTCTTTAAATCATTTAATAATTCCCTGAAAGCTTTTCTTATCATCTCAGAAGCAATTTTCTCCACTAAAAACTACAGTCACCAATGATACAGCTTGCTAGCTGTAAGCAGCATGACCTTTTGCCTGAGTTTATTCTAGCCAGAATACTTTTACTACTTCTGAGTATGATGCTCCTTCAAATGATCAATTTTATGATCTCTGTGTGCAGCATACCGTAACATAAATGGACCTTTTGGTGTGTTCCTTTCTGTCACAGCCGATGTTTTCAGCCTGTCAGTGCAGCGGGATGTTATTCAAAAGGCACAAGCAAGCAAGGACATTATTGCCACTCAGCAGCAAAGGGCCCTGAGGGGATTTATTGCACGGAGAGGGTGAGCAGAGCCACCTATGGGCCACTATAGACTTCTCCATGAGTCTGCACCACCATTGCTCACTGCAGAAAACAACCAGTGACACCCATTTAGGTGGCTTTATAACCCTTCTTGGTTTATGGTCTGAATCACATCTTGCGCAGGATGCCCATGGTGTGAGCATTAAACAGATGAATTAGCCTCTTCCCAGCTCTCTACTACTTCAGCTACCAGCTCTTTTGCTCCTATTCTTGTGTGATTTGCATATTTAATTTACAAGCACAGTTTCCTTTCAGATGGGTTTACAGGGACAGAGTTTCTTTACATTATTTACACCATTTATTCAGCATCGAATGCAGACTGTAACTAGTATGATAAAATGAGATTTACTGCCACTGCCTTCCTCAGCCAAGGCAGAGTCTCAGGAGAAACATCTCTTTTTAGAGGAAGCATTTTACTTCTCTCTCCCTTTTCCAGGAAAACCTCTAGAGGATAGTTCTGTGTAGTGCAGAATTGCTAAACTTTATTGTTATGCTTATGGAATCCAAGACTGACACTGAAGTAGGAGGTTCTCTTTAACTTATTGCAACTGTTGAGCTTTGCCTGTGGCGTTTACAATGGCTGGCAAACAGTGCCATATGGAATGATTGATCCCTGCCTTTAGAGACTGACACCTCACCTTTGATCTCCAAGGCCCTTCGTTTTTCAATGTTTTCCATGCTGCAAAGTCCTTTTCTTTCTTTCTTATGGATATAGAGAAATAGCTGGTCTGGGAAAAACTTATTTACAGGCAATTCTCTGCTTACATTGCCAATTCTAATTTTTGACAAAGAAATCCAGACCAGTTTCCTGGAATCCCATCCCAAACTACATTTTTTAAAAAGTAGAAACATGAAGAGGGGACATCTACTCCTGGCAAGAAAGAGGAGAGAGACTTTTAAGGTTTGTTAAGAGTTTTTAATATTTGGGCACTGAGAGATTCAGAAAAGCATTTTGTGTGGTTTCGTAACTGAAGAATTAGATACATAAGTTCTTAGAGGTTTTGAGAATCCTGTTAGTCATCTTTAGTGCTAAATACCCTCAAATACTTAGCCTGTCAGTCCTTTGCAGTGCAGATGCCTGTAGCTGCACCAAGGGTTGAAGGCATTTGTCTTTTTTCATAACAGAGTTGCTATTAGGAAAGTTGAGAGTTGATATTGTGTCTTTATAATTCAAGAAAACAGAGAAATCACAGGAAAGGTTTTATGCATTTATAACTGCAGAACACCTTTGTTCATTAGATTTATTAACTGCCAGATAATAGACAGATAATAGGTGATAGACTATATTTTGGGCTAAATTCTGTCATCACTTATTCCCTCTGATCATAGAGAACTGTTTGGGCTGCTAAAGGCCAGGAAATTAAGTTTTTATCAGTGGGAAAAATTCTATATTAAATGGCAATCTAATACAATCCCACTGAATTTCTGTGCAACAGCTATCAAACTTGGTCCTAACTTTTTAAAATAAAAATATGACTTAAGACTTATAAGACTTACTTATCTTGCAGTATAATAATAATTTTGAGGACATACTTATTTTCACAATGTATGCTACTTCAGAAACACTTCTGTCCCAATGCCAGACTGTGGCTATTTTAGCACAAAGTTTGAAGAAGTTTGCACCATAGCTGGATCTCTCCCTTTGCATATGTCATAAGAGATATATATCGATATTGGTAACATTCAGGATAGAAAAGGTGGTAGAAATAATTCCTGTGTAGTCATTTCCATCCTAGTATCTCTAAGAGAAATACACCAGTAACCTTGTTGCCCTTTTTCCCTTTGTCCATAAAGGCAGAGAAGCCAGACTGCAGTGAGCGCCTTCAGCTACAGAAGAGACTGGGCTGTAGAAATTTCCAGTGGTTTTTATCAAATGTGTACCCTGAACTCTCCCAACCTGGAGACAAACCAAGATTTTCTGGCAAGGTAAGAGAAAACACACTATAAAGAATGATCTTTTTTTTCTGCATTGTTCAAAGACTCCAGTGTCACTTCCAGGTCCCAAGTACTTGGTGCAAACAGGCAGTGCAACCAGAGTGGGGGGAGAAAGAAAGAGACAAAGAGCTGGCCCAAATTCTCAAACTAATGTTGAAAACCAGCCAGGAACTAAACCCAGAGTGTCTGACTCAGTTCATTGTCACAGCTCAGAGGATCCTAACCTTAGGTTCTTCAGGTGCCATTAGTAAAGAAAAAGAACTGTGTTGCCTCATGCAGATGGCAGAAGGGACAGCAGCCAAGATATCTCTGTGCTGACCCATGTGCACAACGAGAAAAAAAAACATTTCTTCAGTCCTGCACTTCCCAAAGGACAGAAGTCATAGCAACAGCAGTTCCCTGGCTGACTGTGTACAGGACAAAATATTCTTAATATCTGGGGGTTTTTTTAACACATAGTTGATAATTATAATTCATTAAATATTCATTAAATATGAATTTATTCCCAGCAGCCTTACTGGAAGGGAGTTCCTTCTAACAAGGCAACAAGGTCTACTCATTAACACTCAGCTATCTTTAGGCAGATTTTACTGTGTCCTTTTACTATTTTATGTGCTCTTTATTTTCAAGGTTAGCTTGCAAAGAGTGTAAGAACTGAGTGTGGATCACAGGAATTTTCATGTTTCTTTTCTTCTGGAATATCTTGTGTTTTTTCTGACTGTAGTGTCCCGTTGAAGTGCAATTTTCCACTAGCATAAACATTTTGATACCTTTCTTTTAATTATCATAAAAGTTAAACCCAGGATCTCTCTAATTTAAACAACACTCACTGGGTAACACTGACCCTTGGTGAAACTCTGCCTTTTATACCACATTAGTTTGCAAGATCAATATGCAAGATCCAGTCTGAAAGAAAAAAATAGTGCCTGATTTATGAACAAAATCATATATCATAAAGGGATACAATCAAAAAATGTTAGCTGAAGGATATTTTGTTTATATCCAATGGTGATTTATTTCAGTATAAACCTTTACTTACAGCTTTACAATACTGGTGTTGGCTTCTGTGCAGATTATCGGCCTGGAAGAGCTACTGCAGAAGGCTCTATTGAACTCTCCCCTTGCAGTGACAGTCTCACTCAGGTAATGTATACTTTGAGTATATAGGCACTGTGTCAGGTCTAGGGAGCCATGCAGAAGACAGGCACTCCAACATGTTAAGTGGGCTGGGTTGACACTAGTGGAAATACTGGCATGTTCAAAATTAGCATGTGCTAAGGCAACGATGCCCACTCTTCCACAGCTGAGTGCCTCTCAAAAAATGCCAATGTCCCATGTGTCACTGGGGCAGACATCCACACTTTGCTCCAGAAGGCATCATTAAGTGCTTATTTGTTTAGTATATTTGGTAGTGTCTGGGGAACAGAAAGCTTGTGAGTAAAAAATACAGAAGAGTTCCAGAATATTTGGAGGGGGTCCCCATTAGTGACTAAATCTGAAGATTAATGCCTAAACTACAGTCTAAGGTGGGAGGTAAATTCCTTTAGACTCCCTAGCTGGCATTGGTCTAGCTCAGGTTGAGCTGCAGGCACATTTCAAACTGCAGCATGTGAAGACACTGTCAGAAACACCCTTCTGTTCAAATATTTATTAAACTGGAAAATTTTACGATAGGGTGGGTTTATGTTACACATTATCATAGTTCACAAAGCCCTTCCTTAGGTAAATAGTTATGCCAGAATTAGTTAGCAAGGGGGACTGCTTTGAAGGGTCAAGGCTGTTGGGTCTCTGTCCCTCATGTTTGGGTTGCATCTTAACAAACATGTACAGGAAATTGTCTTTAGAATTAGCATTTAAAAATGAACTGGGCTGTCCATCCATCATTGTTCAAACAAACCCTCCCTTTCCCAGCACTTTGAATATAACAGCATGAAGGAAATCTGGCTTAGTTCTGCTCCGCTGCTTTGCTTTGATGTCAGACACGGGAAGGTCATCCCTCAAAACTGTACAAAGGAGACACACAACAGCACCCAGCACTGGGATGTCCAGGAGGTCAGTAGTAGTGGCTCTGTCATGGGGGAAAGGCAGCTGATGGTGACTGTGGGATCACTGGGTGATTTCAGGATTTGTGTGAAGAAGGGAGGAGGTACCTGAAGGGCAAATTTCACTTCTGTACCTTTCTAACCGAGAAAAACTGGGATGTCTATTGCCCACTAACACTGTCTATATTAAAAAAAACTGGTTTAGAAATACAAACTACAGAAATGAAATCCTACCTAAAATCCTATGCCTTTGTTTTACCTATGTGTTTTACTGGCCTTATATGAATAGAATCAGAATCAGTGATTGTGAAAATAAGAGCAGGGCAAATCCTTTCCCATTTCTTTCAGATTGAGGAAAGGTTTGGAAATCCTGACCCCTCCCAAATGAGAGCCCTTTGTGGAGCTTTTAATGGGAAAAATTAAATTTTCTCCTGCATTGTAAGAAAAGAGCAAACTTCCTATTAGAGGAATTCATTGTTTTTCAGTGAAATTTACCCAGCAGAGCAGGAACTCCTCAACAAGACTGAAAAATGTCTTGCTCTGGGACAGCCGGGAAAAATAACAGTTACTGTAGTTGTAGGGATGCAGCAGTCCTCTGGAACAGTCCTACTGTAATTTGGTTTGATTCCTAAATCAAGGTCCTTATGAAATGTCATGGCCTGTAGTACTGAGGTTGGGGCTGATGACAGCCTGTAGCCATAGGAAAAAGACAGTGGTGGAAAAGAACTCTACACCTACCACTCATGTTAGCTTCAAAAGGAACTATGAATATTCACCATGCTCTGGGCACAAAGCTAAATCCAGTCATTGTGTTTGGGGCATTGCTTAAAAAAAATTTGAACAACCAGTTATTACTGGTGATATATTGCATATAAATTTTCTGAAACATGGCCTAGCTTTTACTGGAAATCCCTTACTTTTAATTTGTTCTTTCTTTCTTTCCCTTCTTCTCTCATCTTGTAGAATGGAATGATTGTCCACGTCCTTTCTGGTAAATGCATAGAGGCAACAAAGAGTGAAGATAAGAAGGACTTGTTTCTGTATGCATGTAACCAGAATGCGAATCAGGTGTGGCAATTTGAACGTTCCCATGGGCTACGTCAGAGGTGACTGACAGGTCTCTGCAGAGGTCAAGTCTCCAAAGTTTAACATTACTTCTGCTTGGGATTTAAGATGCATTTCCTGCAAGGACAAGTAAGATGTTTGTGTTTGCTGTAGCATACAGGGAAGTCAGGAATATCTCTTGTTTAAAAGCCTGGCTCCTGGTTAATCCAGCTCTAGCTAAAATTTCTATTTATTCTGTGAAGCAGGGAATAGAGAGATTGTGAGAATCAACTCTCAACTCTGCTATTGCAGAAGACAGTTAAGTTTGCTCTTTGAAGGCAACATGGATAATTGGCTGCCAGACAGCTTGTCTTCAGTATATGCTGTGACTTCTGAGGATACAGGGAAAAAAGTGAGATTTTTGAAACTAAGAGGAAGCCAGCCAAACCAGGACAGGAGTTCAGCCTTTCTTTACAGTGCCCTCGACTCATATAAAACAAAGTAGGTTTTGTATGTATAAAAGTAATAGATGTTTCCACATGTAATTGCAAAAATTTTGTTTTCGAATTAGCCTGACCCAAATTTATACTCTCTGGGAGATTACACAGAGCATAAATTAACACTTAATTAGGCACTAAATGCTCTGATTGACTTGGACTATTAACAGTCGTCAGTGTTTAGCACACCCTTCCTTAAATCCTTGTCCACAGTCTAACATGGATGGGAGAATGAAACAAATATTAACAACTTTTTTTGTTGTTGTTTTAATTATATTTAAGGACAGCTTCTCAGGAAACTTTTGTGGTAGTAAGGAGGGTAACAACTTCTCTGCTTATTTGGGAATAGAAAGAATCGGCGGCATCCATTTGCTCCTGTAAAGCCATGGGATGAGCTTACTATTATATTATTAATACTATTATTATTATAGTAACAGAAGTGCTGGCTGAAAACAACACGTGAAGGGAAACAGCCAGTTTCAATAGTGGCTACCTAGGAAGAAAATACTGGTTTGCTTCCATTTGCTTGCAGCCTGAGTTAAGTCTTTCAAGATGTCAGTTTTAGCCAAAATTGTGTAGATTCTTGCTGTCCTGGGTCTTCAAGATGATCCTGAAAAGACCAAATTTTCTAAAGAAGCATCTTCTGTAGAGCCTGCATTGCTGCTGACCTGCTGTCTTTCAAAGGAGTGAATGAGAGATGAGGTTAAGTAACAAGAATGGTCTCACACAGTATGAACTTAGCAAAGCAAACTTCCACTTCAGTATCTCATTAAGGTACCTTCCTTTTTGAAGATAAAGTCAATAATGATGACATTTTCCAAGAGCCTGCTAAGACAGAAGAACAAAGATTTGGGAGTCCTCCCCACATCAACACATCTGATTTATAGTCTAAATCAATCATAATCCTACGTACATATTAAAGGGGAAGGGCATCATTAATGAAACTCACTTAGTTTTTGAATTCTTTTCAAAGGACAGAAATTTGTGTGGTTTTTTTAAAATGTACAGCACATTGTTTAAACTTTAGAGAAAGGAAGGAATAACAGATTATTCTGCTAAGAGCCTTCCAGTCACCTGCTCTCAGTAAATCATAATAAATTGGTATCAAGCATATAAAATTGGTTACAAAGGAGGACACGAAGAGTATTCTCTGTTGTGTTGTCCAAAACATCTCACAGTGTCTAACTCTCTGTCTACTTTGAGTGCTACAGATTCCACAGTGTTCAGGCATCACTCCAATCATCTTGATTACCACTTAGGCTTTCTTTGACAGCATCAGAATCTATTACTATTTCTGCTGTGTCATTTAAAATTTCCTGTGACATTCTGGAAAATGCTTTAATTTTCAGCTAAGATGATGATAGCAACCTCTTCCAGAACACCAAGTGATCCCTGACCATTGCCCAAATCTAGGGTGAGAAAAGAGAATTTTTAAAATTGCATAAAAGCTGAGTAAAATGCTGTTTTAATGACATGTGATTACTTTATTTTAAATTATGAGTATGCCAGATTTTTAAATTATGTACTATTTATTATATTTTGGACACTACACTGGGAATATAATTCCTTCAGAATTTAGGTAAATGTTTAAAAAATGTGTATACAAATATGGTAATTGACCACAAGTGATATTTATCACAAAGAAGAATTAAAAGATTTTTGGTTTAGAGAGGAAATATTTGGAATTTCGGAGACATAGACATGTTCATTTATACTACTTTTTAACATAGTGGTAAAAACCTAGAAAATAAGGTTTGCTGTAGATATGTGTACAATAGAAAAATATGTAACCTAATATCTGTTTGAAAAATAAAATGAAGATCGATGGTGCAGTACCATTTAGAAAATAATTGTTAATTCACTTGTTTCACTTAGTAACAGAGTAAATGTGTGTTTGGTTTCCAAGGGAACTAAATTCCAGAGCATGGGCCAGAAGGGAATATGGATTGTGGAGCACACTTCCCTCTAGTATAAACATAACTTATTACGCACAAATTAAAAAAAAAAAAAAAAAAAGAAGGGAAAGCATCTATCTCTGTTTTTCCTATTTTCCTTCCTATATGGCTTTTAAATGGATTGGTTGGTTGGTTGTACCAATACTGTTTCCTCATTGTGGTCATTTAGACTATGCCCCTGTGGTTACATCCATCAGCTAAATTCTTCTCCTCATGGAACTGGGCTCAACAAAGAGTGGTGGCTAAGCATGCTGCTATGTTTTCCTCATTTTTACCCATTTTTCATGCAATACTAGCAGACAATGATGCTTTGAGCACCACAAAACATGGAATTACTTTCAGTTCTCTATTTACACAAGGTCAATATTTGAGGTTCCACTCATTCCTGTGACAGGAGAGAAACGTAAGGACAAAATGTTTCATGCAAGAATGAAGCAGTTTAAACTTTGAAGGCCTCCAAAGCAGAGCCTCAGGCAAGAGCAAAGGAATTCCAGCATAACACAAATAAATATCTTACAACTCCACCTGTTTCTTTGAATTCTGCAACTCAGGCACAGTGAGTGCTTTGAGCCAAACCCACCCATGAAGCTGAGCTAAAAGGTTAGATTCAAGAACAGGCCACCTTTTGGTTGACAGCACTTACTAAACAGCCTAGTTTATTCCTCTCCCAGATCATGGCAAATGGAAGAAAATAAAGACATGGAATATTATTCAAAGTACTTTTAAACTGAGCCCCAGTTGATGCAGTTGGTGCTGGCTGGGGTTTGTCCTGTTAGGTGAGGTGCCATCACTGGCACAGAGAAATAATGGCAGCATTTCTCTCCATATGTTAACCTGAAGTCTGAACAGGGAAGGAAGGTTTATCAACCTTCATGCTAAATCCTGTAGCAAAGAAATGCTGAGGGTATCTCTCAGTCCACATGTAAGTGCTTCCAGGTCCTGCCTTGAATATGTTCATTGAGCTGTAATACTGTCTGCTGATTAAAATGCAATAGCTTCCATTTCTGATATCCCCAGTAAAGAATGGTGCTATATTCAGGCTTCCTAGACAAGAACAGTAACAGCCGAGGTTTCCATAATAGCTGGAAGGTGACATGTGAGTGAGAATTTTCAGATTCTGACTTTGTATCTCATTTTATCTCTAGCAGTTTGATTCAAACTGCAAATATATTGGAAGAGAGTAAAAGAGGAATGTTTTGCAAATAGGTAACATGTTTATAAGCTCATGTTTTTAAGCAATGCAAACTGCACGTGTCTGCCCTGAATAAAGTGTATCAGTGCACAGACAAACATATTTTTATTTCCTTCATTGTTTTATGATTTGTTAATACCTTGTTTTTCTCATGCTGCAGAAGAGCTGGTCTACAAAAAACCCAGTCAGAAAGTATCCAGTGAGTGGCAATACCCTCATTCAGCCATCACCTGACAGTCTTACAGAAATATACAGGACTTGCCCCTGTCAGCATCTTATTTTGCAGTCTTTTGCCATAATTCCCATTGGTTTCATTGGAAAGGTCTGAATAAGAACTCCAAACACAGAGTCCCTGGAAAGCGTGGACTCCAGCACACCCTTCAGGAAGTTCACAACTGCTTATTCACCAGGTGGTTTGGAAGGATGTTTCAGAAAAACAATCTGGCTATATGACTTGAGATAGCAGTCATAATGGTTTTGCTATCTTTCTAGCTGCTAATTTATTTTTTTTAATTAGCTATCACACTTGAGGATGATTATGCTTTAGACACATGGGACAGGATTCACCTCTGTTGACTGAGGCCACCTGAACAGTAGTCACAGCTAAGGTAGTGGTCTAAGTTTCTTCTACTGGTGAGCAGAGAACACTCCCAGAGCTAACCAAAGGCAAGTATTTTACCACTATGGGTAAATCACTATCTAGAAATGCTTGCTTTCTCTACTGATTAGAGAGGGGTTCTTGATGCTTAATTTAGATGTCATGTATAAATGTTAAACTGGAGTTAAGTGGAAGGAAAATAATCCCGAAGGGTACCCAGGCTAAAATCCCTTCCAGGAGCCCAACCCCAGTGCCCAGCTCTTCCAATTCCCCCAAGGTCTGGCTGTAGGCACAGAGATGACAGCCAAGAACAAACTTACCACCATCTGCAGTTTCCTCAAATGAGTTAAATCCAACAGTGTACTTTTCCAAGACAGCTTTGTTCACAGACTGAGAGACACCACTTTGTAGGATGCTGTGTTAAAGCATGATCTGGTCCCAAAGGAATAAGAATTCAAATTTTCAGAAGCGTCTCTATAATATTTTGAAGATGTTAACTCCAATATTAATAATAAATCTTCTGTATCTTTCTGCTGAGTAGGCTGGAAAGCTGTAGAAGAATTTTCACAACACAGAACAGGTACTGGTTTGCCAGGATTGTTTGCAAGGTTCTAAGTTACAGACAGACCAGCCTGAGGACTGAATGCATTACTCAGTTTCTAAGTAGATGCATGGTGACCTTTCTTAGAGTCCATGACCTTTGGTAATACTATTGTGATATTTACTTACACCAATGGTAATTTTGTATTACGAATTGAGAAAAAGGTGAAAGTAATCAACTTTTTAAAATATGCATAATATAAAATACTAAATATATTTTAAAATATCTAATCTATTTTGTGCAATTACTCAAAAGATTGCTCCTGCATTTATTAGTCCCTCAGTCTTATAGACTGATAAAAAATAACCTAATAATGTCACTTACATTATTATAGGCATAAATGAGCTTTAAAGGATTACATCCCTTAGTATTGTATTTTTCATGGTATTTTTATTCACTTCTTATGCTAGTAGGTGAAAACTGATTTTTTTACGGTCTCTTTTTCATCACTTGATGTGATAACTACAGAAAAATTTAATTGCAGCTCTGAAAGAAAATCGACTGGTACTTTGATGTATCAGGAGTTCAAGATGGAGAACATCAGATATTTATACCTGAGTACAAGCCCTTGGGAGGCTGCTTCTGTCAATCACGCTTTACACATCTAGTTTGGGATTACTGAACAAACAAAAAATGGTCAAAAGCTATAGCCAAATCAAAATGTTTGACACAAACATGTCCTACAGAGACAACACGTCATTGCATTAGTATTGTCTTCTTTTGCTTTCTTTCTTATTAGCATACATTTTGCCTGCTTAGAAATCAAGAGCCAAGCAGTCAACAGAGTTTAATAATCAAAATATTTCAAGTGGGCAGACACATAGAATTAATCACGTCAATTAAAAAATAAGTCTTGCAGTAAATTTCACACTGGACAAGTTGTCTTATAAAGCCCTGGCTTTCTGTTGTCTTATCTAGTTTGTGTGTCATATACTCATCAAAAACTTATCATCTGTAGTGCCAAGAGCTGTCTTCACTTACAAATCAGTCAAAAAACACACTTAGTCTGGCTGAGCACTCCCTGAGCCCATGCAGTCCAGCTGATGGATCCCTGGCTGCCACAGCAAGCTCCCAGATGGTGGCAAGAGCCCCTTCTTCAGGGCAGGTTGCTGTGGATTCCTTTGCTTGCAGAAGCAAAGGAAACATTAATTTCCTAGTGCAGCAACCTGCAGTCAGTCTGTGGTGTCTGCATGGATTGTGCACGCACAAGCCCAGGAACAGAGCCTGCTGCTGACGCTAAGGAAATAACTTTGAGTTTTGCAGTTTCGACTCCAGCTCCTGCTGTTGGAACAACCTTCTGTGTGCAGCCCGTGACAGAACTCTTAAGATTCTCTAGTGCCAAGAACAACTCTTAAATCAGTGATGAGAAGAAAGGAAACAAAATAGGTCTTGACACTGGAAAATAACTTGATAAGCAAAATAAGAACAATGAGACCATAATTTGCTAATTACAAGATGTCTATCTTTCCTATAAAATATGCAGTTTTGGCAGTTTCATTCAAGATTAGACGTAACACGATGCTCAGACTTGGCAGATAGTGGTGATTCCGTTTTGAGGAGTTTCCTGGGTTTCTGAATTTGGTTTCAGCATGGAACAAGACCCACCATTTCCTTTGCTCTCTGGGATAGAGCTGGGCTGCTCACACAGGCCGTGATGAGAGAGGTCTCCAGGCCAGGCTGCCCAAGGCAAGGTGCTGGGCTCTGCTTCTTTGTCATCCATCATAAGAAAGAACCTTTTCCTCTGGGCCGTCTTGCTTTCAGTGCGCTGGCAAATTTTGACTTAAAATTGTTTTTCTGAATTTTTACTACTATCACTTGTAAATGTGTCTACAACAATTACATGCCAGCAAAGACTGCAGATTCAGCAAAATGAGAAAAATCAATATTCGATTTTTAACAGAGAGAAAGAATAAAGAGGCAAATGGGAAAAGGAGAATTTCCCAATTTCCCAGTTCCCAAGTACCTCCATCCATTTCTTTCCATGGCACTGGAGCACTGCAGAACAACCCAGCTGGGCTACTAAAACAACAGATGCCTCAGGTTTATGGTGCAAGTCTTGGTTCCTAATGACATGTCTGACAGGGAAAGGCTTTTTTACATTTTCGTGTGTAGAACTGAATATATTTGCTTCCTCAAGTGGGAGCAGTGAAAATGAACTGAATATATTTGCTTCCTCCAGTGGGAGTAGAGAAAATGAGAATGAGGATGGCTCACTAAATGACTGTCAACCTCAGTGGCAGAATTGAACCAGGTACATAAAACAAACAATTGATAATCTCTGATTGGAGTTCAAAGTTAGGCCACTTCGTTTACCAGTAGATGCTGCTGTGTTTAGTAGCAATGAATTGCAGAAAGGGTTTAGAAGTTGTTTTTTTTAAAAAAACTGTGCATATATTCTCAGTCCTAGGCCTCTGTAACAGTGTCAGATTTTATGCAGTTCATGTTGATGTTGTGTTGATTTAAATAAAGTCACAGCTATTGGCAGAAACAGCTTACATAAGAATGTCCAAACATCCTTCATTTTTACTTTGAATTAGTTACTGTGTTGGGAGTGAAAAGCATAAAAACACGAATCAAAAGGCAAGAAGCCTAAAAAAAGGAGATGTACATGTCTATAACCATGATGTGCTATCTGAAAGACTCCACCTCATAAAGTGACCTCGTGAATTTGGGAAACTTGGTGATTTTTGAGCACACTGGATTTAAAGACTACATGCCAAGGTACAGAAATGTGACTTCTAATCTTTTGGGTCCAATTCTAATGTCTTTCCTTCAGTCTGCCTAACATTAACACTAACACATGCTGTCCCCCACACTGAGGGTTTCAGGGACCAGACACTCAAGTCCAGCTTGTGAAAATTTTCTAGACCCAAATTAATAAGTATGTTTTGTCTCCATTTGTTATTGTTTTTAGGACCTCTAGTGGCAGAAAAAAAAGGTATTTGTAGAGAAGGTCATATGGAAAGCTCTTAACATGAAAGCAGGTATGGCCAGTAAGGCCATGAACTCCAGCCAGTAAGAAAGGAATGTGAAAATACCATTTAATTAAAATTCTGGATTTTCTCCAGGAAGAATTAGCTCATCTTCTTTCTCTTTATATATAGCATACTGCAAAATGAATAAACTTAAGCAGACCTCTCCACTTGTGAAGGAAATTATGCTTTTGTGCTAACAAGGAACATCATGGTACACTGATTAAAAAAAAAAAAGCTCCACTTTCTCCCCTCCAGCACCCCGAAAAACGTCCTACTATTTTTCTGTGCATAAGTGTCCAAATCCAGGGCTCCTACTGCCTAACTCAATGAAATACTGAAGTCTGCTAGGAAAATGTCCAAGACATAAAATACAGTCATAGCTACTCGTGACTGTTATTTCATGCCTGTCAGTAATCTTTTTAGCAAACAGCTACCCTCAATTATTGATATTTCATTATGGGCTTTCAAGGTGACTTTGGATGACAGGTAAAAACACAAATTTTCTGCTCAGTAGGAAGACTGATAAACATTGGAAATGTAGTGCACACTATGAAAACCTGTCCCTCCAGATAACTCACATTTTGACTCTCGACAACAAAAAAATGTTGGGTTTTGTCTGCACCCCTTTGCCAGATCATTGCAGCTGTGCCAGTACTGTTTAAACCGCTCACCTTTGTGGACCTAGGATTTGTCTCTCTAAACAGAAAAGAATATTAAGCTGCAAAAAAGGGCAAGAACAATTTATACCTGCTCCTACACTAGGTCTCATAATAGAGTGCAACTCTATTATTAAAAATATTTAAAACATACCTGAAAAATAAATAGCAAAATTAGTAAAAATAAATAAAAATTAATTTTATTAGTAAAAATAAAACGTGGAAAACGTCTACAGCCATCAAGAACACAGGAGAGACATATCCTCTTTTTTTCTTGGTTTTGGCAATAGAAAGACAGTCTTAATGGAGAACACAGGAGTGCAAGTACCAGCAGAATTGACAAGATGGAGAGGTATTTCTCAGACAATGAGAATGTGCAGGTGGTCATTTGTTCTACTGAGACCAAGATTTCTCTTTTTCTGGCTGGACGAGTCAGAAAGATGCACAAATCTGTAACTGAGGTTTTGTCCCTGCCCTATTTTAATAGGCTCATCTCATTTACTGTGGACAGTCTTGGAATTTTCACTTTTTGGCCGTCATGAGCAATGAATTACAATATGCTGCATCTGGGGGGAAATGCCAGAAAGAATCTTCACAGTAAAGATCTGGAAAGTGCAAGAATGAACAAAAATAAACAGTATTTCATATTGATAAAACACATTTGAGAAGTTTAAAATAAGACAGTCAACTCAGTAAGACAGTAGACTAATAAAATGGAGTAGTTTCAGATTTTCTGAAAAGGCTATTTCAGGTATGGATGTAGTTCCAGGTGTGGCTATAGCTCCTCCAATCTCACCAGGGTGTTTTGCTCCCGAGTCAGTGCTGGGCAATTGTCGCTGTTAGTTAGAGTATTAACCCTTGGAATGGCCATAATAAAACACACAGCAACATGGTCATCCTTCAGGATAGGAAGGAGACAAAGTTTATTCTAACACACACTCTTTAAATATACATGAATGCTACTCCAAGGATACAATATAGCTCATTGGTTAGAGAGAGCAGCACTTCTTGCACGGATGTTTTCATTACAAACAACAGAGTTCTCAAAATACACACTCTGTAAACAGTAGCAGGTGCCTTTACTTGTTCCTGGGAAAACCTTGGCTCCCAGGCCAGCTCCTGGGAAAGCCTGTGTTCACACAAAACTTTCCCATGGGCTTCCACAGGACAACTGCCCAGGAACATCAAGAACATGTGTAACACAGCAGGGGAGCGAGTGTTCAGGTGCATCCAGTCGTGGGGATCGCAGCCCGACCTCATGAAGCAAGGTCACCTTATGGTGACAGAGGCTAATTCTAATCAGGTATCTTACATCTGAAAGGTGTTGTAATAGAGATTGTATAGCTGCTGAATTAAGGAAATTAATACAAATAATTCAACTGTAATATAAAGGAAAAAAAGAAAAGATAAAATAAGGTTCATTATGCACTGAGTAACATCCCCTGAAAAATTAAGTTTTGGAGGAACCAGAACTACTCAAGATGGGTGTCAAGTGCCAGCCTGGGTGGCAGAATAGTGCAGGGTGAGAAATACTGTGAGTCTTCATATTGACTTCTTCAGAGTGAAATGAATCATTTCATGAACGCAGAAATGCTTCAATTGACACTCTGGGACCAAACTGATTTTTATGAATATAAAATTGCTTCCCCTCTCTCCTACCTATTTTTCAGTTCTGCAAGAGATAAAAAATAAACAAAATGTGAGTTGTATCTGACCAAGAGCAGTCACACAATGTGTCTTGAGGCATTTCAAATATGGCTCAGGTGAGGACAATGCCATGCTCTTAGAAAGCAGGGTTTTTGTCTGTACTTCTGCCCCTCCCTGAGCTGTTAACAGCCTCAGATGTGAATAACACTGAAATGCACTTGCTCTGTCTGCTTTTTGGCTGACATAGTGAAACAGCAATCAGACTGAGGCTGAAACATTTATGAGAGAGAGTCATGAAGGGCAGAAAACCCAGAAATGTATTATTTACTGCACATCTTCTTTATTCTCTCTTCATGGGTAATTCATTTGAATTCTGCTCATCTGTTGGGCGAAGTGGATCTGAAGTAACATCCCTGAAGCAGCCTGTGTTACTCCAGATTTATATGGCTGTGCTGGATGGCAGGATCTGCCTCGGAGCATTTTATATTAGCTGTGTCTCAGAGGGTGCTCTATGCCTAGGGCTCAGAATATTCCCAGCCAGTTTAGTTTTCACAAGCTGCCCTTGCAAGGCAAGTTGCAAATGTATTTATAGATCTAGCACAATAGTTTCTTACTCCTCAGGCTGGTTAACCTGTCAGAAATGAATCTGTTTCTTCAGACTTCTATTTTTGCAGGTGCCTCTGCTATAAAGGCCTCAGCCGTACAAAAATGAACTAGACAAAATGTGCAGACGCTTTATTTGGCATGGAAAGAACCCAAGGACACAGCCCTGCTACGGTTGCAAAAATAAAAAAGAATATGGGGAACTTGGCCTTCCTCAGTGGAAACTCGACATTTGGGTGGCCCCGCTGCAGCCTGTGTGGGGCTGGCAGTCGCTGTCTCTGAATGCAGAGGCTGACTTACCCTGGATCTCTATCAAATCCTCCCTCTGCGGGACCGTGCGTTTGGCAGAGGTACTGACAGAAATCCTCTGGATCAGAAAGCACAATCAAATCCTGTTAGGCACAATATCTTGAGAAGGAGGTCTATTAGTTTAAAACACTGACAAAGTTTAACTGTGGTTGTTTGGCATTCACTCCAGTTGCTGATTTATTTGAATTCTCCTTCAAAAATCCCAAGCTTGAAAAAAATCAAGCGGGGAAAAAAAAGAGATCTAAGGATCTGCAAGAATCAGAGTGTTTTTAAGGGGGCAGATTAAATTCCTCCAGTGTGCATCTTATATACATCACCTCATATCTTGTAAGCACAGGAGATAACCAAGCAGTCCTAACTGCTGGATACTTGTGAGATTTACAGAGAAACAAATTCTGAGGTTAGTGCCTGAACAAACAGCTGGGGTGGGAAGAAAATCCTTCCTCTCCTAAGTAGGAGGAAGTGGGTTCTGAATCATTGTATCTCTCCAGGCTGCCCCACTACCCTCAGTCCAGCAGAGGAAATCCACATAGGAAAAGCTGAGGTATCAGCCCTCTCTGCTGCTCACCCTTGCTTTCACAGCAAAACCCCACCTCAAGGCTGCTAAGCAGTTTGTGGTGGAGACGTAGCGGCCACAGAAGCACATTTTGATGCCCAAGGCAGGATGCCAGTTTGGTGTGCCATCACCTCCTCTCTTCTGGGCCTTATGTCAAGGGATATTAAAAATACCATCTTCATTCTAGTTCAAAGCAGAGCTTGAACTTCATGAACCATCCCTGGCAGGGACCATGCTTCTCTGCTTCCCATGTCCTCTTCACAGATCTGTGAGGGATTGCATTTGCCTGTCACTGTCCCACTGTGCACCATCTTCAGATTTGGGAATTTTGATGTTTGTCTCAAGAAATGTATTAAGTTCCCAGCTCCACAGCTTTTATTTGCCCAAGGAAAGCTCATAGGCTCTGACCTCAGGCTGTCTGGAAAGCCTGTCAAAACCCATTTGTCTAGGAGATTGCAGCAGCAAATATCACAGTTAAGGCTAAAAGGCAATTCTATGCCAAGCTCATTCTAGGTCACTAACTTCCTAAGGGTATTCTTCCAAGAAACAGCTTCATCTTGAGTAGTTCTGCAATAGGAGAGAGACTGTGAGTTATAATTAACCCCTTTTTCACAAGGAAAAGCAAGAATCCTTCAGTCTATCACATTTATCATTCAAGATTTATTCAGGCTAAGACTTACCCCCTTAGGGCCAATACTAGGAAATATAAAGTTACAATGAAGTGGTAGATTTGAATGAAAGAAAATATTCTTTCAAAAAGCATACTATTTTCTATGTGCATCTTGGGCAGCATCCCCACTTCTTTTAGGAAAGTAAATACAGTGTATTCAAAATGAAAAGAAATTTCACGTTGAAAAACTGCATTAACTCAAATAAAAGCCTTCACTGCCCAGAAAACTCAGACACCCCTCAGGAAAGCCACTGTAACAAAGACAAGAAAATACAAGAGGTACACAGATGCAGCTTTGAAGGAAGAGATGAAGCCATGTAAGAAGTACAGTACGGCTAATTAAAATGAAGATGGAAGGGACGTAACACATTACAAAATTAAACAAATAAGCCAGGTAAATGATGGGAGGACAGGAGTTAAACCAGTCTCAGTCAGTCCTACCAAAATGCATACAGTTTGCACACCTTCATCAAATGCTGTTAGAGGGTTTGGGAGGGACTAGCAGAAAAACGACCTGAACCCATGACACCTGACTTGAATCACCTCGTCTTCTAAAAACCACATAGGCCATGAGCAAGAGACAGGAGGAGAAAGACAAGGTAAAAAGTTATTTCCTTAATTAAACATAAGTTCTAAGGTAATGTCATCCCAGTGCTCACCAAGCGTCAAAAAATAACATCATGTTAGGAATTTCTGGAAAACAGAGAGGAGAACAGAGAACAAATATCACTATGCAAATGTATGCATGATGCACCTGTGTCTAGAATTGTGCACAATTATTTCCCTTTCAAAAATAGTGCAGAGAAATAAGAAAAAAAATCTTAACAGTCCTCAGTAGGCTAGAGAGCTGAGAGTAGAAGTGTCTCTTCCTATCCAAAAGGTGTCTTTAAATGAACCCCAGTGCAATGGGTTCAAAAGAAACAAAGAGATGTCTCTTCATAAAGTACATTTAACTTGAACAATTCCTTTCCATAGGATGCAATGGATTTTAAGTTGTGGTATGGATTCAAAAAGCGATTAGACAAATTCATGGAAATATATATTTTTCATGGTATTAAACAACAATGCATCAGTCTCAAGAAGTCTGTGACTTACAAATTGTATGGGAGAGTTGTAGGGAAGTATCCCCAAATGCTTGCCCTGGTCATGGACTCATTAGCTGCTGGGCAGTGCTGGGGATGGATGGAATGGGACCAAGGAGACCCTTGGTCTGCCCTGGGACAGTCAGTCCTGCTCTGATGCACTGACATATTTTGCTGCCACAGCCCAGCTCAGCCTCCAGGACAGGAGCTTTCCTTTCTGGCTCTGAAATTACCCTCTTCAGTAGTTCTGCAAGAGTGGGACTGTGAGACTGATAGGTGTTTTGTCTGGATCACTGCCTCTGGACTGTTTACATACCTAAATTCAAAGTCTGGTTCTAGCTAAGGGATGTACACCATAATCCATCAATGTGGGAACACCGGTGCACAATGCACTGGGAGCCACAGAAGCCTCTGCATAATATAAAAAGTCTAATGTGCTCTCCCCTACTGAGTGAAAAAGTAGGGTAAGTATCTCTCATATTTTATACTTTTTTTCCAATTAAATGAACATTAATCTTAAAATCCATCACATGCTACAAAATCAGTTCCAATCTGTTATAGAGTGATGAAAATTATAAATTTATGCTGCAGTCTTGCTATTGTCTAAAACCAAGTACCTTAAGATGGTATTGCATTGCATAGGCACACAGTTTTTATGGTAAAAATCAACAACAGGCCTATGATCAGAGAAATGCAGCAATGAAAACTGTAAATAGTATTTTTTTCAAGGTATTTGGAAAAGAAAAAAAACAACCCTCCCTTGAAAATAGGGGTTTTTTTCTAGGCAGTGTGGAATAATAATTGTTCCTAAGAATATACCATAAATTTTTAATTTGTGTAAACATCAAAGGACTACGTACACAAAGACCATGCTAAGAAGTGGTGTAGCTATTTAGTGTTCTAGTGGACAGAAATCTTTTACTTGAAGTACTGAATGTTGTCCTCTGACTTGTCCAGGACAACTGAGACCAAAATAAAACCATTTGCTGTGCAACAGGAATGGGCCTGAATAGGTCACGGAAGAAGTGACTTATTGCCACCTCCTGTTGATTCTACCCTGGGTCTTGATAATTGGAACTTTCCCTAAAAGCAACAGCTTCAGCATTCAAACAACATAAGGATCTCAGTTTTGACATGAAAATAAAAAACGACCACCCCTGGATAGGGCATCTTTGCTCTGACCTTTGCACTCCACCATGCCTTCAGAGCAAGCTTCTCTCTGCTGGCTGCACTCACTGACAGGGTCAGTGGTATGGCAGTGACTTTCCACATGACAGGAAGCCTGTGCTGGACTGGTGCCAAGAATTTTGGAGATGTGACCTGGCATGCAAACAACTCAAAATGGTGACAGCAAGGGTTGGGAAGGAGTGATGATGGGTTGCTTAAGGTCCTGCCCTTTGGGTTGGTCCCTTTTGACCCACTTCCTCCCTGACACTGTGACAGCTGGCTTCCCTCTTGGCACAGCTTCTGTCAGTTGTTGCCTCTGTCACTCAACAGGTTTGACCAGTTTCACTGCTGATGAGTCCAGCATCTTTACAGGATCCTCCCTGTCTCCTCCATGGCTACTATAGAAAGACATTTAGGAATTAGCATTTTAAGTTACCATGAAGTAAAATCAAAGCAATCCACATGGAACTGCTAGGAGAAAACTCATGGCAAACTTGGACTGCACTAAATACTTTGATAAATGCTATTTGTAAAAATGTTTAAAGAAGTTTTCAGTGTAGCAAATATCCATCCCTACAGTTAGCATGATCTGAGTGTTAAATTGGAAGAGATGGAGATGGAACATGCAGAAACTATCCGTCTTCACCATAATACATAGTTGTCAGTTCATTACCTTAAATGAAATTTTGAGTTTATCTGAAATTAATCAGTATCTGCTTCTTGGCAGATAGACTTGGTAATCTATGTAATTATCTTTAATTCTGGTGCTCTGCAAGAAACACCTGTTGGGGTTTTTTTTTTGATGGGTGCTGAGAATCAAAACTAAAAACTGATGGAGAGAATATATGTCAAGGTACTTACAATGGGTCCTCTAAGACACGAGGACTTCTCTGATATATGGACAATGGAACACGTGCAACAGCAAAATTAGTGACCTAATGACCTCAGCTCTTGGACGCTCAGTGTCAGACTTTTAGAGCAACTATTCAAAACTAATCATGTACACTACTGATACACAGGCACTATGAGCCAAAAGTACAATGACCTTCTCAGCGAGTCTCTTTGAAATGCAAACAAAGAATCTGACGGATCAGAGAGGCTAAGCCTCTTTAGTTTAATGAAGAGCAAATTATCTTCCATTTCTTCCCATAAAATTGTGGCAACAGAGTGTATTGCTTGTTCTCAGTGTTACACAGGAGTTCAAAGGTGTTCAACAGTATGAGAAATTTCACAGCTTGAGTATCTGAAACTGCCCATAAATTGTTCCATCCTCTCTAGTTCTCTACCAAGTATGAATTATTCCATTAATGTTCATGTGATGCTGTTTTCACCATACTGGACTCCTCTGTGCAGATCCACGGACCTAATCAAATACATAATCAATCAATCTGCTTGTCAGATACAAGCAGCAAACAAGACTTCTTTGTGTCCCACACAATTGCCTTTTGAGAAAAAAACTGAGCTAATGGTATGTAAGAGCACGTCATACACAAGTAATGTGTGAGGGGCCAGAGACTGTGGCGCTGTGAGGAAACCTTGTGACTGAATTCCTGACAAGGGACATTTCTGATGGGTTACTCAGACTGCCCTGACTGGAGTTCTGGAATTACACAGTATGGAAGAATATTTTTAAAAGATGACTGCAATCACTGGAGTCAAAAGCTTCTTACAAGCTAACAAAAGACAAAAGTGGGCAACCCTTTGGCTTTAGCATCGCTGAGCTTCCATGAAAGATGAACTCTTGCTGCAGAACTCCTCTCTGCAGAGCAGAAGGGAAAAAAACAGAAGAGCTCGACAGTTTTTAAATGTCTCTCTCGGATTCTCAAAGGGCAACAAAAAGAGAGAAACATGACATGCATCCTTGTTTTGCCTCCTTTTTGGAGGGGACGTCAACTACTGTCCTGAGACCCCTGAGACGCAATGAGACAAGAGTTGAAAGTAATTTAAATGGGCAAATGTGGCCACATCTTAGTTCTCACAGTTAGTCACAACATCTTTACCTGTATTTCAGATGAGTGGAAAACACTACTAAGAATCAACTAAAAGCTTGTTACATGCCATGTTTACTTGGCACCTGCCAAACAGTTGTCACAACCATGTAGGAATTTAACCAAATAGAGTAGAAATAATTCTCTACACAATTTTCCCAGGTCAGAAAGGGCCTGACCTTCAAAATCTAGTCAATGATTTCTGCAAAATCGATGCACTTTTAGAGATGATACACATGACAACTTACTTTGATGCATTACGTCAGAGCATACGTTCCCTGGTCTTGCATTTGAAAATTGTTACAATTCCTTTTATGTGGAATACTTGTGGGACAATCATGAAGGTATTTATGCAGTAGAAATTTGAATGGAGGCTTAGGTAGGGTTCCTGTAGGTTTACAGTGTCTACTGATAGATTGAAACAATTAACCAACCTGAAGAACCTCCATTATCATGACCCCAGCAGCAGCAACTCAAGACCTCTGGAAATCATTATGGCTGGTGTAGAAACAGAGTAAGTAATGGGCCATTATAACCACTGATGGACTCTTAAACATCTTTATTTAAATAGTCAAAATAAATATTTGATAAGGCATAGCTAACCAAAGTACCACAACATTTATTTTTTAAAAGCACATATGTCAAAGGAACACGAGTGCCACCTCCTGGTTTAGGCATGGAAACACTCCGGGTTGTGCTTATTGCATTCAAAACTCCCAACCAGATGTAGGGTTTTTTTAATCTCCTTTTCTTAAAATAAGTAGAACGTTCATCTTCAACATTCACAGAACGCTCTAAGAACAAAAATAACTAAATGCAAGAATCAAGTAAAACTTGCTTATCATTAGTGCCTGGAGCAAAATAGCTATATAAACTCTTCACAGGTACTTTTCCCCAAATTTACCTTCACAGACGCCAAATCCTATTAAAACACAGGAATGACCATAATTTTAAGTAAATATTCAAGTGCAGTGGCTTGTAATTCAAGAAGCAGTCCTGGAATCAATGTGGAGTATGTTCTCGTAACTCTTTTCTACCCTAAAGAATGTCTTTATTTGTTAAGTGAAATGTGTCCATCTCCTATCTATGAAGTGACAGAATCTAATAAAGAAAGGCTGGGGAATTTATTACAAATGGGACAAAGAACTGCAGCCTGTTTTATATCTACTGCGACAGTCAAATCACTGTTGTGATTTGTTGTTGAGAATATAGGGGTAAAATACAACCCACTTCGAGTTCCAGTCCGTCTGCACGTTAGTAGCTGTGCAGGGGTTAAATAAAGCTGACTCCACAAAACACCTTCAAAAGTATATCATTATTATGTCAGAGTCATTTGGTAACAACTACCAAAGTTCTTTCAAAGCAACTTTAGAAGCAATTTAAGAAACAAATCTGCCCCAGCTCAAGTGTTCCCCCCAGTGCAGATACAAGGATCTGCACTTTCCCTGTGCTTAGAGGTGTAAAGACAATTTACCAACACTGGGTAAACGTTGGCTCTGGGTCTCGTTTTATCCCATATTCAGAATAGGCTGGAAGTACACAAGCCCACATTCTGGGAGAAGCTGCACTCTGTCAACTCTGTATGGCATTGTGTTCTATTCTTGCCTCTGAGCATTTCAGCTCTCTGTGCCATTTCACACTCGCATATATATCCACACAAACTCTGCTTTTCTCCATAGGCTAATAAGCCACTGCTAGACTAAATGTTATGATTTCCCAACTCCCTACTCTTCTTCTGTGTATTGACTTACTGCAAATCAGGGTCATAATCCTCAAGTCTTCTGGAACACATTGAGCAATTTATATATATATATTTTTTTTAAGTATAACCCTTCAGAACAAAACACATTAATGTGTTTAATATCTCAGCAAACTCTCAATCACGTTAAGAAGACAGACAGTTATTGCATTTGTATCCCACAGCAGCAAGCACTTCCAGAAGGAGAACCACAACTCTTCCCACAGTCACCATCCCCATACTTTCTTATCCCAAAGCAGCACAGTCCACGATGCATTCATCAGCACTTGACCAATTCCTTGTTTGGCAAAGGTTCTGCCACGACTTCATCCCGCATGAACTGCTCCTAAAGACAGCAAGCAGGGATTTAGGCGATTTACACTGGTTTTGGATCTCCTCTACCTCACAAACGCTACGAGATACACCCAGGCTGGAAAACAGAGCGGTTATGAATCTATCTCCCAAAACACGAAAGCCATAACCTCGTGCCTCCGGGGTGAGAAAAGCTGCCAGACTCAGCCACAGGAGCTTTTCATTCACATCACTGATTTCGTCCCGCCTGTGTACTACCCCACCCAGATAGAGGCGTCTTTTTAAGCCCAAATACGGCAGGAGAAGACCAGAACATGAGACCTCAGGCAGCAGATGTAGTCCCAAACCACGGATTTTTAAACGCTACCCCGCGCTTCCCGCATGGAGTGGCGAACCGCGACTCGGAGGGACCCGGCTAGAACCGCCCGGCTGGCCCTCCCTCCGCACCCACCTGGTCGTAAATGACGCGCAGGATCAGGGAGCAGCTGGGGCAGGTGGCCACGTCCTCCCCGTTCTCCAGGTCCTCCTGCAAAAGTGCCGGGAGAGCGGTCAGGGCCCCGCCGCCTGCCCGGCCCACAGGCCGCACCGCCCCGTCCTCCGCCCCAGCCCCGCCCGGCCGCCCCTCACCCGCGTGATGAGGAATCGGTCCCCGCAGGGGCACGGGTAGCTGTAGGTCCCGGTCTCCTCGTCGTACTCGAAGTCCTCGATCTCCACCTCGTCGTGGAACACGGCCATGCCGCCGGGAAGCGGCGGGAGCCGGGACGGGGCGGACAGGAAGAGGCGGTGCCTGAGGGGCCACGCGGGCGGCGCTCCCCGTGACGTGATGCGGCGGCGGGTAGGCGGGGGGGGCAGCGGGCCGGGGGGAGCCCGGGAGGCCCGGGTGGGGAGGAGGGACTGGAGGGGGACAGGAAGGTCTGGAGGGGGACAGGAGGGTGAGGGGGTGCGGGCTGAGGGTCGGTGCGTTCGAGTCTCCTGGCTCTCCCTTTCCTCATGGCGGGAGCCCCGCACGCCGGTCGGAAGCGGTGGCCGGCTGCCTTCTGCGGCCCCTGGCCTCCTGCCCGGCGATTCCAGGGGCTGCGGAGGAACGGCCGGGCACCGCCGCGACCTTGTCCTTGTCCCTTGCCCTTGTCCCTGCCCTGCCCCTTGGCCCCTCAATGCCGCCCCGCCCCAGCTGGACACAGCCTGCCATCCCCCCACCCCCTCCTCCCAGCGCTCACCGTGTTCCTTCAGTCCTGGGAAAAGGGGGAAAACTGCCGTGGTTACTTTTGCAGGGACGACTGTTTGTTTAAAGGAGTGTTTTACCGAGAGATAGCTTTTGAAAAAAGACTTCCTGTGCTGCTTCCTTAAGTACCCCTGCTGCTCCCTTCTGCACTCTCTTGCAGTAACCTACGTAGTAACATGCACTTAAGTGTGATGCGGCTGAAGTAAAAGTAGTTCTCCCTTCAGATGGTGATGTGGAATTGGGGGAAAGAAGAGATGCAGACATACCTCAAGAGATACTAACCCAGGGCCAGTGGATCAGAGGGGATGGAGAATGAATGGCTCGTTGGTTTTAAGTGAGGAGAGGAAGAAGTTATGAAAAGTAGCGCTCGTTTCGCTCCGTGGAGCAGAGGAAGTTTATAAAAATACGTAAATATGTAAAGATGGGGTGGGAAGACGATGGAGCCAGGCTCTTCTTGGGGGTGCCAACCACTAGGACAAGAGGCATTCAACAGAAACTGATGTACAGAAAGCTCCACCTGAATACGAGGAAGAGCTTTACTGTGTGAGCAACCAGGCACTGGAACAGATTGCCCAGAGGTACCGGAGTCTCTCTCACTGGAGATATTCCAGAACCATCTGGATGCAGTCTTGTGCCATGTGCTCTCAACTGGCTCTGCTTGAGCAGGGATGTTGGACCATATGGGACCACTGTGGTCGCTTCCAACCTCTGTGAAAAAAGAGGGTATTTGGAGTGGCTATTCCTGTACCAGCTTGGGTAATAAAGGGAGAACATTCCACCTGACAGGAGCCTGGGAAGCACAGTGCTTCATGGAGGGCATGGAATTGCCAAAGAGCTGGATGAGTGCAAAAACCACAGAGGTGACAGATGGGGGAAAAGCTGTTCATGTTTTGTAAAGGCATGAGTCACACTTGTATGTGTTAGAGGAGAACCAGGACTCATTAAAAAATACTTTGCAATTTATTGGTTGCAGAGTAAAAATTGCAAATTATTTTAATTGTGTTTTTCATGATTGGAAAGTGATGATAGTATAAATGGAGCAAGTTTCTTGAACTACTGTTCAAGAGTTATTTCTAATTTAGGATAGAGACTCAGCCTTAAAGTAGTTGTATCATTAGGATATTTCAACTGTGACTATAAAATTAGGCTGACATTTCTTTTTTTTTTCCAATATTATGTATTTATATTGAACTTCAGGTTGGTTGGAGATGTAGATGTGTATAACCATGATGTGCTATCTGAAAGATTCCAGATCATAAGGTGATCTCATGAATTTGAGAAACTGATTTTTGAGCTTTCAGGGTTTATAGATAATATGCCAAGGTAGAAGAACAGGACTTCATTAGATACGTATTTTGTTGTCCTAAAATATTTTGAGATTGTTAATACTTTTGTTATCAATAGCATCTACACATTTGATGTAGAAAGTACTGAAGTGTTTTGTTTAAACACTAAAGTACACTTTAAGTACTCTATGATGCTATGGAAAAAAATTTGCTCACTGGGGGTAGAAGACTTAATTCAGTTTTAAAAGTTGCAAGCTGCTGTGGAATTAAATGCTGAAAAACTGTTAAAAATTATGGACAGTTAAAAGCTGAAGGAAGCATTTCTTATGCTTGAAAATGAGCATTTTGAGTAGTTACTGTAAATGTATTCCATTTCTGAGCAGCCTAAAATTTATGGAAGCTCTGCCTTCACTCATACAAGACTACAAAGGACAGATTACTAAGTGATCAGCCAATGCAGATGTTAGTGAAATCGTAGAGAGTACAGGCCTGATTAGTTACCAACAAGCTAAATCAGTGCCATTTCAAGGGATTGAAAATGAAAAAGATTTTGAAAATAATTTATGCACCTTAAAAGAATGCACGGAAAGATATTTAAATGAAAGTAAAATAGTAATTTCTAAAGAAGCAATGGACTGCATCATGGGAATACATATTATTTGATAGGTGATGATATATGAGAGAAAGTTAGCCAATCTATTTTAGGAAAAACAAAGGCAGATTTACAAGGAATGAGAAATATCTCTTGGCTCTCTATGAACATGTTCCTGCACTTGAAGTGTAGTTCTAACTAACCTTGAATGTTGTGTATGTCAGTTTATCTTTCTCTGCCATAGTTGAGTGTGTGGTTTTGAAGCTTCACACCATGTTTCCACTGCAGTGCATATGAATGTCCCACTTTCTTTACTCTTTAGAGATGTACTATGTAGGGTACGTGGAAGTGTGAGGGATTAATATGTTTTTAAATAAACTGTGAACAAACAGGCTTAATTAAAGTTTATAAAATTCTCCACCTTTTCTTTACCACTAGAAAGAGAACGCATAGTCAGTGTTTGATCTTTCATACATTAATATTGTTTGAACATTTAAAATCACAGATATGTTGGCTGGAAGGCACTTCTGAGCATCACCCAGTCAGAATTCTTTTTTGGAGTGGGACAGTTGTTTACACTGGGTTAAGCCAATCCCAGGTGCCATGAGGTTTCTGCTTTCCAGCCCTGCAGCTTCTCAGTTGCCCTTTGAAGGGGAGCTCTGCTATTCTAACATAGTGTCGTCCACAAGTTTGCTGATCATAGAATGGCCCAGAGAGGACCTCAAAGATCATCCAGTTCCAACCACCATGCCATGAACTGGGACGCCTTCTGTCTCATCCAAGTTATTGATACATTTATTGACCTGTGTCAGCCCCAATAGCAATCACAGGGTACTAGAGTGACACAACAAGGGAAGCGACCTGAAGCCATCAAGTCTTCAATTCTGTCTGCCCAGACAAGTTTTCCAACCGTCCATCTGGCCTTGGCTTGCTAATGTGAGTGTGCTTCAGGGGTTGGTGCCAGGAGCCATAGGACACTCAAGGTGTTGTTGCATCCTGTCCCCTTAGCTGTGTGACCAGACCTTCCATCACGGTAGCTGTTCAGATTTATCAAATGTAATCTGCCCTTGGTAAATCGGAGCCACATCTTCCTGACTGCTTTCTTGGCTTTCACCCAGCTAGGAGGACAAGCTCTGAGCATTTTTCCAGATACTGAGATGGTGCTGACTGGATGTAAACACTGCTTTTTACCTCTCTTAAAAATGAGCACGAGTAAGTGTTCCCCAGTCAGCTGGAGACTCTGTGATAAGTGTTTCTCATGGGTAATAGACAGTTGCCTGACAAGCATGTCAGCTGTGTCTCTTAGCAACCTTGAGTGTAACCCATCTGGCTCTGTGCATTTGAATACATCCAGCATCTCTAAGCAGGTGCTGGCCCTGCTCCTACTTATCCATCTCCTCCCAACCATCACTGCTACAAGCAGAGGTCTGGGTTCAGGTTTTGCCTGTAAAGACTGAGGCAAAAGGAACGTTGAGTACTTCAGCCGTTTCCATATCATCTCTGGCAAGGTCTTACCCTTCTGAGAGACTGAAACATTGATGGTTAATGGCTCAAGCAATCGCCCATTTGGAAAAGCTGCAGGGGCTTTGCTGAGGCCAGGTTTGCAGCCCTGGACTGAAGGGCAGGAGGAGAGGTTTGGGTGTGTGATGGGAATCCTCTGATCTGCATAAAAGCAGCCCAGGGGTGGGGAGGGTGAGCACCCACCGCCAGAGGATGACCACAACAAAGTGACCTTTGTTCAGCAACAATCTGTAAGAAGCAGGTGCTGCTGAGGTGGGAGAATGCTTTTTATCATTTCGGTGCCCTCCCTTACACAGCTGGGCCAGCTGTAAATCTCCCCTCCCAGGGAAGGTATCAGGACCCTCGTGTTCACACCTGGGCCTGAAGGTGTTCATCCCCTCCTGTGGGGCAGAACTGGCTCAGTTACATGGGCATGAGGCAGCTGTCATGGCTTAGAGGGTGTCATAACCCATTAAAGACCCCAGAGTGCCCCCAGACTCATTTCTGGGGTGTCCCACCAGACACTGCACATGATCCCCAGTGTTGGAACATACAGTGTAAATGTAAAACCCCCCCGCAGGGGGAAGTGCCTGGGTGTTCCCACCTGAACCTGAACGTATTGAACCCATGGAAATCTATGTTTCATGGGATTTCCCCACCCTTGATGGATCAAATCTCCAACCATCACTTTGACTAAGTGAAATTGCAGCAATCAGTTCTTGTCACTGGATCCACGGGTGATGCTATCTTTCCTCTCCACTATCTTTTATTCTTTCTTTCTCTTCCTTTCTTTTCCTTATATATTTTCTAAAATGATTCTTTTATACATTTATATTGTTTCATTTCTATCGATAATAACCAAAGGAGCTCTGTATCTCCTTTATGTTGCAACCAAATTGTTTTAAAACAAACCTGCATTATATGTATATGTGTATGTGTGTGTGTGTATGTATATTAACACTGGTCATTCAATGTCATTTCACTCTAATCTGCCCCAAGGAATCTATTAACAAGCACCTCAGTTATCCTCACCTTTAGGAATGGGTATAACATCCCTTCACTTGATGGATGCACATTTTCACTTGTTTATGAAACTTTCATGTTTTCAAAACTCCCTCTTACTATACTTTATGTCTGCTGCTAGCTTTAGCTCCAGCTGAGCTTTGGCTTTTCTGATTTAAGGGAAATAAAAGCTGAAAACAAGCCATGTCAAACACTGAATGCTTAATTTTACAAATATTTACGATTTTTTTTCAGGAACCACTGATTCTGAAGACTCTCTGGTCATGATGGCTCATGCTACTATTTATGTGGGTTGCACTGTTCCTCAGTTACTGAGAGGTGCTCAGAGCAGAATTTTTCCCTCTCATTCTCCATTGGGGGTGTTGAGGCACTCTGCTTTCTGTTATTGCACGGGGAACAGGTAGGTTATCCACTTCCTTGTTTTACTTAAGAGAATGCCATGGTAACACTGTCAAACTGACAAATTACTACAGACCTATAAATGCTTAATTTAACTCCCAATTATATATTTATATTTAATTCTTATTTAGATTTATGTCATCTGTAGTCTGGATTACACTGGTAAATTGTTATGTTAATAGAAATTCATATCAGTAAGGGACAGTAGCCCAGCTGTCAAAATGACAGTTATCTTTGTTTGCTTTTTCTTGCAGCACAATAAAATCAAAAAGGAAAATGGATCATCTAGAGAGGACAGCACATAATTTTCGACAGGAGGTTAGTGTTCTGTTCTTTAGGATGCAAGTAATTTTTTTTTTTGCTGCAAAGATAATTATATTGGACTATAGTATTCAATTCTTAGGCTCCATTTTGCCTTCTGCTGGAGTCTGGTTTACTTCTTTTTCTTCTTATTTTTTTATATTTGTTACTGGTATAAAATTAGCACATTTAGTGCTCAGTGGATGAAATGTAATGAGTTTTAAAAATTTTCAGTGATGTGATGCTGTTTACTTTATATTGTACGAGAAAAAATAGATTTCTAGCCAAGTATGGATTATAATAAGTAATGAAAGCATGTGAATACCCATCATCTCTACACAGACTTCTCAGACTTTTATGGATTTCTACAATTCTAGTTCAGATCTGAGATTAAAAAATGTGGAATATGTCCCTTTATAACACAGGTAATAAGGCAAAAAGTGTAGACATTTTAAAGTGAGAGATGATAGACAACTGTAAAAAAGATCTTTAGTTTTATCTATTTTAATTCACAAATACAAGGAAGATAGAGCATTATTCCCCATCAAATCCAGAAATGCTTATTCTGGATCTCAGTTTTGAGGAGCAAGCATTCTTTTTATAACATTCAGAGGGGAACATACTCTTGTATTTCATACAGGTATTTCCTTTCTGTAATAAGCTGAAGTAGATGCACACAGATGCCAACACACCACACATCTGTCAGTGGGTGTACATAAAGTCCTTCTCTGCTAAGTTTTTCCCTAACTACAGTGGAGAATAAGTCATTCTTCCCAAAAGGAAGCTGGGTGCAGGGGATATGTAGGTAACCACTGAAAGAGAAGGTTCAGCAGTGTGTGACATGGGCTGTAGATGGATGCTGCAGACTGGTTCTGCGTGTCAACAGAGAAAAACCACAGTAAACCACAGAGCTGTGGATCCACAGAGCTGTGCCTCAGCTGTTCACACCTAGTGCCAGCTCTTCCCCGAGTACAGATCAGCGTTGCTTGTGAACATCCAGCTGCTCTGGTGGATCCTGTTTACCCGAGAAAATGGATGTAGAGATAGGCACAAACTGATGCATGTTCTCATTTACTTCTGACACCAAAAAAAATGATGGCACTTTTGACTGTTGCAGCCATGGGGGTGTTTTAATATTTATTGCTTGGCTCGCTTCCTTTCTCTGCTCAATGTCAATACCTGAAAAATACATGGAAAATGGATCCTTATGAGGTGTTGGAAGCTCAGGGTTGGTGCAGGGAACTGTAAGGCATGAGGACGAGAAGGAAGCTTCATACAGCTGTATGAGATAGGTGAAAGAGCAGGGCTCAGTTCTTGCTACCACACATTCTCTGCATAGCAGAGGATTATGCTGTTTCTCTTTTTAATGCTTGATTTATTCTTTGTTGCTTTATTTCTGACCACTTTAAAATCAGTTTATTTTAAATCCTCTGTTTGGTTTTAAATTCCATGTAATCACCAGTTGGCTTCCCTCAGCCAATTTTGCCTTATTTGGCCATTTCAGTCCTGTAAAAGATGAAAAAATCATAAATCTGTGTTGCATTAGTGTGAATGCCATAGAACATTGCCTGTTGAAGAGTGATAATGTGAAGGACCAGGGCAAGGAAAAGTGACTAACGCTTTCTTGAAATACAGCTGCAAAATCCAGAGTCCTGTGCCCTCCTCCCTCTCACTGCAGCCTTGCTCTGGCCAGTTGGATCCCCTTGTGATGGTCCAAAATACTGGCTGAATGTCTTTGATCACCCTGCCTCAAGTTTAATTTTTGAAATAACTTTATACCAATTAAGAATTAAATTTCCAGTACTTTTGCAGCTCTCTCAGCCAAATAACAAATTAAGGAGTGTACTGAAGAGTAAAGAAGGGAATGAAGAAGATCCAAATTTAATGTTTCTTTCCTGCACTTCTCCGTCAAAACAACCATTGAAGTCGTATATCTGACATTTCTCCTGTTAACTTTGACTGCATTCCTCATTTAATACTCTCTGCTAAAGTGGAACAGGAATCCATGCTACTTCATTTTAAATTAGCAAGTGTCCTGCTGTTTAATGGGACAGGGGACGTGTTCAGATGTTGCTTTATGAATAAATTCATTTCCTGACATATGTTTTAAATTACAGTATAGTTGCTTAATTTTTTTTGATCTGTTTGATCTTAGATAAATGAGAAATGGTAGAGTTGTGGTGGTATTTTGAGTATTTCCTTGTGTGGTAAGTGACATCAGCACTTTTAACAGTAATATCTGTGCATTGCTCTGTGTAGAAGATACTTAGGGCATTGCTTTCCTTGCAGAGGAAAAAGGTTAATAATTATAGTAAAAAAAAAACTGAAAAGGAAGGGTAGAGAGGGGATGAAAATCCATGTTGCACTGATGGACATCAAAGAATTTAAGTGGAGTGCTCATCCCCAGTGGGTCTCCTTGCAAAGTCTGCTTTTCAATTTTCATCCTTTTTTTTTAAATTCCTTAAAAGTAGTATTAGCTATGGCTCTGATGTCTCCTCCCATGTGGCTGCCAAACAAATTCTGCTCTGTTACCCAGCCAGGAGACATTGTGTCTTGGTTTCCCTGTGGTTATATGGGGGTGTAGGGGGTAAATGCAGTAACACAAGGCTTGTTGGTTTTTTTTCATTGATGCATTAATATTAATGCATAATCTTTCAGTAATGCATTTAGTTACTTAAATCAGTCTAGATCCAGAAGTCTTCCTGGGACTTCATCTGCAACGTTTTTTCACAAGTGTCCTTAGTCTTTATATCAGAGATCTTTTTATTTTGTTGCTGGAGGATGCAGGAGTGTGTGTCTTGTATAGATGTCTGAGGAATCTGATAAGTGATAACTAACAATCACCTCTATTGTTATGTTCTCTTCAACTGATATAAAGTTGTATATAATCTTAGAAAAAGTGACAGACATGGTAGACTGCAAGTACAAACACTGCTCTCCATTCAATGACTATTTAAGTGAATCATAGAATGGTTTGGGCTTGAAGGGACCTTAAAGATCGTGCAGTTCCAACACCCTGCCATGGGCAGGGACTCCTTTCACTAAACCAGATTGCTTAGGGCCCCATCCAGCCTAGCCTTAAACCCTTCCAGAGATAGAATCCATTCTTGTTTCAGTGAAAAATATTGGTGCTGTAGGTAGTGAAATGCCATGGGTAACATGGGAAGTGATGGATGTCTCATGCATGGCTTCTTGAGTGCTTTTGCTGCAAATTATATCTACATATCACAATGGCTTCTTTTTCTTTTGTTAGGTAATTACACAGGCAAAAGTGTGTGGAATCACCAATGAATCAGAGACAGTCAAAAGGCTTCGTTTGGCAATTGCAAATAAGGATTTTACTTTCAAAGCAGGACAATGGTAAGATCTTCTGGTATATTTGAGGGGGAAATTACTAAAGTCCACTATAACAAAGTGCTGAAAGGTCTCTCATCCTTGGGGTGTGGAAAAAGTTGTTAATTTATATATACAATGTTTTCTTATTGGATGCTCTGTCAAAGAGCTGGTATTTGGCATAATTTTTAAACAGTCATTATAAAAAAATGCTAATATTACTATTAAAAGGGCAGAAGCAGATATTCTTTAAATGGTCAGTTATACTGTTTTGGTGTTTTCCTGTGGTTTATTATATTACATTGTTTTTTCAGGAGTACTTTGAAGTTCACTGCTCTTTATTTTGCGGGCTGTTTTTATTTACTAGCTGTTTTTACAGTGGAGCTGAGACTGCTGATTTGCATGTTACTTAGTTTTGGTTTATTTCTTCCCCTTGAAGTTTCCGCTCTGGAAATTAAGCCTGTTAGGTCAGATTAATAAATTAATATAAATAAGCAAATTTGAAAATAAAAACCTTGAATTATTAAGCCTTTGAAACAATTAACCATTTGTTTAAACAATTTTACAGGATTTTATTTTCCCAAGGAAGTAGTGGATTTTCAAGTTTGTCATCCTTCCTTGTTAAAAATACTCTCACTCAGTAACTTTTTTTTTTCTCTTAGAAATTAATTTAAAACTAGGAGCAGTTGCTTTTGGCAATGGACATTTAAATGTTCTTAAACTTTTTATTGGCTTTGCCCATCTGAAAGTGGATTTGCTGAAATCAAAGTATAGCTGCTAGGGTATTAACAGCATATGTTACTCATGGAGTGTTAATATGCTGGCTTTTAAATTTAGAACCAGAACACAAGATGCTGATTAGCAATAATTTGTTTGTGAAGTAATTTGCTGCATTTTTTGCACATGTGCAGTGACTCATATTAAATTCTTGCTTGCCAGTACTTGCGAAGTATTTACCCTCCAAAAACGTTTTTGAGATTATCATGCTGAAAACTGAAAGCTTTAATTATAATCACTTTTCTTCATTTTCTTCTTCCTTGAGTGTTCTAATGCTATTGTAAGGTACACACCAACTTCTCTGTACTTGTATCTATAAATTGGGGTTGCATTTTTTAATGAGCAGTATGAAACAACACATTTTCCTGAGCAGAAAAGGCTAACTTGTTAGGATTTGCTATAGTAAGATGCTACAGCCAAAGATTGCCACTAAAATATTTCCTGAAAATGTTCTAATTATTGAGCTTTTCAGAAGCAAAAATGAATTTGTTTTGCATGCACTTTGGCAGATACTGATCTTTATGTGATTTCAAATAATAATGAATAGACTTGTTGCTGTTACACCTTTTGATTTACATGCATTGAGGTATATGCATGTTACAAATACTTTGAAGAAGTAGCCTTATGGTTTTAGTGTTTCTGATCTCTTACTCCAGCAATGGTTAATTATTACTCATTTATTAAGGATATGGTTTAGGTGGGTTTTAAAAGGAGGAAAGTGAAAAAACACCCTGAGATCTCTAGTTTACACCTTTTTGTACCTCTCCTTGTTGTGGGTTTTCTTCCATTTTTTCCCTTCTGCTTCTCTTTTCCCTTATGCTGTCACAGACAGCATTTCTTCAGAAGCTCTCTCACCCTTCCTAACGTGGCTGAGACAAACCATCGGAGCTAGTCCACTGTAAGATAGTAAACTGTGCCTTGAAATCTCTCACAGTTGTGTACTTGGGAAAGAAAAATACATCTGCATTAGTATTTGGGAAAGGTAAAAACCATCTTTGATGCAGGTTTTGTAATAATGTTTCTGCGTTCCCCAACCAGGCATGGATAAGGTTTCCCTTTACATGCCAAGGAGAACATTTTGACTTGAATGTAAATTGTGACTTTACAGCATAAATTCTCATATTTTTCGTTAACCTAAGTTCATTTTAAGTAGTAAGATAATTTTCCACCAGAGGGTGGTAAAGAGCTTCAGTAGCATTGTGAGAGGTTCTTTGGCAGGATAAACCCTGAATTCAAGAGTCGACCTTTCTCAGCTCCCAGAGCCTGACTGTCAGTAAAGCTGGGCCCCACGGGTGGTGGGGCTGCACAAGCTGAGGACACTGAAATAAGCCTTCTCCCTTTTTTTGGTTGTAGACTATTCTTTTGCAGTCAGGTATCTTTATGCACCATCAAGATATTACAAGTTTATTACTATTGTATATATCACACTGTATATACATTCTTTTAGAGAAGGAGCTTTTTCTTCAAAGGGTGAATTTTGTATGGAGTAAGAAGACAAGATTTTTTTTCTTCAAAAAGTGGTGAACTACTCAAAGTGCTTCTCTCTTTCCTCAAGCATTTGTGGTCTCTGTGAAGAATGCAGCCTTGCTGTCTAAAGAAAATACCTGTGCAGTAGAAGTCAGTCTGTATTTCGTACTGCATCCTCACTTAACTAATACTGAGCCAGCCTAACCCAGGCTTGAATAATGGTTCTCTAGTACTTGGCATTGTTTATCAGTGTGATTGTTTCCTAAGGGGAGCAGCACAACTACTTATAAACATTTGGTTTATTTTGAAATGCAGGGATTTTGTTATGTGCTGTAGAAAGCAGAAGCATTTGCAGATTTAAGAAACACAGAGGAGTTCAGGTGACAGATCACAAACCAACTTGTAATTTTTTTCTGATAATTACTTGGAAGCCTCATCAAGGCTTATCAAAGCCTTACTTTCATGAGACTGAAATATAGTTCATATATAGTAAAGGCTTGCCTTCCATACTCTCTAATGGCTGGTATTGTAGAAGCTTAGCCACAAGTTACCTTCTTATCTGTACAAAGTCATGCATGGTTTACTTTTAAGCTGAAAGAAACAAAAATGTATGAATTTATTCCAGTTTAAATTCCTATAAACCTAAGAAGCGATATCTGCCACCAGAGGGAGCTGCAGTTCTGCTGCCAGCTGTGGGCTACTTATATGGGAAATCTTTTACATACTGTTGGTTTTACTCCAGATATTTAATCTACTCAGGAAAAAAAGTGTTTAATATAAAGTAATTTCCCTAAAATTAGAATGCCAATCTTCTTATGTTTGAAAATTGAAGAGCCCATCAAAGGGACCAAAAAGAGTGGGAATTAAGCTACTCTAGCAGACCATAATTATGTTTTTGTTCTAATATGCAGATGTTTTATTTAAAACAATTAGAATTCTAGTCTGTTGTGAGATGTGACATCTAATGCTAAAAGCAGAATGGTTTGAAAACCTTCTAGTTTAGCAAACATGATGACATGGTTCTAGAAGAAAATAACTCTAAGGAAATTGTGTTACTCAAGGTTAACTCCCTTTTCAGAGAAGTTACATTACAGAAATGAAGATGCTGTAAAGGAGAGATAACTGAAACAAAGGCAGCCACATTATTTTGGCTATTGTTGTCCAGGCTTGGGGTTGTTGGCTTCTTTTTTAAACTTTTGTGTCTGATGTATTTTTAGGGTGGATTTTTTTATTCCTGGAGTATCTGTAGTTGGGGGATTCTCAATATGTTCAAGCCCTGGCCTGTTAGAACGAGAAGGAATACTAGAACTGGCAGTAAAGCACACTGTTCATCCTCCTGCTCACTGGATTCACACTGAGGTAAATGAAATTAACTGAGATTTGGCTTGCTTTTGGTTTGTTTGTTGGGTTTTTTTGAGGTAAAGGGGGTGGTGTGTGTTTTTAGACCATTTTGTGCTATTAATTGCAAAACTCATGTTGACTTCTTCAAGCACTTTGAATACAATAAAAATCTTAAACCCTTTTTTTCAGTAAGGGACTGAAATTGGATTTTTATGTCAAAATATGGTTATTGTGATCTTTGGACACCACTTGTGCTTATGGTGGACTTAAAGTGATATTGGAGTTGGTGTATATAAGGGTTCTCACTCCTTTGGAATTAATGAATTTAAAAATTTTGAAAAACCTCTAACTTACATCCCTGAGAACAGGCAGTTTTACACATTACAAAGTTACCTCTGATAACCTTCCATAATTCCTGACTATTTCTGTAAATATAAACGGGGAATCATTGATAAATCATAGACATAAATATATTATTAAAGGGGAGCCAAGGAAGGTACTTAGATCAGTTTTTCTGAAATGATAAAACATTTCAGAGTATATACAGTGTTCTTTTAAATATGCAATATTTTTGTAATAAAAGTCATAACACATGTTTCATCAATAGTCTGTCCTATCAACTTTTGTTCTTTTCACAGGCTCTGGAAACTATTTAAGAATTTTTGATGTTGTAAATCAGTTTTTGTTGCTGAGTTTTCTGGTGGAATTTATAGGATAAATCTGTAGTTAAGGGGTAAGCTACATCAACCCCGATGCTGTGGAGAAACCTCTGGAGTATACATGGACTCTTCTAGCTAAACAAAAGTGCATGCTTTTCATTAGGAAACAAACAGGAAAAACAGCAACCTAGAATTTGAAAATGCTGTATATATGGTGACAAAACTGGTGCTTAATTATTTTAAAGTTACTCCTAAAGGAAGCTGATATCTCAGGTTAAAAATGGGAATAGTTAGCACTCACTTACTCACTGTATCTGTGTTTTTTAAAGGTATTTATTTCTTAATATTACTGTATATAAAGTAGTAAATTTTAGCACCACGTACTTTATGTAACTTCAGGAAGATGTAGCCTTTTCTTTTAAAAATATCTATGTAATGTATTGATTTGTTTCACTTCTCTGAGCTGTGTTTATAAACTAGGCTAAAGGACGACACTTTCTCATGGTATTACTCTAGAATTTTACTGTTCTTTCTTGTATACTGACTTACTGATATCATTGTCATGGCCAAAGCATGGAAATATCTGGAAGACTGCAGGTTAAGAGAGATTATTCCCAAATCTCATGTCCAATCTTGAGGAACTATGCTGGTTAAGGGGGCAGGTGTGAGATTGTTTCTACTTAAAAATGCTTATTTCCTCAAAGGGTACCATATTCTGTGTCCTCCTTAGGCCTCATGAATCTGGAATGAATGAATGAATGAATGAATGTGGATTCGTGCTTCTCTAGACCAGAGTGAAACATGGTGGGGAAAGCCTGGCAGTGTACATCATAAGGAAGAGAGAAATCAGTTTCAGATAATGAATGCTCATTGTCCTACAGTATACTTGAGTATAGTTCTGCAGTAATTAAGAAAAGCAAGAAAATTGTTGGGTGTTTGTAATGATCATGCTTACCATCTTAGGAACCCATGTGTTCTCTGCATTACCTGCATCCAAGGGCATTCTTCTTGCTCCTGGTGGAATTGTTATATGCATAGACCTTAGCTGTTTGTGCAGCCTTCATTAATGGAACTCCCTTTGTTTCAATTTACTGTTTCTTGCTATGAAAAGAATTCCTTGAAGGAAGTGTTTTCATTCTCTAAAAGAATTTTTCAGCAGCTTATAGCTTGTTTTTCTCTCCTGCATTCCCACCTTCCTTCATTTCCCTATCCCTCTTCATTTTATCTTTTAAAACCTATATATGGTCTAAGTGCTCTTATTTGTTCTGTCAGCTTGCAGTGATGTGGAAGAACTCACCTGACTTCTCTTTACTGCAGCTTCACTCTTCAGACCAGGATGCAGTGCTGGTTTACCAAGGAGAGACTTACCCAAGTGGATTTTTTTTGTTGTAGCTTTTGTTTTCCGTGTATCAAAACCATGCTTGGACACATTTCTTTAGGAAATAATTTCTTACATACAAGTGGAGAGTAAGAGAGAAGATCTTCCCCTGATTTTTCTTCTTCTGTGTCTCTGAAGTTGCAAATGCAGAAGTGATTCTGCAAGAAATATTCTTGTGGATACTTACTTCACTTCTGTGTGGTTTTTAATTTTAAGGAATGGGGATGGAAAAACCTTCTGTGTGTGCAGCTTATCTGACCTCCTGTGACCTTATAGGAAGGCCTTTTTTGGCATGAAGCTGGTTTTGGGTAGAAGTGTGATTTCACATGTTGAGCTTGGGTTTTCACAACCACATACTGCTGTTGGAAAACTCTATGTGAATTGTTCCTCTTTCAACTCTTATGGGGATAAGAAGGGGGAGTCACCTTCCTGCCTTACCATAAGACTGAAACTTTTGAAAGTAGAACCAGATCCCTAGAGACACTGGGTTACTTCAGATAGCTGGAAAATGTGTGTATATTTTAAAGTCCTTCTGTTTTTCCTTCACTGATCAATTAAAATAAAAATCACAGCCCAGCAAACCTTGTGACTGGGATGCAAAAAGAATGAGATTTCAACTTTTGCATTTAGTTCTGAAATTAAATATCTTCTTTTCCATCCTAGTGTACTCTTGACTCAGAAGTGGCTCTGCGAGTGGGAGGTGATTTCTTCTTTGATCCTCAGCCTGGTGACTCCCCAGTAAACCTAGTGCTGATAGCAGGGGGTGTTGGAATTAATCCATTGTTTTCTATACTGCTGCATATAGCAGATCTTCATGGATACCAAGAGGGTAAAGGAAATAGACACAAATTGGGAACAGCGAAGCTGTACTACAGTGCAAAAAATACAAGCGAACTCTTATTTAAGGTAAATCAAAAGTTTTTTAAAAATACAGCTCCCAGCTATTCAGCTACTAGTGTGTATATCAATGTTACCAAATTCCAGAGAGTCCTTCTGTGTGAGACACTGTAAAAACAGAGAAAAAAGTCACTTCCTGCCTCAAATCCCATGTGTGTTTTGTTAACTGCTTATGCCAGTGTACAAATTAAGGCTGTTACTGGACATACCTGCTCCCATTGATTTTGATAAGTCAGTTACCCCTAAATTTTACTATATCCCTGCATTTTACTATGACCTTGTAAGAGCATTGTCGTACACTAAAGATTATATATATATATGTATATATACACACTAATAGTACGCATGCATAGTGCTATAATACTGTAACTACATAGTCTGACTAGAGATTGTATTAAATGTAAAGACTAGAAAAATGTAATTATATCCAAAGGAGATACTTTCTAAAATAACAGCTCTATTGATAATGCATTAATTACTAATTAGTACTAGTGTATGAATGAAGCTTTTATAGCTGTTTTTAAAACTGCTTGTGCAGTACTTCATCAACATTTACTCAGCAGTTAAAGATCAGTTGTGATACTCAGCCATTAAGGATTACTGACAATATTTTAATGTCAAATTAGCACAGCTTCTGTAAAGAAGCATCTAAAATTATTTATGGGGTTTTTAAGTATTGAAAGCTTTTGATTGTAAGGTAAAGATGAAGAGCTGTCATGATTCCAGAAACTGTGTTTTAGTGATGTGATCCATCACTAGTTTTATTTCTGTACTCCTACCATGTTTCTAGATATAGAGATATTTGCTTTCTTTGAAAAGTCATTTGTTTGTTGCTAGAAGCAGAATAATCTGCTCTTCCTTTTGGCCACCTACTGATCTCCCAGTCTGTTCTAAGAACGCACAGGTTTTTCCAGTGCTGGTGCTGACATTCCCGACATTCACTTAAGCAGTTTTATGACAGCAGAACTTTTGCACTAAAGCTTCTGGAACAGAAGAGAACACAGTGTCATGCACAGTGCTTAAAATACATCTCTCCTTCACTTCTGTGCAGAGAATTGAGGAAATAGAATCTCTAGCAGCCTTTATGCTGTTGTGAGAAACATCTGTACAGAATGTGTACAATCTCCAGGAGGACCTGCTGGGTTATCACTGATGGTTTGGAGGACGTGGTCCCTGAAGGAGCAGCTGTGTATGTGCTGACAAGGGCGAAGGGAGATGCCACTTGGGGTCTGATCCTCACTGTGGATGTGCACTCACGTCACAGGCTGAGACACTGGAAATATCCTTAGTGCAAATGATAGAAGCAACAGCATTAGGGGTACAAAGACAGCAAGTCAATAGTAGAGGTGCTGGTGGAACACTGGACAGCAGTGGCAATATGTGCTGCTCTTTATCCCACATAATTTTAGAGATTCAGTAACAGATTTTCTACAAAGCAGAATCTTTCTGGGTTGTTTTGTTAAGCATCCCAGGGCAGACTGAGTGTAGTAACTAGTTAACAAGCAAACACTTAACAAAATTACCAAATTTACCTAGAAATTATTTTTATTTCAGAGTATTTTAAAGCATTTCCAGTGTCTATTCCAGCAGTGAAAATCCTATATAATGCAGAATCTAGACAGTAGCTAAATCCTAATTTCAGAACTAACTACAGCATCTGACTAACACATTCTTTTTTTGCTATGATTTGAACTGAAGCTGCTGGGGGTTTGGTGGTAACTTATCACAGCTGTGATTTAGGGAACTGAAAATGAGTTTGTACTTTCTACTCTGGTAAAAATAACATTAGTATTACGTGGTGGTTGGTTTTACTTGAGAAGATGAGACAGTAAAGGGTCTAGTGACCTTATCAGACAAGTCTCAAAAAGTTCCTAACTAATGGTAAACACATACTGCAGGGGTTTTTTAAATGAAAAACCCCTGTGGAAGTGGAAGGATGAAATACTGAGAATTCATAAGGGGAAAAAATTGGGAAATGACCTAACTGGACCTTAGATCCAAATCTTACAGATTGTAATCTATGTCAGAAAAGGAGAAGAGCACTAACATAGCTGGCAGGGTATTCACATTCCAAGTGTGGGAATTCTGTGCGTGTGTGTGCAGGTCAGGCCTGTGCAGTCATACCCATCAGGTTCTCAGTGCTGAAATGCAAAGTCTTGGTTCTCAGTAATAATCACTAGCTTTCTGGAACTGTGTGCATACATCTGCTTTGATTTAATGGCCTGTTGTGTAAGCAAGTGTGTTTAACATTACAGAGAAATATTCTTGGTTTGATGAAGGCGTTTCCTGGAAAGATCACATGTTGTTTCCACGTCACCCAGCAGCGCTCACAGATCTGTAAAGAGCTGCAGCCACACATTACAGGTAAATGTCATGGCATTGTACAGAGATGGTATCTGAAGCCCCAGTTTGATTACATCCTACAGGATGAAGTTGTGCATAATAACCCAGCATTTTTACATTTAAACGTTCAAAATGAGATGTGAGTTAAACCATTTCTCTGTACTTATTTTGCTTTGCAGAAAAGCTTTTCTTCGCAGTTTTTTTTCTGTTAAACTTTACACTGGTATTTCACACTGCAGACTTTATTCCAGAAACTATTAAGCAAACACTGTTTACTTTGCTTAAGGTGGGATTGATGAAGGATAAGCTGACTGCTTTTAAGAGATACTTCAGCATGTTTCCATTTCTGCTGTATTTGTGTTAGAAATACCTAATTTTTTTAATGTGAATGTAGGATTTTACTTGTCTGTAAGCCATGTTCTCTTCAGTGACTAATACCCTCTGCATTCCAAGTGGAAGCACTGATCTAAATCCCCAGAAAAACAAATGCTTTTAGAAGCCCCAGATCTCAATACCTATTATCCTGAAACAGCCAAGCATTTTTAAGAAATGACTGCTTGAAATACCTCTAACCAGACATTATTTTTGAAGTGACTTCATGATTAATACTTCTGTTCTCATTTCCTACTTTTTTTTTTTGTCAGAGGGAAGAATATCTGAAAAGGACCTAGAGAAACACGTATCCAGTGATACTTCATGGTACATCTGTGGTCCCCCTCCAATGATAGAATCTATATCCAAACTACTCACTAACATTGGTGTTCCTAGAAACTGTATTTTCTTTGAGAAATGGTGGTAGTGACACTTGCTGAAGAGAAAATTGTATTATTTTTTCCAGTGCATTTTGATAAGCTAAAATGTACAGAAATGGACTATGAATTATTTGGAAGATTTTAATGAAGACGTCCTCAATGATGAAAGTGGTCCTTTAATTTAACTGTAATACACCTGTAATACAGTGCTGCTGCTTTGGGGGAAAGAAGAGTGATTTTATATTAAAGACATTAACTGTTCTATTTTTTCGATGATTTGCCTTTTCTTATGGGCAGCAATGTTTTTTCACTTTATACACTTGCTTTGTTAGTCAGCTTTTAAAAAACTTTCAGTGTCTGATTCAGCACTTGTAGACAATTAGTTGTGCAGTCATGCCAGGTCTATTTATAAGGATAATTCAGGCCACAACCTCTGAATTTTCTCCAAATGAGTACACACTTCCCTCCCCAGTTCTACATAATACATTTACTATTCTTATAGAAGATGAGCTGCTGTGTTGTGACTTCCTTCTCTTGCCATTTCTTCTCAGAAAAAAAAACCAAAACCACCTTTATGGGGTTTATATAAGTAAATCAGTTGTGTTGACAAAGATATTTTCTCATAATTCTGTTTAGCCCTGAGTTGAAAGTGTTGAGGACAGGAGCCTTAGGAATTCCTGCCCTGAACCTGTATCTGGTGCTGAGGTTGTTCAGCCAAGACTGTGCTTGCATGGGCTGTGTCCTCAAAAGCAGCACTGGTCAGCAACAGCCAAGATGGGAAATCTCCACAGTCCTGCTGCAAAGTACAGAGCTTCAGGGCACTCCAGGATGTACTGCTTAGAGGAAAGTCGTTTGGAAAGATTGGTCTTATGAGGCATGAGTGTACCTCTAGGTCCTCTCTGTGAATGAAGCTTGTTTGTCCAATTTTTAAAAAAATTTATCATAGAAATTATGATAATTAACAAACTCATAGACTTTTTTCAGTATCTGCATAGACAGTTCAAGTCCTTAAGTGACAGACATCAATCGGGAACAAGATCAAAAATATTAAATTAATATTGAATTAGTAAAAATACTAAATAGGCAAGGCCTTCCCTTTGTAAGTGGCTCCTTTCCTTGAGTTACACGTTTCAGACATAGTCAACTAGATAATGCAGTAAGTTCCTTGCCATCAGTGTCTCCCTGCTCAGCCTTAAATAGGGGTTGCAGAGACACTGAACCCACCAGCCAGTTCCAATGGCATTGGTGTGAAGCACTTTGTTTTTAAAGCATAATGTCCCTGTGGCTGGCTAAGAAGGCCTCGAGCCCAGCTGTAGCTCTCTCCCAAGAAGTCACTTCAACTCCAGCTGTATCCTCTTTTTGTCAGTCTGGTATGTTGTACAGCTTGGGGACTACTGACTGCCACACCCATATGCACCTCATCCTCAAACTGCAGAGAGGCAGCCCTGCTGGGAAAGGTCAGGCCCTTGCTTTGAGTGAAGCACAAAGCTCTCCTGGGGCTGTATCAGAGGCTGATAAATGAAATAATGACAGCATTTCCTGGGCACTGGAGAGAGCAGGCCATACCTGCTGCCACTCAGGACACGTGGGACTAAAGGACAAGCTGTATTTTCCATCAGGAGAGGTGAATCTGACTGATGGACCTTTAAGAGTTGCCTTCTGGGGACAGTACTGTCTGATGTACTGATGAGGCTTTGCCCCCAAGTTTGTGCCTTCTGCTGCCTACACCTAGGTCTGTGCTTCTGTTCCATGCAGTGCCACTGCCATCACCAGCCCCCTGTGCAGACACTGCAGCCCCAGAGGGGATGTCTCATCCAATCCCTCCTCAAACAAGAGGAAGATTCCGAGTACCCCTATTTCAATGTTCTTCCTTGTTTGTTCACTCTAGAATGTAAATGGGACAGCGTGCTTGTCACAAAAAATAACACCATGGGGATTTTGTGTTCACAGAGATCACGGCTGACACGTCGGAGCTTGATGCTTGAAAGCAGCAGGGTTTTCCTAGGAACATGTAATACATTGCTATCAGGAAGTACTGGTGCCCTAAAATAGCCACACACTAGGTTCATCTGTATTTTAACTGTGTCATGGTAAAAAGATTCTGAGAAGCCTTTAAATGTTGTTTTTCTTACGACTCCTAAATATTTTCCTATATTATAAAGCTGGTACAGCCTTTTCTTCCCTTAATGCAGAGGCTTTCTGCAGCCCACATTACACCTCTTTCACAAACCCCTCCTCAGACCTGCACCAAAATGTCCATTTAACAAAAGGCATTTTGAAACCCTTTGCTTCTGTCATCATCCTGTTTTCCCTCTAACCTCCTTCTGTCATCCCCTGTTACACTCAGCCTGAGTGCTGTGGGGCAAGGACACATCTCTCTAATTGTCTGGGCTCACCCACTAGAAGAGCAGGATGAAATACACATACACTGCTCAGAAACATGGACAAGAATAATTATTTCAAACCCCCCACCCCCCAAATAGTGGTAACCTCTGGTACTGTGAGCAAGAAGTCCTTTCTTACCTTGTAATAAATACCATTTCTGAGCCAAGAAATTGGGAAAGTTGTTGCCATCCCCTTCCTCCACAACCTTTTCCTGTTGACACTTACGAATCTTTTGGAAGTCTCTTTCTAAAGAGTTTAGTGGTCTTTTAGTGAGACGCCAGTTTCACCTTAAAGTCTGTTATTGGATCTGACTCTGCCATAACTGAAGATAAAAATAACATCCCAGAAACATTAACCCATATAAACGTATGGTCTGCAAATAATTCAATAAATGTGGTATTGGCCTGCACTGGCAGGAACAGAGAGCAGCCACTGCTCTTCAGCTGCTACTGAGTTTGAGAAATATTCTCATCACTTTAGTGAATCTTGTCATCGTAGAAAATGTTTATTCCTCTTACACTTGTGTTATCAGCTAAGGAGTGACTGAAGGAGAAAAAGTAGACTGATACTTCTTAGGTTTTGGCAATAACAGATGAGGAGTGAGAGATGTGTCCATCTGTACATTTGTAATTAAACTTAAGGAGAGGGTTTGTGAGTTACCTGGTGTTGCAGCCTTATTAGAATTAATCTTTCTCTTCTTCTTGTGACACATACCAGTCTGCCACGGGCTCATCTGGTACAATGAGTATCAAATATTCCTATAGTATTTGCATCAATTAGCTGGAAAAAGAGTGGCTATTCAGTTATCATTACATCATTTTGGTTAGTAGGGTGCTTTTATAGGTGAGTAATAGAAAGCACTTGAAATTGAAAAATTGAAAAAAGATTGAAAAGCCTTTTTTTCCCCCTTCAGTGTGTAGGTAAGGTACTGATTAGAGTCAGCTGCCACATCCAGCACCACAGGCACCTTCCTGAGGATGGAGGCTTTGGCAAGGATCACCTTTCAAAGCCAAAAGCACATCTTCACCAACAGCCTGAGAGACATGAATCGTGTCTACAACTATAATTCATAGGTGTGCTGTTCGCTGGCATTCCTCATAGTTTTGAGAAACATTTATCAGCAAGAAATTAGGATCTGCTCTTCTTACACTCTCAGTTCTGTGAGGATGAAATTCCTGCATGAAAGGCTGATCATGCTTCATTTCTGCCCTATAATTGGCTCCCTGAGGCAAATGAGCAACTACAAAGAAAAAGTAGGGTATCTAAATGCAGAGCCCTTCCTCTGCTCACCTCAGAAATCAAGGCTGACAGAGGAGCCAAATTAGGGAGAAATGGGGATATTGTTTTGTACTTAGATTAATTTCCATCCATATATTAAAGCTACTTTGAGCTATTTCATTTATACTGTTTTCAAGTGCACAAATCCAGTAATCAAAGACATAATGTAAGTTGAAGTACCAGTCCCATCATCTGTGCACTTAACCCCTCTTAACATACCTGTTTTCATTATGATGCTTCAAGAATTTGGGCACCCTACCCATCATAGTTGTACCCCTCTGCCCCTGCTCCCCGCTGTTTCTTGCAATTTTAAAACCCTTTTCTATCTTTCATTTAATTCAGCCACTCCTCTTTGACATTCCTCATTTGCCTCATCCAGTCTTTCCTTAAACACCTCCAGGGATGGTGACTCCCCCTCCATCATTTGCCTCACCACCACTGCCTCGGGCAGCCCATTCCAATGCCTCAGCTGGATTTTCTACTTTGAACTTCTCCTGTGTGATAGCTGGGACTTGTTCAGATGACCACGTGCTGACTGCTGTCTTTCACTTCCCTGGCCACTCTGGTGGTCCTGCTTTTTCAGGCCCAGAATGGCAAAGGCAGCTGAGATAAAATGCAGGTAACAGCTGTGGAGCCTTGCTGCTGCACCACAGACCTGCCTTCCCCAGCCCTCATCACATCTGCATCATCTGTCTGAGAGACGATTTAGGCTCTCTCACTCTCATTGGGACAGGGCAAGCACACACACAACTTCAGACAGCTGAACCAGCTCAGAGTAATTCAAAGTCACAAGTTGGAACTGATTATGAGATTAGAAACCCCAAACCAGCTGCCCTTTTGAAACTGAAAAAACATGCAAGTTCTCTTTGACTCTTCCCAACCATAAACCAGCTTTTAGGGGAACAAAGTTTTAAATCAAGCCTTCACTTAAACAAGTGCAACTTCCCCACAGGCCCTTCCATGCTCTGTTGGGAAAGGAAAACCAAGTAGTCAGTTCTGTAGCACCAGTAACTACTGCTACTTCAGTAGGAAGGAGTTTCCCCTCCACTTAGAGAACAGAGTTCCTCCTTTCAGGGATGAATAATTGGCCTTTGTGCAAACACCATAAATAAGGAATCTCCTCATGACCTTTATTTCTCTTTAGTTTTGTAAGCAGTTGGAATTCAGCTAAACAAGGTCAAATTGCAATCCAATAAACGTTTTCTATTAAAAAGTATTTGGAGAGGTCTTTCTACTGCAACACTTTCTACTAGCAAAACGTTCATTAAATATAGTGAATTTTTAAACAAGATTAATACAAAGCTGGTCCTTGAGACAGAAATCATCAATAAAATGATCTTATGCTAATAAAAACTGCAAACAGGAACTTAAAATTGTACAAAGCAGAGACCTTGTATTTAAGCAAAACAACTGCAGCAACCTATTTTTGAGGCTATTGGAACCCCAGTGTAATCTCAAAATATCGAATGAAACAACTGAAAAATAGCATCAGAAACTGAAGTTACTTACAGTCCTGTGGTTAAACCACTGAATTCAAAATAAAACACTCTTTAATCAATGACAAAACTACCACTGTGCTTTGTGTGTGTGAAATCAAATGGTTTAAACTTGAGTGCCTTCATCCCAATTAAATGAATATTTAAGTGATGTAATTTTTCCATTCTCTGCAATGTTTTGCCAACTGAGTAATTTTTAGGCATGAAAGATGCTTTTGAACCACTCTAGGTGCACATCTGATAGAGAACATAGTCCTTTTTACAGTATTTTGATTTGAAGACTAAGGAAAATTATCAACCACGAATCAGTCAAGGGAAAAAACAGCAAATCACTTACAGAGCTCTACCTCTTGCTTTAAAACAAGAAAAGCAGGGGCATTTACAATGCTTTTCTCACCTTGTAACCAGATTACTTGACCACTTCTAAATGAAGATGGTTAAGAAGAGAAAAACCATTCCTTCCTATATTTGTAAAAATACTGAAGTACTTGGAGAACATTGGCACAGAAACTATATTACATGTACATTCACTTGTAAATATTTTTATGTAGCTTCAAACATAAAAATGTTGGCAATTTTACAGAATTCCATTGGGTATCAGTCTCAGAATATGGTTAGTTGTATGGAAAAAAAGGTCTGTTAAGGTATTTTCATTTTGGAAGGTCCATTTAGTGACATTTGTTGGCCATGGACCGCTGTGTACATTTTCAGTTCTTTACCACAAGGTATTTCGTAACAGTGAGGAAGTGGTGCAGAACCACCTGGAAAAGGTCAGGAAGTAACATCTAATTCCAATTTTAGTGAGGATAACCACTGACAGAAGTACTTTTTACCTGCCTTTCCGTTTCTTGTTTTTCTGTCTTCTGAAGCCCCTACAGCTACTGATGAGCTGTTGATTGACAAAGAATGGGGAATTGCATTTTGTACTGGAATCTTCCACCTCACAGATTCACCATGGGGTTTGTTTACCCACTGTGCCTGAACAGGTACACGATTTGCTTATTGCTTAAAGATCTGTAAGGGTTAATAGAATTCAGAAGAGAGTATTGTTAGTGAGTGTGCTCCTGGAGAAATATATGGATTGCAGCTATCTTACCTAAGCTTTCCAACTTCAGTTTCAACCTTTTGAAGTTCAAATATAATTGTTATGACACTACAAGTCTAGTGACAACATCTGGCACAGTAACTTCTTCAGAAAAGTTATGTGGACAAGAAAATACTACATAGCAAAATCTGACTGAATGGAACACTTGCCCTGACCCAGGTTCAAAGCTGGCTTGCTGAGATTGGTCATGGAAAAAAGTATGATTTCTGTCCCTTCCTGCTTTTTAATTTAAAGTGTAGCTCTAGGAGAGCATTTCCCATATATACAGTGAAAGGAATTCTGGAGTTTCTGTATGTTGAAAAGTCTGGGCCCTGTAGATACTTAAGATACCAGAGTGCTAAGGAGCATAGTAAGTCAAAGAAATGCAAAAGAAATGCTGAGCTGAGCAATGGAGTTAGTGGTGGGCATTATCAAAACCTGTTCTTTTGTCTTTGCCAAGTATCACAGGGATCTGAAAAGCAGGTCTTACTCGCAGGAGCAGTCCATGTCCAGTGCTGCCCCGTCGCTGCAGCCGTCCAGCCCCAGCGCGCAGCCCCCGCCCTCTGCGGCCTCCCCGGGAAGGCACCCGGCCACGCTCTGGCTGAGGCAGCCCTGCCCAGCATTGTCACCAGTGTCACAGCTGGCATTGGCAGGACACGTCTCTGCTGCTGCCCCATCCTCGTGGGCACCTCTGTCGTTGGTCCCAGCCACCTCGTCTCCCAAGTCTATGACATCATCCAGCTGCTGTTCTGGATCAGGCTTGGCTGCTCTTGACATTTGTGCTTCTAAGTTTCTCGTGTTCTCTGTGACTTCAAATTCCTGCTTCTCCTGTGCCCTTTGCTTCTCCCTAGTACTTAATTTAGCCTTTGTGGAATTCTTCATTTTTCTGTTGTGCATGTCTTCTTTGGAGAACCTCCAGTGAAACTACGAAGAAGGGATCCAAATGTTAAAGACCATTAGAGGCAATCTCACATGGACATTTACTTTCCTGAGTAGACATGTTTTGATTAGCTTGTTTTAATTCCAAGACTAAAGGGTTTGACCAGAAAGATCCACGATTAAAAGAAGTTGCCTGACCAAATTAGATGGCCTAAGATGATTTCTGCCCACAAAGTTCTCTCTGTTCCACAGAGTAAGGAGAGCTCAATGCTTTCTGCTTCTGCATGTGCCTGGTGGGTTCCTCTCTACATTGTATGGAAGGGAAGGATATGCAAGGCTGCGTAAGTGCAGACAGAAGAAGCAATCCTGTGGTGTTATTCCAGTGTTTTTCACCAAGTTAACAGCAGAACTAACACCACCACCCACAACCATACCCAAACAGTAAAACATTCTGAACCATCTGTATGAATGTCTTTGGATGAGAAAGCGTGAGGCTCCTACTTGCAGCACTCGCCTTGCCACAGCCACCATTTCAGAACTGTTTTAACTACTATTAAAAAACAAAAAGGGAACTAGCAGTACCCTGAAATACTAACTTGACAGGTAAAATGTATATAAAAGCTGACAACTACGTCACTATTACATCTGCTTCATTTGCCAAAAAATAAATCAAGCTTCCCAAGGAAAGCCAGACCACAGAATCATAGAAAGGTTTGGACTGGAAGGACCTTAAAGGTAACCTAGTTCTAACTACCCTGCCACAGCCAGAGACTCTTCCTAGAAGACCATTCTGCTCCAAGTTCCATCCAACCTGGCCTTCAACACTAAGAGGGGGTGGGGCACCCACAAGTTCCCTGGGCACCTGTGCCAATGTCTCACCAACCTCACAGTAAAGAATTTCTTTCTACCATCTAATCTAAACCTGCCCTCTTTCAGTTTGAAGCCATTACCCCTTGTCCTATCACTACACTTCCAGGTGAAGAGTTCCTTTGCAACTTCCCTGCAGGCTCCCTTCAGATACTGGAAGGCTGCTGTGAGGTCTCCATGCAACCTTCTCTTCTCCAAGCTGAACAGCCCCAGCTCTCTCAGCTTGTCTTCAAAGGAGAGGGCTCCAGTCCCCTTACCAACTTCGAGGCCTCTTCTGGATTTGCTCCATGGTTCCAAGCCACTGCTAAACCATCCTACACAAGTTTGCTAAGTACCTCTGAATGTGCACAACCATTTTTTCAGCAGTGTCAGTTGCTGATGGAAGCTCAGGAATGGGTTAGGAATATTTGGATGGTATAAATAATCTCATCAGGACGTTCAGGAATGGGTTAGGAATATTTGGATGGTATAAATAATCTCATCAGGACGTTCAGGAATGGGTTAGGAATATTTGGATGGTATAAATAATCTCATCAGGACGTTCAGCAAACCCAGCCATGTTCAAAAAAGCCATTTTCTCCAGTGAAACTGAGTCTGTGCTAAAGTTGGCCAAAAGATTTTGTATTCATAAATTTCTGAACTATTTATTCCTTAATCAAAAAGCCATTCAAAACTTATTATTAGATTACAAAGCTGGAACAATGTTCTTTCCTCCTGGTAGCCAGAACTTAATGCAAAAGGAGAAGGGGGAAAAAAAAAGAAAGAAACTGGCTTTCACAAAACTCTTCTCAGTTTTACTTAGAGGAAGTTATCTTTCTCTTCAGTAGCACTACAATTTAGAGAAAGAGGAACGATAACATCTCAGTTCTGGAGCTCAGCTGTTTAAAATTCAGACACCTGAGGTTTTTCCTCTTTGATTTGCAGAAGTGCTGGGCACCCACTGCTGCACTTAAATCAAAGCTCTTCTTCGGCAGAAGGTAAGATCAGGGCCCTAAATGTGATAAAGATCCAGCTGTAGGAGGTGTGTGTGTGTTCATGTACTTAGTCAGGTACTTACACCATTATTTCACAAAAATGCATTCATCTAGTTTCTGCTGAAATAAGCATCACTTTTTTATAAAGTGAATGAACACAATAACCTCATCCCTGATTGAATATTACATTAATAGAAGTACTTTTCACTGAAGAGAGAAGTTGTACCACTCCTTGCATATCTCCTTTTCTGTTCCTCTGACCACTTGAACAGCAATTTGTTGATGTGCAAAGATAGGACAGAGCATTTTCCATCAATGCAGTATCTTTTTTATGTTATCATCCCACTTCCTTCCTCTGAGGGTTATCTATAAACATTTTAGACATGCCATAGATTAAGTAAAAAAAAGTCCCTGAGAGCCTGGCATGTTGTATGTGCAGAATATTCAGCAACTTTTAATCAAATGCTTAGGTTGGCATCTTTGATGTGACACAACAACCACTTAGGGACGTTGAACCAGTCTTACATCCCTTTATAGAACTATAATCAAGGTATGTCATCCTTCCTTGACCTTTGGTATGAAAACGTGCTGTAGTGATTCTTGCCCTCAAATATGCCTGTATATTTAACACTGCCAACGAGTGAGTCCTTTGTTTTGCCAACCAGACATTGTTAAATAAGTTTTTATAACCTGGAATGAAAAAAACTCAAACAGAGTTTTAAGTCATCTGGATGGTATGTATGTGTTATTATAATACAAGAAATCAGCATCATACTTCTTTCTCTATTTGAGGATGAAGAACCACATATGGGTTCCCATCCCTTCCACTAAAACCACACACAGTGGTAGGAAAAGAATGACCAAATACAGGCACTTTAACACTCATCCCAAGATCCCTTTAATCACGTGAAAACAAAGCGAGAAAACAAGGAAAATTTGCTTTGTAACAAGTTCACACAGTATTCTGGGCTCCAGCTTTGCTAATGAGAGAGGGTAAATCCTAAATCATTCACACTCCCAGCAGTTCTCTCCTGCTTCAGTCAGTTCAAACACTCCCCTGGTCTGCCCTGTATCAAAAAGACAACTTTCACAGAGCCAGGCACCACAACAGTGAGGGCTTCATATATGAAAACTATCTGCAATTACCTAAACTGAAATGCTCCTGGTGCTCAGCTCTGCTCAGCGTTTCCCATCTCCTGCTGCAGCTCAGCTCTGCATGGCCTCAAGCAGCCACTCCTGCAGGTGACACTGGGCTGGCAGCACTCACCAAAGCCCACAGAGGCAGAACAAAAATGAGGCTGCATTAGTCAGCAACCTCATTGTCATGTGATTCCAGAGAGCTTTTCCATACTTCATCTGGATTTCCTGATCCCTTGCATACTGAAAGGGCAAGGCAAATTCGACCACTGTAGGCAGGCCATCACTTTCTCAGTTTCCAGTCCCTGTATTTCTGTCTCCAGCTGTATGGCATGAGAGGTTCGGGCAGGGGTTCCCACAGCTATGTGTTTAAAAATAGAAGTGGGAATACATCCACTCATCCACATCCATACATCACTAGCTGTCAGCTATGCCTTTGGATAAAATAGCTAGATTCTAGAGGCTTTTCTGGCGTAAATTGCAGCAGAATTAATTAATATTCACATAATAGAAACACCAGCCAAGATCAGGCCTACACTGTGCCAGGTTCTACCAAAACAGAGAGAGAGAACGAGAGAGCAGTTTAAACAGAAAATACAGGAAATGGGTGAGAGCAAATATGTTGGTTCCACCTTACAGGCACTGAACATGAGAGAATTTTAGGTCTAAATGGAGGTTTATGGCTGGTTTACATTAAGAAAAATCTGCATTTCTTACGCTACTGCGAGTTCAACAGAGAATGAAATCTAGAAGCCTTGACATCATTTGAGCATTTTTTGTTTCATTTGAACAATTCCATTCCTTGTGTCTTGCTACTGTATCACAGAAACATTGACTAGGCCATTTAACTTCTATGGGAAATCAATTTCAATATAAAAATACCACCAGCAAAACCCAAAGAAATCAGAAACTCATGATTATTTACCTTAGATTCTTTCTTCTTTGCTTTCTGGGGCAAAGAAGGTCTCTGAAGAAACACAATCTGCTTTGTAGATAAATTCCCCTCCCTGAAAAGAAACAAATGCACACTCCTGAGAATGAATTAAATTCACATCCAGCATCATTCAAAGCGAAAATCCATCTCAGTCATTTATTTCTGCAGGTCAAAGAAGAACAAAATGAAGAATGATCCTCACATTGCCTGTCCCTAGTGTCTCTGAGCAGCCTGGTATTTTGGGGGCAGGGAGAGGGGAATGTTCAGACTGAGAGAGCCTGTCAGCATATGACACAGTTTTGCTGAATGTTTTAACATTAGTGTGTAAACACAGAATAAACTGTTTGGAACAAAAAGGAAGAAATCCAAGAGCCCCAGTGCTGTGTCTCAGCAACACCAGAGTGTTCCTTCCCTCCCTCCTGGGGCGCTGATCTGGAATGGGGCTGGGTGCTCCCTGCAGGTATGCAGCATGGCAGATGAACAAGGGCAGGTGGGTGCCCTTCTGCATGGACCTCTGTTACTCAAGGTATGAGTGGGATACAGAAAGCTGGAAGAGAAAGAAAATTATATGTATCTTTAAGAGTCAGGGATTACAAATCATAACTGTGCTTTTCTATTCATTCTTATATTCAAACATTTATGTAAAACTTAAATACAGTTTCTCCCTCAACACAGATGGCCTTTTAATTTTTAGGTTTTTATGTGTAGGAGTAGTCTTCATCCAAATCTCATAAAAAGCTGGGTATATTTTTACTCTTTTAAGATAAAAAATCATGATTGATTATACTGGTGTATATGTACATATAAATATATTCCTGACCAGTGAAAATTGAAAAAGCACAATCTTCAGGATTAACAAGAGGTATGATTGTTTTTCACCAGTTATGAAGACTATTTTAAAGTGATTTGCATTTATATTTAAAAACTCATGAATAACAGCAAAGTAGACCACAGAATTATTATATATCTGCACACAAGGCTACTAGAGCAGTGACACACTGATCTCACAGGGTTCTGCTCAGCTAGACTGTATCAGGAGGATGAGACAAACATCTATTAAGAATAACAGACAACATCTCACTCCAAACATTATCACACATTTTGTCTTTGCTCTAAAGGACATTACTTTAAAGTAAAGGAAGATCCAGAGCAGGAATTTTACAATCATGGAGTTTAGAGAGGCAGAAACAACACGCAGAAAATTCATGCAGAAACCACACTGCCACCTTGCAGTCCTTCTGCCCACCAGACGTGCTTCCTGCCACATGTGGCTTGCGATGCTCGGAAAACCCCGAGAGCAGCTGCAGCAGGCTTTGCAAGGAAACTGACTGCACAGGGAATTGCCTGTGCAGACTGCACTGCTTGTACAGCAACTTCCCTGGCCCAAAGGCAGCACCCAACCCTCCCTACCTGTTTGTCTTCACAATGGGAGTAGGAAGCACACACGTCAGCTGCCAGCCGTACATGGCAAGGGAATTCAGCAGTGGAACGTAATCTGTCTGCACTTCAACTCCCTGGGGAAGGAAAAGCAACAGTTGGCATCATCACTTGGAGTGCAACATTCAGCTTGGCACAAAAAAACCCCAAGAAAACTCAAAAAAAAAAACCCAAGAAAAAACACGTGTGGGTTTTCTCAGAGGGAGAAAGGACTTTTGCACTGAAGTAGGTCATGTTTTATGTTCAGCTAGGCAGGAAGGAAAACGTTCAAAAACATGAGGCAAATGACCGATCGCCCATACATCCCAAACTGTTAAAGGAGTTTGTTTAAAATGGTAAACATCTGTGATCTTGTTCTTACACTGGCTGACTCATCCATCTAGCTTTAGATCGTTCCAGATCTGAACAGGATATATTCATTCTATGTTATCAATGATCTCCTCCCGAGAAAAAATATGTTCAAGTAGTTAAAAAAATGACAGCATTGCCTTGCTCGGATTCTGCACTTGTCTAAGCTGCAGCAAATCCTGAGTATCTGCGCTGAAATCAGTCATGTTACTCTACCATGATGGATCAAAAGGAAAATAGCCAACAACAGCAACAAAAAATATGAGTCTGTTCCTTTTATCACCCACAAATAAGCACTGCTGCCTTCTTATTTTGAATCAGGAAATCTGTGGGCGAGATGAAAAGCTTTGCCTTTCAGTGCAGGAGTCTGGCTCCTGCTGTACATGTACCCAGCAGAGCCTTGCTCAATCCCTTTCAACTAAATGGCAGACCCTGCAATCCACACAGAAAGAACCACTGGTGGTTTCACAAAGATTATTCCAGTGAGGTGTCTAATTGCCAAGACTGCCAGTAATTTAATGAATAGATGCTACGGCATATTTACTAGTTTTTAATTTTAAGAAACACAAAGCAGACAAATGGTAACTACTAGTCTCTACAAATATAACTAAATTTGATTGGAATAACAGTTATATTCGCCAAAAAGCTCAGGCACTTATACTGGTTTCATGTGCACGTAAGGAGTTTTAACTGCCAATTCGCAACACTGGGGAAGGCACAATAGTTTTCCAGCTCCAAAAAGCCATTTATTCCACAGTAATGAAACGGCCATTTGATCTGAACTAATCCAAATCCTGCTGTAGTTATTTCAAGGTATTTCAGTGAATTCCAATCTCAGCTGTTCCTTTCTTCTAACGAATGTAATTTAGGTCACTTATATCTTTATAACTGAATGGCTGCCTGACTATACCTATTAAAAACCCGATCATGACCACAAGTGCAAATAGCTGAAGAAGCTGTATCAGTCCTGCTTAAAAGCAGAATGTTTTAAATCTCTACCCCAGAAAGTGCCTTCAAGAGAACACTACTGATGTTGCTTCTGTAAAGAGGCTTGTGGGGATTAGAGAGGCAGTGCTACTTTAAAACATCACCCTGTACAAACTGGAATTTGTAACTGGGAGAGGAATGAGACGCCCTGCAAGAGGGGGATGCTACCACAGGGCCCTTAACTCGTGTCCACTGGAGCAATGAGGACTTATCCTGCAGCTGTGATCATGGCAGATTCAGCGTCTCCTTTGACTCCCATTTCCCTCTGGAAGACAGATACTTGTGCACTCTTTCCAGTTTTTAAAGTAGTTTCCAAGGATAATAAAAAAATAATGACATATCTTAGATGCCTTCAAGCTGTAATTTCTCAAAAAGACATATTAATAACACACTGAGATTTATGAGATTGGTCAACAACGCCTTCAAAAAATAAAGATGAAAACACACAACATGATGATTAAGAATAAGGTTGGAGCATCCACCATCACAAGCTCTTCATGAGGTGCCACATAAAAGGACCTGTCTAAAACATTCTCTCCATCAAACAGCATTTGCAGAGGAAAAACCAGAAGGAGCTCACTCATTTAGAGAAGGGAAGCAGATCAGGAAAGACTGGCATAGCAGAGCTTGTCTGTGCCCTGAGGAACATCTTGTGTTGTAAAGAGTATTTCTGTTTTGAATTCATTGCCTAAGGTGGGTGATTAGCAGGGAGAACCTTCTTCTTCTTGCATCAGGATGTGCAACAAATGTCAGAAATCAGAGGGAGACTACAGCAATGAGGAAGGACATCAATACCACGCAGAGCTCATTTGGCTGCTGTAGAAGCCAAACTGATTCAGGGACATGCCATCACTCCTGCCACGGGCCCCTGTCCCTGCAGGCTCTGAGCAGTGAGACAGGGCTGGCTTTGGACTTGTCCGACTTGTCAGGATTAAGCATCATCTGCAGCAGATGATGGTGTATTTCAGAACCCAGTGGTGCAGAAAGAAAACAAGCAGGTAAGCACATTCAAAAGGGTATAGTTACCAGAAAATAAATTTAAGTCAATTAGGCCTTTAAAAAAAGTGGTTTTTAAAAAATCTGACCATGTAAAAAGTTCAAAAACAACCAATCTATTTCAAGAGTTCTACACAGTTGTTACAAAAAGGTGACCTCCTATTTTTCCCATCTGCTGGTAGCCAACACCCCAATGTGCCTGTTGGGCTATCTGGAGGCAGCAGATGTGTACATGATGCAGAGGTGTTCCCTCCTCTGAGCTCCTCAGGCCCTTTAACGAGCTCCCTCCAACTCCACAATGCTTCACTGGAGTCAGACACTGCACCTCATTTCCAGATCCTTGGGGAATAGACTATTCCCAATAACTGGCTGAGTTTGAAGATGACAGACAAGAGGAAGCAGTCACTCCAAAATAAACAGGTTAATCCACACGGGATTCAAACTCCCGACTTGCAGATACAGATAATTGAAGCTTTTTTTAAGACCACGTGAAATTACTTCTCCCTCCCCCTCCTGTATCATCGGCTGTAATTCTGTCCCACGCCTGGAATTTGTCTACCAGCAGGAGTCACAGTTATACAGACCTTTAATTGGTGTCATATTAAATGCTTTCTCAAGCAAAAATGCTTCTAAACAAACAATACACTGGGGGATGGGTACAGAGGAAAAGAGTAATCTTGTTTTATATTTAATACAGTAATTATTTTATCTACTATTATCAGAGACAATAGAAATGAAATTTCAAACACGCCATTCCCTCAAATAAAAGTGCAATGCTCTTTCTAACCAGCAAATACTGGATTTTAACACAAGTAGAAGTAGGAAAAAACCATGCCAGAGCTCTCCTGAATAAGAAGTGTTCAAACAATGCGTCTCAAACTGGGAGACATTTCATTCACAGAAAGGGTGGAAAATTTTAATTAACTTTCTTCCCACTCTCCTGTGGATGATAAGTAATCTCTGATCACACCTTGAGTGTCAAGAAGCCAGTGCATATTGAGCTAGCATTTTCCCTTGACTTGCATCACATGAAAAGAATTCTTTTTATTTGTAGTTGTATTGTTTGTTTCCAGCATTTTTTCCTTTTACAGTTGCTCCTGCTCATTAGGAAAAAAAAAAAAAGATAAAAAAATGATAAGAATAATATCTAGGGCAAGCCACACAAACAACTGCATTAACAATTTTTCTTTCCCCCCCCTACTGCGGCAATTTTAACCACAGCAAGATAATAAACAAGACAACTACTAAGCTCTTGTGAGACAGAAGTTCTTCAGAAATCATTCTTTCCTGGGCTAAGTGAATGGCATTTAGTTACAAGGCAGCTGTGGATTGTCACTATTTAATATTTTTTTCCAACATGGATTAAAAAGTGGTAGATTGAAAATCCCATTAAATAAATCTTAATAAAACCTTTATCAGCAAATCCTAACAGACTGTGTACCAAAATCTACTGACAGATGGCAAAGATGATGGGAAGTAAAAAAAACAAGTTGCTTTGAAAGTGTAACCTACTGTTTGTTGCAGAAAATGGGCACTGCATTCAAACCCAGCTCCTTACAAAAAACAGAGGGGAGAGCCCACGAGGGCAGCACCGTGCACTCCCAGCCAAGGCTGGCTACCAGTCCCCAGCTCTGCCAAAGCCAAAGCTTTTCTGTCCCTGGGCACTGAAGGAAGGAAATGGAAGTAGCAAAAGCAGGACTTACACCACAGTGGAAAAGAAAGAAAATGCAATGAGAGAAATTGAGTATCTGGACTGTGCAAGAATGACCCAGTAAAAGCGTGCTGCAAACGTTTTATGTTTGCAGTAACATAGCTGACAGGGGGACTAAATTCAAGCTCTAAATTTGTGAATTATTTGCCTTTTTCCTTTTCAGACTTCTTCCAAGAGGTAATTTCTGATGACAGTGTAACAGTATTGAACCACTAAAAACATTTATTGGAAGCAAAAGAGAAGTTTCACAAATGCTTCAGCAATAAAAAAGCTGGGACTTTGTTTTTCTAGTACTGATCTGCTCCTGAATTTCCACGTGTAACACACCACAGCACCTTGCTGGCAGACACTTGCTACACATCCATTAGCTGTGGAGCAGAGGGCTGTGGGATGGCTCCTGCATTCTTGGAAACCACCACCAGTAGCTCTGGGAAGCAGGTGGGTCACTGACCAACAGTGAGTAGCTGCCAAATGGGAATCTTAGTGGAATGGTAATAGGAAAAAAAAAGAGAAATAAATCCACAAGGCAAGCTTTTCCCTCAATATTCTGGGCATATGTAATTTAGAGTTATTTACAATTACCGATATATATGTGAATTCCTGCAGTGTGAAATATTTTGGAAAATATAATAAGGCTGTAACACTATATGAGGCAGTATCTTGTTAATAGAGTGTTTCTGCAATTCAGATGTATCCAGTCACAATTCCAGTACACACACACAAGCTGCTGAGTAGTATTCACAGCTGGCTCCACATCTAGAGTAAAATTAAAACAACCAAAAAAACCTTCTGTGCTCACAATGCCTGCTTCTCTCAGTGACTTCTGTGGATGCAGATCATATTTTCTAGCATGCATATAAACTAATAGAAACATCAAGAGTGCTCCTGATACTGCCTGCACCTGTAACACAGAAGTACATTTGCACAGCAACACAATTCTGCATTTACAGAAGCACAGGGTCAGCAGCAAAAGCTGGACAACGTACATGTGTTGACACAGAGAATTCTCCATACAGTGAACATCCTATGAAATGTGTTGAATTCACCATTGCACAGACAATGTACAAATGATGAAACACCTCCATGTAACTGTCCATGAAACACAAGAAATAAATGTGATCTAGCAATCCATCAGTACAGTTTCTTCAATAATTCTGGCATTTTTACTTTCACCATTCCTGCAACACTTAAAGTGTACCTTTAGGCGAGCATTGATTTCACTGTTTGTCCATCAATTTTCCTCTGGAGGAAAAAAGTAACATAAAAAAACACTACCTGAGAACTTATATATCCCAGTGTGCCCTACACACACAGCTTAATCATCTCCAGGCAGCTTCCCTGATACAATTCCCTTTGGTTATAATTTATTCCCAAACAACATGTGCTTTTTACCAAAAGGCTTTGTGCACCACTCCCCAGTTATGCAAGTAATGATCCATTTCCATGTGAGCACTGCAGCTGAAGCCTGGACCCTCCACTGCCAGGGGCTCACACAGCAGGAAGGCGAGTGCTGTGCTGCTCCTTGCCCTGTGTGTGGCCTTTGGGGTCCCAGCACCCACTCCCACAGCCCTCAACATCCTCATACAGATGCACTATACAGGGCACTACTGCCCAGCTGGAGTCAGCTGCTGGGCACACAAAATCTATGCCCTGGGTGGTTTTACAGGAAGTATAAAAGAGGATTGAAATACTTTTTCTCAGCTTGTTCTTAAGTGGGAAATTTAGATCTGTGATGTTCACTTTTCCCTTGAAGATTCTATGGGTGAGTAGAGAACTAATTCTTAGGAAACTGTGACAGCTAGGAAGGATTTTTACATCTATGTTGTGTTTTTCAGTCTCTTTACTTCAAGTGCCCTTTACTAACATGGAAGAAGCGTTCACCTTGTTATATGTTCAATGCTACCAAAGCTACAAGAAATTATCCGAGATGTTCCAAGTTCATATTGCTAGATTTTGTTACTACATTAATTTAAAAGATTACCCTATGGATTTTAATCATGTGGATTTTAATAGATTTTAAACCTATGTCTACTGAGTTCAGCAGACCAAATATATATACATATATGTGGCTTTCATATCTTATATAAAGGAATGAAACAAGAATTACAAAACCTTTGGAAGTTAAGAGGCTCTTGAAGGTTTTTGTTCAGCCCTTCTTAAAAAGCAAGAAATATTATGCTCAGGCAGCACATCTGTCCTTTGAGTGGTAAAGAGGGTGACACACATGACTCCCCTGGGCTCTTCATGCCATCAGCTCCTTGGCTGACCTGGTCATGCCTTTCTCCCGTGGCCAGAGACAGCAGAATATGGCTTAACTGACATATGACCTAAATCAGATTTACAGACAAATCAAATCCTCATTTCCAGAGAATTTGTTCCAAGGCTTACATTGAGGCAACTCACAACCTAGGCTCAGCAGAGATAAATTTTTAAATCTTTGTTATGTCGCACTTTAAAAGGTTCACCATGCCTATGGTGGAGACTAACCCCATTCAAGTCTGCCAGAGAAATGGCAACACCACAATATATTTAAGATTTTAATTCATATCAGTACACTAATGGTATAGTAATAGCAGCAAATACAAAGTGATGAATCGGCAGCTCAAGATTTTCAATGAGAAAATACGTGTAAATTAAGAACAATATTTTCAAAATAAACACAGCTTCAGAGACAGAACAATGCAGCAATCTAAAATAAATGTTATAGCCCTCTGTTTTAAAGACAGTATTAGCTTTTTTGTCTTGGGTAATGGGGAAGGGAAGGTGACAGATTTAGAGTTGGGGAGAGGGAAATCATGCAGGCTCTGATTAATCAGAACTGTCTACCCACATTTGCCTACACAAGCAGAATTAAAACCATCAAACAAGTTTTAGGGCTAGATCTCAGAGACTGCAGTGGAAATAATATGTCCTGACATTTTTAGAGTTAAAGTGATAAGGATGAGTGCAGTATTTTGTCATAACAAGTCCTGTGGTCATTTGTAGGGGATACCACGGCTCTATGAGAAGAAAGAGTTAAATTACTCAGAGCTATTACATCCTGTCTGCTGCTTGGCGGGACCACATACTGTGACAGCTGCGAGCTTTACATCCTCTACAAACTGACATTTTACACACATACTGAGTGCATCACACTGTTCAGCTTGCTTTCTCTATTAGCCTAAGCAATTAAAAAGGCAGCACTTTCCCTGCTAAGAGGTGTGCCAACCCCTCTCTTTTGTGTTAATAGTTAAACAGCAACCCTTTACCTTTTAATTTAGAAAGGTTTTCTTTCTAAGGGGCATCAATACATGCTACATGTCTCCCTTTCTAAAAAAGCTTTCTTTTGTTGCGCCTGGGATTCTTTTGTTTGTTTCTTCTTCTTCTTAATTAGGAAACAGCACAATAAATTTACATTCAGTTCAGATCACATCTGAATAACTGCAAAGCTCATCCAGATAACCAAATTTGATACAAATTTAAAATAAGGAACCATCATATACATTTATGTCATGCTGCCCATCAGGGCTTCTTCCAATGCATTGGTAGAAATGGAAATAGAAAACAGAAAATGTTAATGTAGATGAGAGCTGAATGTACACCAAAAAAGCCCCAATCTTCTACATAATGAGTCATTCCACTGCTCCATAACTATCTCTATAACAATTATACCTTGTAACACTCAGAAAGAAATCTTTACTGGCTCTTGGACATCTTCCGTCACCACCGAATTCTGTCTCCTTCCCTATTTTACAGTCCCTTCCTCTGCCATTGCATTATTCCATGTTGATAGTAAATAAAGGTGAATTCCAACAGGGTTTAACACTTGGTCTTCTGGGTAGGACACTGCAAGTGCCTACAGATCCCCCAGCTTCCAGTCCTTTCACTGATTTCATCACTTTACCTACCTATACCTGCTATGTCCCAGAAACCATGAGCCAAGATATAACCAGGCAGTTACTCAAACTGCAGGAGGAGAAAATCAAGGTGGCCAGCTCTGCTCTTTCTCTAAATAGGTAAGACCTCTGCAAGACTTCCCTAATGCCTCAACATTCTTCCTTCAGGAAGTTGTTTCTTCCCCATATTCTTCCACTTTCAGCTTGCTGGGGAACATTTTCATAATGCCCACAGAACAGCCACACTTGATCTCTAAAGAGCAAAACTGCCAGGGAACACCCAGCATCCAAATTTTTAATTACAGCTGGGAATAATCTGATCACACTGACAAGCTCTGTACATGCTATTAGTCAGTTTCTGAAACTGCACATCCCAAATCTGATGTCTGGGACAGGAGATTCTCCGCATTAGCCCTCACAGAGACATGGTGTGTCGCAGTAGAGCATTGCCTGACACACCAGATGGCATTGGGAGGTTCATTCTTTAATCTGCTGACCAGCTGTGTTCTCCAGCATGGAATTTCTAGAATTGAAAGCAAATTATACTCCACCTACGAGGCCTCTAACACTTCAAAGGGCCTTGCTAAAAAATACTCTCTGCTGTTTCCTGGTGTTTTGGTCAGCGCTCTGCCAACACAACATCCCCATTATCCTTGTCATGTAGCTTGACAGAAGCTGTCTTGTGCCCACACAGATTATGCCTTTGTCACAATATCCTACTGAGATGGAGAACCTTGGATTGGTTGTTTGAATGCCAAACCGGCTCTGGCCAAGAATTTGTTTGTAACTCAGAAAGATATTTCCAACATGGCTGTAAGTGATGGTTAAGGAAAAGTACCATATATTAGGCCAAGCATGCCCCAAATATTTTGCATACTTAGCATGTCTGGTTTAGTTTCCACTGAAAGAAATCCAGTTTGTGCACAGTGGGACCATTCTGTGAGGTGAAGTGATGGATCAGTGGGTTCACTTCAAAAAGGCACTCTTGATCTGAATTTAAATGCTTGTATGAACACAAGATCCTCTAAACTTTCTGAACCAACAACCTTGTCCAGAAAGGAGTTCCAAAGATCTGCTGCATAAATAATTATCTGAAATATCTCTCTTTTGTTTGCTTTGCACCTGGCCCTGACTAGTGCCATTTGGCACTTAGTTCTTATACTGGAAGAGACTGCAAACAATCCCTATTTACCTCTTTCCCATGTTTTAGGAGCTCTCTACCTATTCCATTCTTCTCTTTTCCAGGCTGAAAGGACACACATGTAAAGTCGTCCTAATATGGAAGCTGTCTGTATCACTGACCATGCCCACTCTCTTCTCTGAACAATTATTGTGCAAACACAGCCTTCTGAAATAAGGTTCTGTCAAACACAGCTTACACAGTAGTATGAAGCAGTATATACTTGCTGTTTCACCCTCTATTCATTTCCTAACAGTTTTAAACATATGGTTAACATTAATGCTTCTTAACATTTGCCTTCTTGATCAGCCCTGACCTAATGCACTCATGAAACCATCTGTCATTACCCCAAAACCTTGTTCCTGAGTGGCAACACTGCAACTTGACCCTAAAAATGAACAAGAATTTACAGTCAAGTCTGTCATAACTGGAATAACCTTTAATGCAATAAAGGAATCATTTTTCAGACACACATCAGCAACAAGAAAAGCTGCTATTAATACACTAAACTGTTCTGCAAGTTGTTTGTAGCCATTACTATTTGGCCCTTTCTTGATGCACTACAAAATCATCATCATCTAATAACAAAACTCTTAATCTTAGTCTCCTGGAATTTTACACACTTACTCTAGCATCTGTCCCATTTTCCTTTAATCCGTTCTTCTGGCATGTGTGTGCCAAAATGAGGGATTATATGTCTAAGGATTTTACACCCTTTACAATACATTTCAAGTGAAATGATCAGGTATTGCCTCTATAGATACACAGCACCTATTTCTAGCAGACATCAGATAGAACAAAAAAAACCTTCTAAGAGTTATGGAACTATTTTTTCCCTCTCTCCGTGTTCTTTTGCTTCAAGTCACAAGCTTTTTGACTTTTGAAAAGCCCAGCTTTTCACACACAGAAGTACTGTGTGTATCAGATTTGCTGTGGAAGATGGGTGCTGACTGATCTGGCCTAAGCAGTGCTTCTACTGATCTGTGTGGGCACCTGGATCTGCAGAAGGCCAAGTTGTGACACATGTGGTTTGTCTACAGGGGCCTATCCAGAATATGCAGTTTTTTCAGCATATGAAGGAGGACAGAAAGAGCCAAGGCTGTTCTCTGTGTTTTCCTGCTGCAGCTAAACCTGCCTACCTAAAGGGCTGCCTTCTTTAGAACTGCGATGCTACAATGACTTGTGTAATCATGTTGCCCTGACAACCAATGGAGATCCTCCGTGCAGTTAATCTAGCAGACATCAGTAATTTTGAGACAGACAGCCCTGAGTTTCATTGCTCACTGTCACTCACATTTCCTACCCTCCAAAACAAGCACGAGGTCAAGATCAGAAGTGTGTCGTACAAAGCCAGGTTGTGCTGAACTGGCATTACTGTTAATGTTGCATCCCCTTACTTTGGCTGCCTGGCTGGTACTGCTGGAGCACAGATCAGTACGTGAGAGTCTGTCTCACAGTCTTGGGAGTGTTTTGATTTACAAAAGAAGTTCAAAGAAGAAAGACTGTACACATACCTTCAAGACAGTCCACTGCTCTACCACAATTGCATCATAGCCCTGCGTGGTTTTACTGTCTTCCACAGCAAGATCTTCGAAGATAAATACTCCATCCATTGTCCCATGTAAAGAATCTGTGAAAACACAGGGCTGCCTGTAAGCTTTATAGAAGACACTCCATGTGTAGTGAGGCATCTGAATTTATTAAAAACATTATTCCAAGGATGTTACTAAAACGTTCACAGACATTCTCTGATAGTCTAGCCCTATTAAATGAATGAGACTTGTATCTCTAACAGTTTTAATAGCAATCCTCCTCCCTAATAGCAAACCTTGCTGTCCAGTCTGTTATTCCACCCTTTGCCATCAGAAACTACAGCTCTCCTGTTCTGAGAAGGCAAAAGTGATTCAGTCCTCAGTTCAGCAGTGCTGCTCACCTACTTGAAGCTATCAACACACTAAAGACCATGTATTATGTCAATGCGTTATTTTCAAGGTGTTTTGAAGGTATACTGATTTATTTTTATGATATTTATGATACTGATACTTTTGACTGTATCCATTCATTCACACAAGTCAGAACCCTGCATATGGATCAGCCACTGTAGATACAGTGATCTACACGGACTAAGGATGATCTGGCATATCTGAACAGTCTGAAAGAAAAGATACATTCATAATTATTTAATCAATTTATGAAGGCATTTTGACCATCTGGTTTAGTGTCTCTCTGTTCTCATTTGCATTCCCTACACGTTCAGCCTTTTTTCAGACAACACATACTCTTAAAAGTTACTTGAGCAGCACTTTCTCCTTTAACTCAGCCACACACTCCATAACCAGCAATCACTCCCATATACCAGAACTTAGGTTTTGTCAGCTCCATAACAGAACAGAAACAGAATAACTGGGGAAAAAAAAAACTTATCTTTCTTTGTTAAAATAAGCTGATTGATGGAACAACAGAATTATGTTTAGAGAAACAGTAAATAAGCAGGACTGTGCTCTTTACAAACCGAGAAAACTCTTCTCACATTGTCAAAAAGCGTCTTTTTCAGCCTTTCTAATATGAACAGTATATTTACCCTTTATGACTGATTATAAAGACCTTGTTTATCTCCTCTTCAAATGCTGTATTTTGCATGATAGCTTCCTTACATTTCTAGCAACACTATATTCCTTGAACTGGTACAATACATGGTTTTGAAATGAAGTCACACATGCCAAACTGACAGATTCTTGAACTGACAGGGGAGTCTTCTAGGTAAGCCTGCTTAGGTGTTTCATCAGGGTCATCCTGCTTTCCTGGTGGATGTTACAAGGTCAAGAAATGCCAGCAGGAAGGAATTGCTGCCTCCAAGAGAAAACATATATCAAACTCAGAAACAATTTTCACAAAGGAAGCAGTGAGGAGGATTAAGAGGCTTTTTACCTCTTGCAGACACAATCTCAGTCAACATCTTCCAATGTCATTATATGGTCTAAATTCAATTTATTATCTGGAAATAACAAATTTGTTGCAAGCAAAGCCCACAACAGACCAGACTCCTACATCTGAAGGCTTATGTCTACACACACACACTGCAGAAGACTGCTTGCTGCAGGTATCAATGCACAGTCGCTCTTCTTCTATTTGCATGGTTCATTATCCTCTTTTGCTGCTGTTGCAGTTGAGTCATTAAGTTGCAAGTCAGGAGATGCAAATACTCGTCTCTAAACTAACACAGTATTTCTTTTTTTTTTTTTTTTTGTTCACTTGTGAAGGAAAAAAGTCGTAAACCCCTTACAAGGGACTAAGAATCCTTCAGATTCTGTTGGGAGACTGAAAGAAAATTTCTCTGTCTACTTTCACACTGTTTCCACAGACAGGTTTCCTGCAACTCTATTTAAAATAAAGAGAGCCGAAGATTCCTCATCACTACAGCAGGCTAGGATTACACATTGCTCCAAGGTGGATGAGCTGGACTACAAAGCACTAACTCCCGTCATCCAGACAGATTTCTCATCCAAGTGAGAAGAACAGATATTTTTGTTGTGAAATAACAGGCCAGATTACTAAGTAACTGGGTTGCAGGTTTCAAAACACAGGGAGAGCAAGCTTGCCACATACCAAAGGGTACAAGATTTAATTACTGGATTTCATTCAAAAACAGCACTTTGTTAGACCTGACACGACAAAGGGGGAACCAACTCCATTTCTGTGAAATATCACATTCCAACACCCAAACCCATATCCAAATCTATTTCAGGATGCTAATGTACAAATAGCCCTTTAATTTTCCAAAGCAGGGATGACAGGACAGCACCTAAGACTGAAAGCAGATCCCTGCTAGACACAAACATCTAGATCTCGCCAGGGTAGCTATATACAGCACCAGTACACTGCTCCTGTATTGTGAATTTCCTTAATGAAATTCAGTGTCACACTGTTGGCACAACTGCAGCTTGAGCTCTCCCCTCGCCACGTGTTTGCCAGCTAATTAATAAGCGGTCAAAACACAATCAGCAGGCGTGTGTTTACACTCACTCGTAAATCATCTTTTATGTTTCATTCTGCTGCACATTCCACTCATGCAATTTACAGCTTCCACATATGTGAATATGATGGCACATATGCAATGTTTTAGAAACCAATAGCTGAGCTCGGGAGACCCTACAGGCAGCAGAAACTTCACTTGGCAGTGCTGAGTTTATGGTTGGACTCGTGATCCTAAAGGTCTTTTCCAACCTAAATGATTCTAAGATTTTGCTTCCTTCTTGGAAGTACAATGATTACTGTCGAAGGCTACATCCATCAATCATACAATCCATTGATTTTTTTCATGGGTTTTTTTGCTAGTAAAGGAACCCATGGAAAATGAGAAAACTGGAAGGAGAAAATGATGACAGAAACAGAGCTGCAACTATAAAGAATAGCCTCTGTTCAACAGAGTGATGCTGGTGAAAAATTCTACAGAAACTGGTTTATGACAATCACTGAGATTTCCCTCTCAACCAACCTCCTCACTCTACCTGTCATGCCACACAGTGTTTTAAACATTCCAATGCTCACATCTCACACCGTGGCCACACATTTTACGTTTTACAGGTTATGTACTACACTTCCAGAGAAAAAGGGAGGCACAGGAATGAATAATTGGATTATTAATTCCTTTGCATGTGATGCATCCGGGGTGCTGAGAATTATGGGGGAAAGGAGAATGCAGCAGAGAAAGCTAGCAGGGCCACGTTTTGAAGAAAAGGAACCCATGCCTTTTCCCATGCTGTGCACCCATAACCCATGCTATGCTGTCAGGATCAGCAGGAATTTCAGAGAAACTCTCACAAAGAGTGAGAAGAAAGTGGAAGAGCTAGGAAACAGCCAGATGCACTGAGTCTGTCTGCAGTACCTTTATCACACAGGGCTCTAGATCTAAGAGCAACTTAAGTTAACAGTCACATGTTCTAGAGCTGGCCCACTAGATGAGATGCACCTGATCCAGTAGGTTCATAGAATCATAGAATAATTCAGCTGGATGGGGACCTCAGGATGCTCCAAGCAGGTTCAATACAACTGCAGACCAGACTGCTCATGGCTTTATCCAGCTGCATCTTCAAAATCTCCAAGAATGGAGATGGCACAACTTCCTGGGCAGCCTCTTCCAGAGAATGACTCCTTTCATGATGAGAAAGTGGTTTTTTTATATCCAAAAAGGGCCTCTCTTATTTCAATTTATGTGTATTTTTTCCAATGCTCCTACCACACACCACAATCAAGGGCTTGGATCCACCTTTTTGACTGTCTTCTTATAAGCACTGCCAGGCACTGTTAGGTCCCCCAAAGCTGTCCTTTCTCCAGGCTGAACTAACTCTCTCAAGTGCTGGTTCATCTTCAGCTTGCTGCCTACTAAAATTCCCCTGCACTTTTCAACAGAGCTGCTACCCAGCCAGGCTGTCCCCAGCCTGAATTAGTGAAAAGGCCTCTCCCTTCCAAGAGGCAGGACATTTGTCCTCATGGAATTTCAAACAGCTCCTGCTGGCATATTTTTCCAGCCTGCCCAGGTTCCTCTGGACAGCAGCCCAGTTCTGACATCAGCTGTCTCCTCAGTATAGGATCACCCAGAAATTCGACAAAAGCAAGCCTTGTTGCCTCCTGTGCAACATTGATAAAACTGTTAAACACAACAGGCCCCAGGATCTCTGTGGTACTCCACTTTTTACTCCAGGCAAACTGTGACCTGTTAACCACGACCCTGAGTCAAGCCATGTAACCAGATTTTTACCCATCTAGGCTGCATGGTCCTAGCTTGTGGGAGCTACTGCCAAACTCCCTTGATGAATTCACCCGAAATGACATCTACTGTTTCTCTTCACCCACTAATCGTTATTTTATCACAGAAGATGATCAGTTTCAAGTATGTTTTACTCTTGTTAAATCCATGCTGAATATCCCCAGTCACTGTCCTCTCCTTCATGAGTCCACGAGTTCCAAGAGGACCTACTCAGTGACCCAGACAGAAATGAAGTGAGGCTTACCACTCTGTGGGTCCCCGGTTTGTCCTTTTGGTCTTTTTTTAAAAGATAGGTGCAACCTTTGCCTGTGTCTGTGATGACTAAGGCAAAGAAAGCACCAAGTGTCTCAGTCTTATCTACATGTATCTGATCTCTTTTGCACATCCTGATGTAGGATCAGGTGTATCACAGCACAAATCTTACTAACTGTATCGATCCAAGCCTAGATTTTCTACTGATTATATTAGCACTTTAGGGTGTCAACTCATATACAGATTCCTGCAGGGTAGATTTTACAGATACATTTATTCAGCTGGATGTTACCTGCCTACAAAGATCAGTCATCTAAAGCTTTAGATGGTAAGTTGGTCTTTCCAGTTTTCACTGTTTCCTATGTAAAGTATTTCCTGATTCTCATGCAGTTGTATTATCTTTTGGTAATCTCTTGTTTAACAAGATTCAGCTCCTGGAACATAGCTTAAGTTAAAAAGTTCATTAGAAATTCCAAATATTCATCCATTTGCAATAGGGTGGTAAGAAATGCCAATAAAACAAAACATTTTGACTTTGCTGTTTGTAGTATGATTTCCCAATCTCTACTCTTGAACTGCACTCTTTCTTAAAGAAAAAGCTCCAAAAGTATAGGTTACAATCAATGTCCTTCCTCTGAAAATGTTCCATTACCACTGCATCTTTTATTAAGGTTTCCTACTGTGCACAAAAAGCTATTTTCACTGGGTTGTATAAATATTTGATGTAGCTCAATTGACAAAAATGTATTTTGATGTTCTTGCTTCTGATTTACAGGAGGTATATGGGAAAAGATTACTTACTTTACCATGACAGCTGTCTTAGCAGGCAACAATTTTCCCCCTGTTGTCTTTGAACTACAAATTCTCCTTATCTAGGAAAACTAACCTTTAGGCTGCTGCTGCTCTCAATGAGGAAAACTAGCTCTCTTTATGGGGCACATGACCTGAATGTCTGCTTTTCTTTGTATTTGTATTCCTGCCCCCTTCTGAATCTTTTCACCTTCAGTACACACAGAGAAAATAATTCCATATGGATGATAAAAATCCCAGTACTTCAGTGGCTAAGGTGACAATAATTGGTCAAAGGCATCACCAGCTCATCTCTGTTGGAGGCAGATGACAGAGACAATCAGGTCTTAAAAACCTGACTACTTTCTTCTTCCAAGCAACTTACATTTTGTTTCTTTTGCTTTGTGTTTAAGTACTGTCAGTGTTTTCTGGCTGGTTGGCTGGCTTTTTCTAGGTTTGAAAGGCAGAAAATTCACAGACAGAATGGTACAACAAATACAAAAATGCTAGGCACTTAAAGAGCTGCAGTTCAAAACAACTGAAGATGAACAGGCTTGTGATTACTCTGTTAAGGCATCAAAATATAACCTTGAAGAGGTTTGACTCCTTCCTGCCTTCTCACAGTTCTGATTGGAGACTTGCTGTTACAGGAAAAAAGGAGACCCACCTGTTACTTCCTTTCCATTTGGTATTAATCTGTAGCTTGCTGCTACAGACTCCATTCCCACTAGAAGAGGGCAAGGGTGAATTCCTACGGTCACTTCAGATCACTAGGCAGGATCAGTTTACACTTGGGACTACAGGCAGAATTATCAATTACATGAGCTGGATGAAAAACACCAGCAAGTAACTGAAGGGCAAATTTTAAAAAATAACTGTTATCTGCCAACATGAAAACATCCAAGGACCAAGAAGGCTGCTGTTTCTAACTTACCAGCAAAATCTGAATACATTAAATATATGGTGTAACTCTGCATAGTTTACATACTGTGATCAGCAATTGTGTTATATTTCTGTTTATAATTATCTGGTACAATAAGCAAAAAGAAACAATTGTTACCAGTGAACTTTAAAACTCCTTTAAAGACTAATTATTAAACTGTTAGCAGAAGGAAGAAACAGATTTATGACTACTGACAATCTGGAAATCTTCACTTCACTGGGTATTCCAAGGACAAGGGGGAAAAGAAGAAGATAATAACCCTGCTTTTAAGTCTAATAAGCAAAATAATGAATTCATACTTTCAGCCAAAAAGAAAACCAGCTCCCAGAACAAAGAAATGTGATATAGCCAATTAAACAAAGTATGCTGATACTACCTTAATTTGGAAGAGGATTAATCAGTGAGTAAGACCAGATAAGAAGAGCTGGATAGGCTGCCATAGAAGTCTAGAATAAAGTAAGGAGCTCAGAAGCCCCCAGACCCCTATTTCTTCTCTCATCCCTATCCCTGTGTTGTTTGACACTGACTGGCATATGAGTGAAAAAGCTGTTCCATTTCTCTGCAGCATAAAAAAAATTAGGATATAAATGATATAATATTTAACTGCAATTAATAGCAACTTACAGATATTCTTAGTAAATGTTCTTCTAATACTATAATACGCTTTTATTAACCTTGTTTCAGCTTTTTGATTTCAAAACTTGTTCCTCCTGTAACTATAAAATGCTAATAATTGTTCTTCTATCACTAATCTAACTTAATCCTGAATCTGTCCACTTTTACATAATTTGTTGTCTTGTTTGTGTTGAAACTTTACTGCCAGCATTCAAGCCTTCTTTTATCTATGTCCACAGGCAGTTATCCAGCACTCCTCACTCTGGCATCCAAGTACATGAACCTCCCACAGGGCTCTGCTACGTAAATGAACTCTGAAAGTTTAAATAACAGAAAAACACTGTGTTTAAAACATTTTAGAGTGAACTAACAAGCAGATTTTATTTAAAAAAAACTCCACTGAGTCTGACAACTGAGCCTGATAGAGCCAATTAGCTTTGCCTCTGTGTAATTTATATACATAAAGTAAATGACCATTTGTTTTTAAGCAAGTTAACTAGCAATTACAAGGCTTTCCAGGAAGCTGTGTGAAAGCATTCCATCAGCTGAACTTTAGACCTTCCTTCTTTTTGCTACTTGTTTGTAAAATGAAAAATTAGGGTTGCCTGTTAATTTCCTGATTGACTTTTACCAGAACTGAGTCATATTCCTGTGTTTCATCCTGGGTTCTGGAATTCAGACCAACAGTAAGAAGATGTTCTGGAAGCAGCTGCCCTATAATTTTGAGGCATAAACTACTAATCTTACTAGGAATGTGCAATCTCTGGGTTACCACATTCCTTTTGAAAAATGCGAAACAAACCAAAATTAGGCAAAAGATTCAGCCATAAGTACTTTAACCACGAAGCATACCACTCACATCATTTTCCAATAAAGTTAATCCAGCTGCAACTTCAACACTCTTATGCTGAAGTACTTCCCTTTAGTTGTTCTCATGGCTCCTTGGTTATATCTCTCAGATCTGTGCACACAAGTCTTTCTCTGTACAACAGGCTTGCCTTCAAAGCCATGATGGCCACAAGTGTGGTACAGACTGGCTACAGTACTAAGCTGGACCAAGAGCCGCTCTTCCACAACAAGCAAAAATCTTGGATTTTTAATCTTCTTAAATTAAAACCAACATTTATTCATCACTCATAGCTAAGATGAAACAAACGTAGAAGGCAATTTTATACTATTCAGGTGGAAAGGGTCTCTGCAAGAACTGCAATTAACTGACTTCTTGTTGGACAGATAAAACTCCAGTCCTTGCACTGACCTGCAATCAGAGCCAGATGCAGTGTGTGGCTGGACAGCAAAGTCACCCTTCTATTTATGTCATCTATTTTGCAATCTTATTAGTTTAATTCACTTTACTTGGTGCTGTTTATTAACTCTGTGTATTTCTGCAATTACAGAATCATTTACAGTATGTTTATAAAATATAACACATGATCTGTTTTCCTTAGTCAAATGCCAAAATATTTTCTGTACTTTCATTCCATTTTACTGAAAGAGGCTGATCTAATAAAAATCTGCCCCAAGTCTACATTAAAGCACCTCCCAAATATCTCCTCTTCTAAGATAATGACCTCTATTAGAGGAGAAAGGAAAATAATCACAGCATAATGCTTTCTGTAATTTCCATACCATTTACCATTCCAAGGCTGAAGATGGCGTTTACCAATGAGCCTCCTTTCCTGAAGTGATCTGTCATGTGCTCCAGCCAATTTGCTTCTAAGCTGTTGACAGTCTGCCCATTCCTGGAGATCCTCATAGGGATAGTCACCGTGTAATACTGGCTGCATTTTTGTGGGGTTTTGGGCTTGTTGAAGAGAGCGAAGATCTCTGCTTCTACCAAAGAGTAAAAAAATGGAATAATGCAACAACCACATCATAAAATTTCACCTAAAACAATATATAACCCACTGTTTGACCTTGCCCAATTACACTGTGCAACTGCAAAAAATTCTTTGGGATGTCGTTATCTCCTTAATACATTTCTGCAGTCCAACACAGTAGGACTCTCTCAAGACCCAATACAGTATTTTGTTTGCTTTTACAGTATTTCTTACAATGGATTCACTGTTGATAAAAAAACATTCAAAGACTAATACCTGAGCACTAATGCAACATTCCTCTATGGGAATCATCAGTTCAAACATGAAATCTTACTGCAAATTTAGAAGGAATTGCAGTCTGTAGATCATGGCCATTAAAGTATTAAATAACTTGGTTTTGATAACACAAAAGCATGGAACAAGCCAATGGCAGTCTCATCTCAAGAAAATGCAATGAATCATTCATGTAGAGACTCTGGTAGCTGCTTTGTTGATTTACTCTGGATCTGAGCCAAGGTGAGACATTAACATAACAGCAAATGAATTTTAAAAATGGAATTGTAAAGGATCTTAAAAAATAAAACATCTTCTAGACTCTTTTTCATGTCTCCTCTAGTATACTTTAGGAGCAGTTACTCCAGGCAAAAAAGTCACTGCTGACAGCAAAGCTGAGCTTTCACAGCCCTAAACTGGAATCAACTTTAAAAGCAGATATTCTTCTGGGAAGGTTATAACCATAATTAAAATAACTAATAAAAAATTTTGGACATTATCATTTTACTTATTAATGGACATGGAAATCAATGGTAGAATGTCTATTGACTTCCAAATGCCAAAAATTCTCCCCAAATATATTAATATGAAAGATAAAGACATTACATGAAATTCCTTCCCTCAATAAGCTCCTCTTGTTTCCAAGCTATTAGGTTCTAACCTCAAGCAGAAGTAGAGAAAGAGATGTCAAGATAAATGTTAAGATTGCTCTCTAACAAACATCACTGAGCAAGAAGCAGTGTGTAAATTGAAAAAGATATCAGAAGGGAGATGCTCAGAGTGGTAGCACTTGAAGAGAAGAGCTGGAAGCTCATAACCAAAATGAAAAGAGACCTAATGATCTCAGACATGAACTAAATTTTAAATAGTGTAGAAAGGAATAAATGTGAATCCTCTAGCTGTTCACCACTTGTTTAGAAAGAATGAAATTATGATAATCCTAGCTCAGAAAAGCACACACAGAATGCTTCTCTCATCACTGTGATTCTGACCTCCAGAACTGCCTTTTGTTGGAAAAGGAGATCTTTCTGGTGGATATTAAGACACTGATACAAGAAGCAGGACATGACCCAGCAATGTGTGTTCAGAGCCCTGAGATCCAATCCTATCCTGGGCTGCATCCAAAGCAGCATGGCCAGCAGGGCCAGGGAGGGAATTCTGGCCCTCTGCTCTGCTCTAGTGAGACCCCACCTGGAGTACTGCATGCAGCTCTGGGCTCCTAGCACAGGAAGGACGTTTGCAATAGGTCCAGAGGAGGCCATGAAGACGATTAGATGAATGAGTCACCTCTTCTGTAAGGAAAGGCTGAGAAAATTTGGGCTGCTCAGCCTGGAAAGACCTCAGAGCAACCTTCCAGTACATGAAGGGAGGCTAGAAGAGAGACTTTTTATCAGGCATCTAGTGATAGACAGGTGCATGGGGTGATGGCTTCAGACTGAAAGAAGGCAGGGTTAGATATGAGGGAGAAATTCTTCATGGTAAGGGTGGTGAGGCCCTGGGACAGATTGCTCAGGGAAGCTGTGACTGCCCCATCCCTGGACAACCTGGTCTAGTGGTAGGTGTTGTCTAACCCAAGTCACTACTAACAACAGTTTTTACCAGTGAGGCCATATCCTCAAGCATGGCCAAAGATACCCTTCAGTTTGGTTCTAAGTAACAGAGCACTTTTGGACATACTATTGGAATATCTGTGCCTTGCTCACAGGCAAGTAGTTTTCAACATTGCGTTGAAAAGGCTTTTAAAAATGGAGGAAGTGAATGAGGACTACAAAACATTCAGGAAGCAAGTGAAGAAGCAAAAAAGTAACATTTGAATAATACAAAACCTAAAATAAAGAACATATTTAAGATTCCACAAATAGTGAGGAATATTATTTTTTTCCTGAAGTTTTATGCAGGGGAGAAGCAGTTCGAGAGTTCTTCCTATAGAATACGTAGGGAAAAAAAACAACCACGTGATGCTTTCAATCTTCACACTCCCAAGGAAGGATGGAGAACTGGTGCCAAAAACTGAAATACATTTTCCATGGGAGGAAAAGGGAGTGCTGTAATAACAAAAATTCATTCAAGAGTAATAAAGAAATCAGCAGTGTTGTACAGGATTTGGAAAAAATCTGCTTTAATTGAGCTATCATATAAAGCTGCCTTCTCAGACCTTTAGTCTTGGAAAGTATTTGCACAACTCAGCAATTAAAAAAATGCATGAAAATTAAAGCTAAAAAGCACTCAAAGAAAGATAACTGAGGAAGCTTAATACATTTTTTTAAATAAACTCTCTTTTCTGGCATATCAGCAGCAATCCTGGGGTGTTACAGTCAAAAGCTGGGAAGGCTGGAGGTGATCAGCTTCACATTATGCAGAAATATTAACAATATGGTTACTTCCAGCAAAAGAATTTCAATGTTCAGTAAGGAGAGGAATAGCATCAAAGAGATGATTAAACTTGCTAAGTTAACTCTCCCAAAGATAGCATATGAAAAAGAAAAAGAATTTATGTGGTTAATTTTGCAGATAACTGATTTTTAACTATAAAACTAAGAGAGGTTTTACATGTAAAATTGTAGCGTTGGGATAACCCAGCTCTAAGGCTGTAGACAAGAAGAGATTGTTCAAACAACAGCTATGCTTTGATCCAATCTGGGTGCCCCCTTGCCCAACAAAAACTGAAAAAAGTTATGCTGGAAGGTTACTAGAGGGTGATCCAAATTGGATCCAAAAGCTAATTACATCAAACTGCAACGGAAACCAAGACAATAATCCAAGGAGCACAATGCAAAGTCATTCTGGGGTCCTATATACAAAATTCCCAAAGGGGTAGGATTGTTTGACTGAATCTATGTAAAGTCTTAGAGAATAGGGATAAATTAAAGTCAAGGACAGTACCAGCTTTAGAAATTTCACCTACATTCTCCCTACATAGATTTGTAGCCTGTAAGGAAATTAAGGAAAGCAGTAAGAGAAATGAGTGTAAACATGGTTTTCTTGGATTTAAACAAACACAGAATAGAAATATATTTTGAGGCTTGAACTGGAAATGGAGTAAGAATATTTTTCTTTTTAGTTTTCTAAATTACTCTGGTCTGCATCCTATTTTGAGCTACAGTTCCTGCTACAGAAGTAACCTTTGAGCAACAAACACCTTAAGGAGGGTATTTTAGACCTCAGATAAGACTTGTGGTCTTTGATAGCATAAAAAGTGGAAAGTCCACCTGAGGAAAAAAGATGTCCAAGAAATGAAAGAAATAAAACTAGTATACGGGTAAAAATCTTTAAAAACATAATAACTGGAAGGCAAATTATTATGACACTCATTACCAAAATTTTATTATGAATTAGCAAATATGAGTAATTAACAAAAATAACTGCTGTTTTCCAGTAATTACAATTCTGACTGGAGCACTGACCCCCACACTAACTGTAGGATACTAGGAAACTTCAGAGTCTGGATCATATATATTCATGCTGTTCCTGAGGTAGTTTAACTCCAGCGATCTGTTCACCTGCTACAAAGGGGCTAACTGTGATAAGTCTTTGTGAATTATTCCTTCTATGGCTGCAAAAGCTTGTCAGGCAGATTAACAGGGCTTCTTATTCAAACAGACAAAAAGGACACAAAGATCAAGAGCTCTCAGGGTATGGCAACAAATACAGAAATGAACCAATTCAACTGAACAGCAGACAAAAATGAGTCTTCACATTCAGACATACATATGGGCCATAAAAAAGCTGCACCTGCTTATATCATCTCTTCCTTTGCCATCTGACTCCTGCTCAGTTGTTGTGAACTGTGTAACCATGCTGAAATCAGGTTAAGTGGCTCATTTAGGACCTCTTTTCTTCACTATCTCAGTGGCAATGTCCCCCCTGCATCCCCACCCCCCAAAAGAGCCGGGAATGCAATCGAGGCGATTTTAACTTGGCTTTTATGTACAAGAGGTCACTGCAGTACTTACTGCCAGTAAGTGGCTTTAAACATCGTGCTGGCGTTTCATTCTCTGCAAGTCCATTCGTCTTGTCTGCTGCCTCTCTCACACTCGGGTTCTCATGTTGAGAATGTTCTTCACTTCCCTGCACAGACTCGGGATTCAGCTCTTCAGTAGCCTGTCCTTCACCTCTACAGCCCTCTCTGGATGTGGCACATTGGTCAGCACTTTGCTCACTCTGTGTTGGAGTACTGCATGCATCAGTGCTGTCTATTTTCTCGCTATCCGGTGAAGCATGATCCTCGGGGTAATTTGAAACATTTTTATTATCTCTTGATTGCACAGAGTTGTTACTGGCAGGTGTCAGGGAGGTGCTGACAAGGCAGTTCTTTCGGGAATGGTACTGAGGTATAATTCCAACAAATTTCAAGCCTTGACTCGCAGCATCTTGAATCTACAAGTTGAAGAAGATTAGATTTTTAACTGTCAAGCTGTCTTAGCTAAATAGAAACACAGAAAATAACACCCTTCAAGGCAGCGAGCATGTCATTTTGCTACTTTTGTCCACTATCACTAGAAATTGTCATGTTTCATTTATATAAAAAGGTACATTCTAAAAAAGCAGGATGAAAAGTTGCCCAAACCATCTGATACAATGTGAAAATGAGGGTGGGGGTGGAGAAGGAAAACAGAGAAAACGAATATTTCCTCACAAGAGATAAAGCTTATTTATAATAAAATACTAGAAGTGGTACTTCTTACAAAAAAATATTCTTCTATTGATCTTAAGAAATCAGAGACTTAATATTTTATCTTCTGCTGTAATAGGTGTGTGTGATTATGACATTTATGCAAGGAAAAGCTTATTAATTCTATAACAACAGTTGTTGTTTGTCCTATTTTGGATTGAGACACAAATGGCAAACTTTCACATAATGAGCGCATAAAAGCAAAGCTATTTTAATACACCACTTTGGGGAAGATACAGAACTCAGAATAGAAAAAGGCACTGTGACATGAGCTAAAAAGAAGAAAAAGGAAACTAAAAGGCTATCTAATTAATCCTTTACACTTCAGGTAAAGGAGGAAAATGAAGGAATCAGATCACAAAAGATCCTAAGAAAAAAACCATTGGGCTAGTAGTAATGACAATTAGATAAAGCCAGCATTAGCTAACGAAGGTTTGAGATGCAGCAGAAAGAGAAATCTCTTCCAGGCAGACTCAGCACTATGGAGTCATCAGCCTCACACTCCTCAAACCCAGGAGAAGTGCGAGTGCGAGACAGACTTCTGTGAAAACATATGAGTGTCTACTGCTTCATTTATCAAAATCATTCACCAAAATGGAAAGGCTTCCATTTAATGTATACTCTTCACATAATGTAAAGCCTAAATACACATAAATCTTTCAAAAATAAATGCCCTGAGAATGGAGAAATAATTTCACTTTGTCTGCATACAAAATTCCAAAGAGTTAGAATGTCTAAATTCTTTGCCTATGCTCAAATTCAGCTGGACTTTTTTCAGTAGCAATTGAAAAGGAAGAATTTTGTATCTTTTTCAAATTTAAGAGGAAGCTCATTTCTGCATCTTCTCTATGAACATTTTTTTCTTTTTTTTTTTTTTTTCTACTGAACCATTTACTTCCTGGTAACATGTTACTGCTCCAAACACACAAACCTACGGATGATGACTGATCAACAAGAACTTCCTCTTTCAAACCTCTATTATATTTTCCATGTTAAATTAACTCTTAATTTCATGATCACAGGAATTTAAACAGAGGCCTCCAGGAAACAAGGCAATGGCCTTCACAGGTGTTTAGCCTGGGAAACATGAGATGCTGACTTAAGTAAAGCTCATTGCTAAACAGGACAATAAAAATACCATTAGCAGTATCCTGGCCAAAAGGGTATCTGTCTACAAAGAAAGTTAGCTTTTACTTTGCTCAGGAAGGTTTAAGTATCAGTGACAGATGCATTTATAATGTGTTCAATGATCTGGACTCTCCATTGTAACTCAATTAATACTTTTTTATATAGTTTGTGATAAAGTTACAAATTCATTTCATTTCTTATCACTCACGTATAGACACAACACTACATTTGTTTAGTAGGCTGCAGGGCAGCTAATTATAGAAATCTAACTAGTATGCAACTGTTAGAGAATTTGAGGACAGTACATATGTGGTAATATTACTGGTCCTGGTCAATAAAGACTGCCTGTCAATCTACATCAGACTCCCACGCTGTGATATGGAGGAGAGAGAACAGCTTTCACAGATACTGATGCAATGTTTTACTGTCTCAACTTACTCAAAAAAAAAGTGTTTGTTCTAAGGAGTACCTGAAGCTGAGATGTTTCTTTTGAGGCTCTTGTCCTCAGAATAGAAACGTGAGGAACTGAAAACCAAATTACAGTCTTACCTGTATTGGCCAAACAGTTAAGAGGAAAGCTGGAAAAAAGTCTGTATCTTCAATGCCCTTTCCCAACAAAGTTAATACTGTACACTACAGAATACAGAAGCTTAATTAAACATGTATTTCAAATTTTCCCAATGACATATGGCAAAACCAAGCATTTCCTTATTCTCAATAAAGCAAATGTAGCAGGAAATGCTACATCAAAAGTGTGATGCAAACTGCAGAACAGTAAAGTGATGTATCAGCACACAGCCTCTCCTTTCCACTTCTCACAAAACCATGAAGAAGCTAGCTTTCATCAGAAAGTGGAATGGCTGAACATATTCAAACTACACGGGCAATTTTTTTTTTCCAGGATCCTGCTGAGAGCTTAAATATTATGAAATTTTAGTTGCGTCCACATCCAGACTGGATCACGCCATCCAGTAGAATCACATTTTCTTTTTCCTGTATTTCAAAGATTGAATATACTAATTTAAATAAATAAAATTAAATTTAAAAGGCAAAACTAACCCAACTGACCTAACAAACCAACCAATCAACCCAAAATAAACCCACAAAACCAAACCCCCACCTCACTAACTGGAGAGGTTGTGCCCAGGAGACACACAGAAGGATTGTTTTTTCAGGCCACCTGCAGGTCTTGGACCCTCTTGAGGTATCCTGTGCTGATACACACAGACAGTTATGTCTGTCACAGCCTTTTGGGAAAATATCTCAGCAGATGCGGTGTTGGGAATCAGTGAGAAGGCAAAGTATGGGAAAAAGAAGGGGTGAAGCTGAAGTGAATGGGAAGAACATGATGCTACTTGGACATGGTTACCAAGACATATTCCAGCTCAGATAAATAACACAATTTTTTGTCTTTATGTCCCAGTGCAGAGCACTAACAAAGAGGACTAACAAAGGTCTGTGTCACACTTCATTGTATGACTAAATGAAAGGAAAAAACATAAAAACAACAAATACATCTCTGCCATTTTTCACATCAGATAAAAATCTAGATTTAAAATGCCCTTATGCTAGTCGATCAATACTAACTTCAACTGTTTTATGACTATTTTTATACCTCAAGCATACTATATACTTGCCCTTTACATCTTGGGAAATTTTGAAAATGGAAATTCCAACAACATTTTTTTTAAATAATTCTTTGCTTCTTTCCCCAGATGGGAAGAGAAACATTTTCATTGCCTCAAAAAGTGCTGCTTGGATGATATTAACCACAAATACAAGGCCAGATCTCCATCACAAAAGACGTTATTGTTCAACCACAGAAGCAGAACTTAACTCATTTATTTCAATCTGGATAAACCCCCAAGTGGGTACATCCAAATTCATTTGCAACTGGATTGCGACAAATTGGATTTATGGCGGTTTAAAAATAGCATCAGCTTGAAGAAGGGGTGAAATTTCATGTGTACAGAGGGCCAAGGCAGTTAAAGAATTTAATGTCATCCCTATAATTTGCTTGATTAGAAACCTGGCATTTTCCCTGAGGGGAAAAAAATGACAGATTTAGCCTTTGCTGTCTGTGAAATAAATATCAAATCTCCCATGAACTTTAGAAGGAATAGGAACAAGCACTGTGTCCAACCCTGATGTCACTACCTTAATTGAATTTTAGCTGGGGCACTTGTGTTAACATTCTTAACGTTTGGGAAGTGTTACTGTTTATTTCAGAACTGCTTCACTGCTGTTTTTATACTGCATTTGGAAGAAAACAAGCCATGAGCAGCACAAAGCAGTGTCACTAAACATTACGTTGATGTAGCAAATTTATGTCCCATCTTTTTAAATACTTCTGGTTCTCTTGAAGGCTCCCTACCCTAATTACAAAATGGCTGACAGTCCAAATTAAAGATCTGTAAAACCACACCTGGTAACAGCATGGCTGAATGATGACATCTTCTTTTCTGGAAAGTACTTGCTTTTCTCTGTAGCTCTTACAGTCATGTGAGAACCCATGTTATAAAAGCTCATTTTGAACAGTCACATACAGGTTCTCTTTTCAAACCTATTTTGAATAAAGACACTTGGCAAGTTCATTGTGCAGCCCACATAATGTTTATGATTCTGTGTTTCTTGTTCCATTGTCAGCTTCATAATAATCTCCTATTGACAGCAAGCATGATGGTACTCCTATAAATATGGAAACTCAAGGATATAGATCCCCATGCTGAACAGAATCATACACTTTTGTCAGCTTCAGCAATTGCTTACAAGGAGATCCTGATCACAGCCCTGTGAGATGGCACACAGAATATTGAGCACTTCTAGCAAGCTCAGGGTAGTATTCCACCAAAATCAATAAAAATATGAAACAACACACAGCAATTTAATAATGAGGATCCTTCCCAGATAATAATTTCAAAGAAATTATTTAGTAAGTGTTAGGAATTTCTATTCACTCTTTAACACCAGGAGCTGAGCATTTTTGAGATGTGTCCAGAGAAGAAGCAGTTTTACTAAAGTCATCAAGGCACTTGAATTTACAGCAGTCCTAAATGGTCTCAAGGCTTACACTTGCTGATGACCTGGAGAGAAACACCTTCAAAACTTAGGCACTAGGACTGAACATTTCATTAGTAGGTTTGTTAGACTGTTCATTATATAATAAGGTACTGAAAGAATTTCGTAGAAACCCAGAAACAATTTATGAAGAACACACGTATCAAAAATGCTCTTAGAGAAAGGATATTTTCCAGGAGCAAGGAACTGATTTTCTGATGGTCAGATGCATTTGGTTAGCCCTGCTGTCAACTTTGGGAAAGACTGCTACTTAATCTTACTGATGGCCAAACATATGGCCTTGGAAACAATAGCTGGTTAATTTTGCTCAGAGCTGTCTATTTAAACGAAGTACGAACAGTCTTAGTAGTAAAAGAAATGCTTGTCTGTCTGTTTATTTAGTTGTTATTCTTAAAAGAACCATGTTAAAGGCATTAAGTGCCCTAATGTGCACCAGAAACCAGATCAGTGCATTTCTCTACCTTCTTCTTAGGATTCAAGCAAATCTCCTTTGAAAACAGACAGCACCAGAGATCTTCATGCAAAAGACACGATCTTGTGATTTGAGGAGAATGCTATGTACTGCATGCCAGGAGCTGGAACTGGAGAAGTATGCTCAAGACTAGTCTTCCAACTCTCTGTCCTCTTTCATTAATATTTAGTAGAACATGTTTCATCATAAATACTGCACATCACCCTCCTCGTTTGCTCATTTATGGAAACAGATGTTTAAAATTAAGACACATTTTTCGTCTGCCTCTTATATTTTCCGTAGGTCTCACACGCTCCTTCCTTAGAAGACAGGAACAGTCATCAAGAGTTTACTGATTACTTTAAAACCAACTAAGCTTAGCTAATGTTCTAAAGGAGGATTTAGTTCTTTCTATATGACTCAAAACTTTTGAAACTTAGGTTATTTTTGCATCTCTAATGCAAACACATTACAATAAAAGAGACCATTCTGCCTATCAAATAGCAAAGCATCAATTGCTCATCGTTTTTCTATCCTATTACTCTGGACTGTTTCACTGCTTGCAGATTTCCAAACCATGCAACCCTTCTGACTAGAATGCTCCTTTGTTTAAGCCTGTACTTCCCATGCATTTTTAACCTTTTCCAGTTTACATCCATGAAATTTTGAATTTGAGACAGACAGTTCACGTTCATATACATAGAAGCAAATATAAATGCAGCTTTTACAAAGTGAAATCCCAGTCTGATTCAAGTTTTCAAATTATCAAGTATTTTCACTGTCAATTACATCAAAATAAGCCATGAGGGATAAAGCACTGGAGGGATGCCTTGGAAAATGCTGTCATAATCCCAAACCATTGATTTGCCATTTTAAGATCTCACTGCAATTGTGGCAGAGGTACAAGAACTAGAACAAGCACAAGGTAGAGAACAAGGTACTGAACAGGGCAAGAAAGCAAGTTTTGCAGTTTTACAGAATGTTCCTTGGTAGCAGCCTCTGCAGAAGGGAACTGAAGGCTACAAACAGCACAGGGAGAAATGTACTGAAGCCAGGAGCTACTCCAACTCAGTGCTTTGCTGAAGGAAACAGAAGGTGGGATCTGAAGGCAGTGCTGCAGAAGATACTAAATCACAGTAAGCTATACTCTCCTGCTACTTGAGCCAAGAAAGGGGTGAGATTAACAACTTGAAATTCCTCTCCAGCTCGCATCGTATTCACTCCTGACAACAATATAACCATGCTAAACATGCAGTGCAGCGTGGTGCAAGTACACTTGCTCCTTTCAGAATATTTCATTAGATGACAGGTCTTGAAACCAGTCTCATCCTCTGTGGTCCTGGGTGTGTTGAATCTTCTCAGATCATCTCCTTTTAGCACCTGCTCCTTCACTGAAGGCCAAGAGTGAACATTGCTGGCCACACACTACAAAGATTCTGTGAGTGTGGTATTTGTCCAAAAGCCACATTATATACCTGCATACTCCCACCCTTCACCTAATGCTGAAAAAAAGTCCTGAAATTATTCACGTAATTTAGGATTTATTCCCTACAATCTGTTTTAGACTTGGGAACAACTGCTAGAGAACAGCCAGCTATGCTCACTCAACCCAAATATTTGATATTCACTTTAAGAACAAGTCTGTAGAAATTCTGTCCCAAGCTCTTGCTCTAGAGAACTGGCATTTTCAAAATGCAGACCATGTTCTGTGCAGGAATCTTTTGTAAGTAATTCCTACACTAACTGGTGAACATAAGCAAGGGGAAAATAAAGATTTACAGAGAAGTGTAGTTGATTGTTGTATGTAAAAACCATTTTAGTAAATAGTGATAATGTGATTCAATGTGAGTGATTTTAGTCCATCTCTGTTCTAGGCAGTGAAAACAAACAAATAAAAAGGTTCAGGACAACAGGGGTATTTTAAAAACTAGGAATTCAGTCTGAAACTTACAGACTTTACATTTAATTTGCAGGGAACACTACTTTTAATTTTATTTCAACTGAAGAGCGTTTCTTTAAAATCACATTGTTTCATCAAGCCATCTGTTACTCACAGCCAAAATTCTAATTTGAACAATTTGCTGGTAATTTATTTTAGCATGCTATAAAACATTATCATATTTACTGTTATTTAAAAAGTTATTTTTTTCCCACCAGACAGAAGTAGGATCATTAAAAATACCAACTACATACTTTATAATATCTATTTTTATCTTGGGCAAGGGGATGACTCTGAAAGCTGCTGGGGGCAAAAGATTATAAAAGCACTACCAGGCTCCTGGGAGACTCCTGAAAATAGTTTTGCAATGTCCATGGAAGATATATATCAACACCACTCTTACAGGGCTTAGTCAAAAGAACACAAGTTGAAAGAAGCTTAAGCAGGAACAGATGTTTCCCTTCACACCAGGCTGTTTAAAATAGAGTATATGCTATTTTTTACCATGTCTTGTTATATATACACTAAGAAAATGTTAACAAAACGCACTTTAATAAATATTATCACAGCAGATTACAAACAGCTGAACTATTGATGTTGAGTTTTAAGTTCTGCTTCATGACCATATCTACTGCTAACATCTAAATACTTAAAAAAATAAAATAGGGTTTCTGCTTGTACTGAAAACATGCAGAAAACAAAGCCATCAGCTAAGTGCTCAGCAATGGTTTTCATTACAATGCACTAAAGAAATAATGTTGTATTGTTCTCTTGCAAATACCCCCGTGAGTGCAGGTTTTGTGGTGGGATTTTTTGGGTTTGTTTTAAGGGTGGAAATTATTTTAGAAGAGATTGAGATCACATTTAGGTAAATAATCCTAGGTAATAACCAAGACTCTAGAAGGGTCATTTTTTTAGCCACAGAGATAAATCTGAACTGCTTATTTATTTGAAGAACAAACCTCTGAGCAGTATTAAAATAAGACTCAATTTTTTCCCCTTTTCTCTTTTACTGCCACCTGCTCTGACTGTACACCCTGCAGAAAACTTCTGAACAGACCAGCTAAAACATATGTGAAATAAAGAATAATGCTTAGGATTACAATAACCATCTAAGGACCCCTGGTAGCAACAAAGCAAATACAGACTTCACAGAAGAGATCCCTGTAAGACTGCAGCATCCAAGTCAAGAAATCCACCAACACCCTAGTGTTCCTAAGAACACATAAGCTGCATGTCTTGGTTCCTTCTAAAACATAAATCTCAATGTAAACATTAAGAGATGAAGAATAAGTAATGAAAAGACAAGTATATCACAAATGCTGGAACAGCTATATGAACCCCAGCATTCTTCTTATTATTCTTATTATAAGTAAAAAAATTATAATATCAGTACTTTTCACATTCATTATTTTCTAGGAAATTGCAGACTTTTCTCATTTCCTTGTCATGCTGTTAACAAAAAAGTAGTAATATAAATACATATTATTATGGAGACATTGATATGTTTCTCATCTTCTACATCCTCTTGCCATTTCCTAATTAGATGGTGAAAAGAGTTTAAAAACTCAGAAGCTGAGAGTTCAAAATAATTTCATATTGCTTTCACACAAAATACGGGTATGTGAAGCCCCTTGTTTTAATCACACAAAACAAATGTTCATTCTGATGTGCATAAATATGTTGAAAATGAGTTAATCATTCCCTTGACTACAAACATCTATGGAGCAGATTTTAAAAGTTCTTGAAAATTTCTATAGGTATTTAGCTGTTATTTTAGAGGAGAAACAGAAGTCCTCCTAAATACGTCAAGCCTGCTTCTATCTTGCAACTTAAAAGAAGCTGGAGAATTAACCTGTCTTTTAAGAGCAACACTAACACAAAAATTCCTCACCAGTTAGAATTGTAACAGGTGACTCTCCAGAAAACAATGCGCATGAGCTGAGATAGCAGAAGTTCTGAAAACTCCGAACGGGCTACAGATCAATGGAAGGGAAAAAAAATCAAGAGAGCTGGAAAAGAAGGATCTCAGTATTTTAATTAAATCATCAAAGTAGAGACACATGTAGTGAGACTGGCCTGCAGTTTTTCAAGAGGTGTAGCAGTTCCTTATCCAACCACTAAGCCACTAAGTCTCCTGCCCGAGGCTCCCTCCAATGGAGAGAGGGTAGATAAGGGGCAGGGGAATCAAACTGCTCCAAGGAATGTCTCGCCCCTCAGGAGCACACTGAATTCAACTACAGTTCAGCAATGCATATTAATTTCCAGTGCATAAACTAACACTTGAAACATACTAATACCTCATGCCAGTTTTATTCTTGGTAACATTTACTTTTCTATAAAACTGTCAAGAGGGCTCAAAGACAGTAGATCCTTTCAGCAATGCAGGATGAGAGTTCTTCATGTAAGTATTAGTATTGTACAGCCTTTCTTTCAAAATAGTGCAATCCTCTGCTCAAATTGCCTTTGTGCCAGAGAGAACTGGGGGTCACTCTTTCACAGGCCAACTCTAGCTCAAGTACACGGGTGGCAGCATCCTTACAATGTATTCTGTTGGCCCCAAGATTCCTCCTTGGGGTCTCACTCACTTATGTCTGAGAGGTACCATTGCTTCCATGGCCCACCAATGCTATTACTAAGCAATAAAATAAATGTCAAGAAACTTACTGGAAAAGTCACTGCATCTGCAGGGGTCTACATTATTTGTAGGGGGCTTTGGACTACAGAAGTTGTTCTGAGGATCAGTTAAGGGAGTGACACATTCCTGGCAGCTTTGGAGTCAGCAGTAATGATTTGTACTCACTGAACTTGACCAAGACACAAGAGAGGGAATAGCAATGAGCAGATTTGACACACACAGTCTCGTCCAGAAGATTTCATGGCACAATAAGCATTACAAAGGTGTTTGACAATGGCAGTCCTATTACAAGTGGAACCAGTCCACTTCTGAAAATGCAGAACCAATTACTCCTCTCTACTGCCTTAGGTTTGCCGGAAGAAATTAGACTCTGAATTTCTGAAGCAAGTAAGGACAGACCAGCAGGGAAAACCACAAAGGAAGATGCCTGCATTTGGATTTCAGTTAAGCTGCACCATTTTAAAGCCATGCTCTTTTGTGCTTATCATGCTTCCTTACTTCCACAGGGACAAGATATGTGAATCCTGCAATGGTGACACACTGAAAAAAAGATACCATACAAGAATTCCCTCTGATGGTGCATTATTAAGGAGACAACCAAGGATCCAAAGATGTGCTTCCTAAATTTTAAGAAGTCAAAACTGGGGAGACATGGTACAGAAAGAATATCCTCCATTTCCTAACCTGTCACCAACATGACAAGGATGTGAACATATAAAACCTTCTGCCTATTACAGTTCTAGACATGTACCTCAGCTTGATACAGAAAAGAGAGATCATGAGAAATATATTTGGCATTCATATATAATTGTGTGTCCAAAATAAATCTTTACTTGGGATGTCAGCCTAGCTCCTCCTCCCCTTACTTGTCTCCGTAGACACCAGAGAACACCCTCGGATGAAAAAATGGTAACAGAATACACAGAAACAAAAAGCAACTTTGGAAGTAATTAAAGGCTACCCTATTTGACATGAGACACAAGTCTAAATATTACAAAACATGGTATCTTAGAAGTAACATCTCTACTTTCAACAATTTCAGAATGATCTGAGCCCCAGTGATCAAAAGTTCAAAAGTCAGCTTTGCTTATTAAAAAGCAGATGAGCCAATCTTTAATCTCTGTTTAGCCTGAGAACTAAAGACAGGAGTGTTAACACCAACACACCAGTACAATATATACACAACAGTTTAGTTACTTCTTTTATTGCCCACAAATTATGTATCAAAGACACCATGGGACTGTTTGAGCTCTTTAGGACAGGTTAAGTTGCACTAGATCCACATGGATATCAAAGAACAAGCAAAGTGTGGTATGCTGACATGATTTTAAAGTACAGGAAAAGCGCACTTTATGCTACATCATGTCCCCCATATGAAAATGTTCCCTGTCTTGCCATAGCCAGACAGGGAAAGTGGCAGAAAAACAGTGGAGAGAGTGGAGAACTGGGACAAAATCCAGCAGCACAGAAAGATCTCAGCAACAGAGGTTGGACCAGAGAGTCTTCTTGGACATTTCCTAAATGTTTTATAGTCAGCATTGTACTGAGGCACCTTGTTTAGGTGAACAAGAAGCATTCTCCAGGTGAAATAGCCTCCTTGTTACACATTTATATAGAGTTACAGAAGAAAAAAACACTTATTACCTATGCCGTATCCATTGCAAAATTGTACTGTGTTTGCAGAAGGAAGCAGTTAATATTCAATATTATGTATAATTTCAATGTAACAAAAAGTCAATCCAGACAAGTTATTAAAATTGCATCCTTGTTCAAGCTCAAGGTAAGTCATACTTGCTCAGCAGCACACAATGAAATTAATAAAATTAATTTTCTCAGTGTGTAGGATTTTTTTTTTAGTAAGCTCAGGGAGAAATTCCTTTTATTCTGTTTGGAAAATATGGCTATTCTATTTGGTTTGGGGTTTTTTAAATACAGTAATTTGCAATACAGTAAGATGGTAAACCTGTGCTAAAAGGCTCTGTTATGAAAAGCTTATAGGATAAAGGATTTCCCTCTTCAATTAAAACATTCTATTAATTTCAATTGTATTCTACAGTTAGAGAAGAACTCTATGGCTGTTCATTTTTTAAAGAAAGGAATTGCCTTATCTAACAGCTCTTTGTTACTACTTTGTTTGAAGAACATCCTTTATTTTTCCATCTATTTTTTTGCATACATCTGGTTTATATGCCCTTAAAAAGCAATGGATATTTTTGTTGCTTAGACAAATTAGTTAATATGACAATTAATTCCTACTCCCAAACAAGTCTTGTTTCTTGAATTAGATTTACATTAAAATGTTGAAACTTTCGCTATGTGTATAATCAGATACGGTGACACAGCATGCACTTGACAGCAACAGCTTCAAAGAACTTCAAATTTCTCTACATCAAATAACATCTGAGGATGAGCGACATACTCAACCTACAAAGAAACAGTAAATATACATTCTAGCTATTAAAATTTAAATTATTATCTTTCAAAAAGGGATCTTCATAACCCCATAATCAAATGGCTTCTATCAACAGAAACATTTCCATGTCTAAAAAAGCATTCTAAAGAGTCTCAGAATTGGATATTCATGGAAATAAAGATGACTCCTGGATTGTCATTTTGTTTTCATGTTATCCATACTCTTTCTGAAGTTACAAATGCTAAGAAATTTTCTGTTTCAATGATGCACAATTTTGCAACCAGTTATGACAGCTGTGCCTATATTTTTACTCTGACTCAAAGAACTGAAGAAAAAAATCAAACATGTTGAAACTGGTACACAATAACTACATCAGTTTTTCCTAAGTGTGAATATATTGAAAAAATCCAAGATAACATCAGAATAGTAGTGCAATAACACAGTTCGACCTGAAACAAAATTCGGGCTCAAAAGTTTGAATATTCTTATGTGTTCAGAAAATTTCAGTTTGTTCTGATACTAAAATCTATATATCTTTAAGTATCAGATAGTTACAGCTGCATTATTTTTAATCCAGTTCCTACAATTCACAGTAAAAATGAAAAGTTGAAGATGAGTGTAGTCTGTCAAGCTGAATTCCCATCAAGCTTATAAAGCCTGTGCTGTAGTTTATTCTAAAAATTTTCTTAACTATTATCACTGCAAATGGACTAAAGCTAGGGGACTATGCCTATTCACACCCTGTGGCTAAATAAATACACTACTCAGTGCTGGTTTATATAACATGCAACCGGACACAACAGATGCTGCAGAATTTGAAATAAGCACAATCTGAAACATTTTTCACTAAAATGGACATAACCTGGTAATTTCCGGTCTGGCAGAATTTTAAAGTGTCAAAAATAATTTTAAAAAGAAGGCAATAGATAAAGAATTGCAGTGTTCTCTTCAAATTCCCCAGTATATATTTAATACTTATTTGAAAGCTACACTTTTCTGGTTGACAAAAGCATTTCGGTTACCAGTACCAACTCTATCAAACACCATGTGATACTGAAACAAAACTTAAATAATCTGGGGTTTCCCTGGAGGTAAAAGGCCTTTTAGGTAAAGTACTATCCAATAGGGCATCTGGAATTAAAATGGAAACTATATATATATTGTTTCAACATAAAATGTTGTACATTATAGGACCATCTTCTATATTAATATCATCTGTAGGAGGTCATTCTCCTGTGACACTACAAATAATTTTCTAATAATAATAATAGGATCAAACTTGTTTCTCTCAAGAAGTATAACTGCTGTTCAGATACTTAAAATAACAAAACACCAAATTCTAGTGCAGCATTTCAGCTGGTCCAAGCAATATGTATCCCTACAACCAAGGAGACAGAACTACAAACAGTAATTATAGTGCAAATAAAACCATACTGTGTTTTGGGGTTTGCTACCCCTTTTCTTTTTACTCACTTTCTTAATAAAATCAGGGATCTCCTTTTTCTCTGAAAGGTGGTTTAAAGAGGAGCAGCATTCTACCTCCAAGACATATCCTTCACTCTTGACGTCACTTTTTGAAGACCTAAAGAGGCAGACAGAAAAGAAAGATCAATTTCTGTTGTTACAACTGGATACCCAGATACCCCATTTATAAGTATTTCTCCTGGAGAACTAAACTTCAGACAAAACTTTGGTTCCAGTGCAACCCCCGCCTGCCCCCAATACAATTCAGTGACAAGTGGCAGCTACAGTATCTGACCCACACGCTAGGGGAGCAGATCACACCAGTGACCACAGATGGTGGTGGGATGCTTCAGGGACTTCCAGATTTCTTTTCCGGTCCAAGAAATACTTTGGCAGCCTGGCATCTAGGGCCAACACCAAGGAGATGCATGGATGATATAACTCAAGATATACAAAAGGAAAGTCAATGGTCAGACAGATGCTCTGTGCTCCATAGGGCAGCCTGATACAAGATGCATTTTGGACAGAAATTAAAACAAACCCCTTCTCTTTATCTAGAACCATTCCAAGTCAACATGTAAAATGAGAGGATAAGCAAAATAGTTTAACCTTCAGCCTTATGTTTTGTTTCTGAGAAATGTAAAGTTGTGCCTAAAGTCCCTTCTCTTTCAGAAGAGACTAACTCCTAATAAAATTGAAAGCAAATGGCACCTGCCATATGCATTTGCTGAACAAATGAGCACTGTGGAAATAAGGTATTGGTCAAAATATGCCAAGGGAACGTTTGGAAGTTATACTGAATGATCTTCAGAAACAGTCTGCAGGCAGTGCTACTGAAGGCAGTTTCATCTCCTCCAGACTCCCATGGAAGCAAACTGATCAATACACCTGATCAATAGAAGATATCTAGACAATCTCTCACTTCGTCAGTTTTTCAGAAGAACACATGGAAGAAAATTAAAAATAAAAGCAAGCCTGTCATTCTTGAGATTAGTAGCAAAGCAGTTATTTAACACTTCACAGAGAATCAAAACATCTAGTTACAAGTGAAGAACTAATCCTAGCCAGCAGTTGTTTGATGCCCGGATACCTAGAGGACAGGAAGAAAGGTACAGAAGCTTGAACTGGGAGTGCTGAGGAAGCAGCAAAATAGGGGCTTGGCAGGCTTGCCATGCTTGCAAAAGCAAGTCTGTGCAAAAGGCCTGTTCTGGGGACTGGGGCTGTGTGACACGTAGAACACACTTCAGCTACAGATGGTCCCAGGGGCTTTCCCGAGCCATTTACAGTTCCCCGGAGCTATGTGATGCGTAGGCTGCTGACTGCAAACTGGCAGTGTTTCCTAGGCAATACTGCAGACATTTGCTGTATTTGATCCTCCCACTTTCACACAGGCTACACTCTCACTTCATTTCTCTTATCTCACTTATACCTGAATAGGTGGTAGCAAACTGTGCATTGTTTGGTAACAATGAAGTCCTTTCCCTATTTGTTTTTCTAGGTTCTTCTTGTAACCTGTGGTTCCATTCTCTACCTCATTCTCGACAAAAATTTTAACAAAGCGTTGATGTTCACGAAAATTCTCAAACATCTTTATAGAGCTTACACAAGTCATTATTGGGGGACTAACAGTATCCCGGCATTTGTACTCCTCTGCAATGGGCACATGTAAATCAACTTAAACAGCAAGAACAACTTTGTCAAGAAAATAAAAAATAATTTTCAGAGGGACAACACGTATATTGCAGACAATCATATTTGGTGTTCTAAAGTCCTGGATAAGAAAATCTGTTTTGTGCAGATTTTCTGCCACAGATGAACTTGAGAACATAAAAACAAACTTTAGAACTGCCCTACTAGTATTTTACTGCTTACAGCCAGACCTACTTCTTTTTTTTCAATCTGAATATGACTATCAGGAAGAGTAGCCCTGATGTTATCTAGCCATGTTCCAGACAGAAATAATATGAACTAGGGCTCTCTGATGCTCAAGCAATCAATAAACCATCAAAACCACCACTCGATATTGCAAAGTCAAGTCCATACAAAATCAAGTGAACAAATACAACTCACCAGTGCTTCAGCTGTTGTACCAGTACAAACCAGAAGTGTGCTACCAGCAACAGGCAGCAAGGAACCAAGTCCTTTTTAGACAACCAATCCCATTTTAAGAGGTCAACTGCAAAACTCTACAAATGCAAGAAACAAACATCTCCACTATTTCCCTTCTTGGATAGAAGCTCCCTTCCAGCCCAGCTGAGGAAGCCACTCCCCTCCCAGAGACTGTAAAATACACCAGCTCAAATTCAAAGTAAAGATATCAAATCCCAGAAATTAAGTATGTGTCATGCTATTTCTGTGCCCACCCATTTGGCAAAGGCTGTTCATAACTCTGGCACTGCTGCGACCCACATGAAAACTCACTACTCTAATTACTCTGACAGAATGAGAAAGACTGTATTGCAATGTTTGAATCCCCTGGCTACCTGAAAAAATAAATCCTTTTCAACTTATATTGGTAAAGTTTATAGATAGGTATAAGGAAGAGAGAAGCTGACCTTGAACCACTCTCTCCTAATTCCTCTATTCCCCCCTGAACAGCTCCCTGAGCTCTGATTTCATGAAATTTTTTGAGGACCTGCTTCCAAAATCCTTGAAAGAAGTAAGAGTTATCTGAGATACAGATTATATCCATAAAAATACAGTGATTATTACTACAGCTGCTTAAAATGTTCTGTTTAACTCCTTTAAGAAGCACTTACTTTAAAATACACTTCTGCTTGGAAATATTTAATTGGAGACAATTAATTCCTTCTCTAACAGTTTGGGGGCGGCCTCTGCACTAGGGCTCATGAAAGAAATTACATCAAATACAATTGCACTCTGTTAAGAACATTATTTTACAAAACACACTTAACAGATCCTTGCTAAAGGCCATAAAATCCTTAGTTAAAATCTTCCAATAGAAGAACTCTATATTTCCAAGAAGTATTTTTCTATGCTCTCAAGAAAATTTTTTCTATATATGTTAAAAGCAAGTCTTTATCTATCCTGGTAGTTTTCACCATTTTAGGAAAACTTTAAAAGCCTCTTATTCTGTCAAAAACAAACCAACAGAACAAGAGCCATAGCTTTTCATGTGAAAATAATAAATACCTGTGGATGTCACAGACCACAAAAATAATTTTCTGAGTAAAGCTAGGCGGGCAAGGAATTGTTTCCAGTCCCTATGCAATAAACGGTGCATTTCATACATGTATCACAAAGTATTTCATAAAGAGCATAAAAGTCTCTCATCAGACTCTGAATATTATTAATATAGCCACAGAGAAGTAGATAAATATAGGTACAGGTAAGTTCTGTATTAATAGAAATTAACATAGTTTTAGTTTTATTAATTTAATGGGACTACTTTCAGGACCACTTTCATTAGAAACCATGAAATAGGTTTGAAATGAAACAGGACCCCCATAAAATGTACATCTATCCTGATCCCAGAAGCAAGAGAAAAAGTCCAAAGAGCACAGTTCTGTGCACTTGCATTCCTCTGCTCTCTTCTGAAAAGAGACTGATGTCAATCGTGAGAAATAACCCAATAATCCATACCCTGGAGTCTCTTACCAATTTTACAGCACAGGATGTTACTGGGAGTCCAACGTATAAAATATTTTAAAATTAAAGCAATAGTTTTATGTAAAGTTGATTTTCACTTTCCCACCATAAAATATTTCTCAACAAAAAGCAGAAGAGAAAGATAAATGCTGGGACCAGTTTAGTCAAAAATATGCCTAAGCTCCAGCAGCTCTAAAGATCTTCCTTTTCTTCTGGATGCACAGTCAGCAAGTTCTTCCTTTTCTTTTCATCCTCCTAACCTGGAAAATTGAATCTTCCTCCCTTCATTCCTGCAAACATTTGGGAGTTTGTATTACCTTTATTTCCCTGATTAAAAATTGCTGGGTTAATTAAAAAAGGTCCAGCCCTGAAAGAAGCACACCTAGATACACTAATGCTGTACCCTTGCTGGAAGCCAGGATGAACCAGAGAAGCTGCTACATCCAGACTCACTCCAACACCCTGTACTCACTGTAACACATTTTGGGATACCAGAGAGGGAACACAAGGGACAGCGTGAACAACATGAGCACTTTCCCTGCACTGAGGAAGGGCTCCTGCCTCCCACCCCAAGAGAGGACAAACACTGGCTGGCCATGGAGATTGACAGGAAATCTCATTGCAACTCATACACCCTGGGCTTTCATTTGCTTTTTTTCGTTATACATTGTTTGTTTATCATTAACAATTTTCCTGAAGTGACAGTTCTTCTGCCACTGTAGATGCCCAGTGCTCACCGTTGACAACCTTAATCATAGGATGGCAAAGAGCTGAGGTGGAATTTCAGTCCCTGATGCTGAGCAACGGGACAGCATTTGCAGGCCTGGTGGGGTGGGGGTAGAGAATACCCTCAAATTTTACCAATATGGAAAGGGCTCAGGACCACAGACTTCCAAAGAGTCATCCTGAATCCTAAAAAGACTTCTAGTGCCACTAAACAAGAAGATTATACATAGAATAAATAAGATTTTAACTTATAATTGGAAGTTCACTGGCCAAAAATATGTCACAATGGTTGTTTCACTAGGTTGTCATTTCCTGCACAGCTGTTTGCTGTTAAGTACTGTTTCATGGTAGAAAAACCATAACCAGCTGTGGAGAACCAGTAACTTACACAGTAACTGTTACAGCTGACAACTTGGTGTCCATTACAAACTGGATTTCCGATCCTTTTCAGGTACAAGAAGGAATTGAGGAAGCCAACATTTGGTCCTAATCTTCCTGAAGTTCCCTATGCCCATGACCTCAGCAAGCCAAAACACACTTGTAAACTGCACAGACACTCTACAATTACTATTTCATTAAGATGATGCTAAGAATGTAAGCACAGTTTTGAGATTTTCCACTACACAGGAAGAGCTCTACCATTCAAACAGAACTGTACATTCACAACAAACTGGTCTACATTTCAGAAACAACAGAACCACACCAAAATTATTAACATGAGCAGCTGGTATCTCAACAATTTCAGGTTAAAAATCCAGCAGAACTCTGAAAACCAAGAAGGCAACAACTAAAAATCCAGAGCCAAAAACCACACCATTTTTCATAAAAGTAACAGCAGGCATATTCCATCCTAAGAGCCTCAAGTCTAACCCATGTGATGCTGTTTTAATGTTATTACCTAAACATTTTTTTTACTATGGGAAACCTTATCACTGGAATACATATTATTTGTTAGTAAAATTTATAAACTTTTTTTAATGATAGTATATAAAGTTTCTTCAGAAAAGTTTGGGCATGTATTGATACACGGGCATCTTTAATGTTCAGTGTTTATAACGTTCAGAATACAGATGAAAGAACATTTATTTCGGGTCACTGTTACAAGTTATTGTGAGGAAATATGTATTTCTTTGAACTTGTAACAAATAACAAGCCTTCAAAACTCAAACCATTGTCCTTTGAGCTAAAGGAAGATATCTGTTGACTCTTGGGCATGGAATAAATATTATCTTTTCATTAAGTTGAAATCAGCCTGCTGAGAGCAACAACACACACTGCATTTGCACACAAACCTGTTTGATCCTAATGCTCATGAAGATAAATTCAGACATTTCTCATCTTCAAGCTTAAATCCTACATGAAAACCAAATAGACACACATACACATTTATATTCAAAATAAAAATATATTGTATCGATGCAAAGTACCTACTTTCACCAAAGTGAAATACCAGTAAAATCAGAAAACTAAAAATCTTGATTTACTATTAAACTTTTGAACTCAATCTGTCATATTCCTTTGCAGATAAGCAGAGTTCTTGTTATCCAACCGATGATAGTTTGCATTTTGTCAGGACTAACAGATACAGGAATTACAGAAATAGAATTAGAACTATCTCGTCAAGTGAATCTCTACAACACCTGACACCTCGTTATTTTGCAGAAAGGGAAAACAGCTGCAAAGCTGTTTGAAGTAAACAGAGAAATTTAGAACATTTAGAAACTCTAAAAAATTATGGTTAAATTATACTACTTAGTCTACTTCTGCAGAGCAATGTTTCCCTGTTGGCTGCTTTACTGACTGAAGGCAAAACCTGTAGATGATACATCCTGAGACACAGATGGAACAATGGAGAGAAATTCTTAGGAATACCATTCATATGTCCTGGTTCTCTATCACGGTGAAATGAAGCCTCTGCAAACATGTCAAAACTATTGAAAGCAGACAGTTTATGAGCCCAGGCCTTGCATCTTTCCTGGTAAAAGAGAATGAGGGTTGCCTTCCAGCGCTGAGTGCTTAGAAAGGGACACCAAAACATTTTAACTGACACTGAATTTCGAAACTTCAAGATACCAGACAGGGGTTATCACAGTACAGGTTGCCGGGAACAAGTTAAAACTTCTTTGTGTTATAGTTTTGTAATAATTTTGTTCAGGAGCTGACTTAGCAATTTCTCTGCAGGGAACAAGTAATCTGCAATAGCCACAAGCTGTCCAAAATAAGAATGCACCCAAGACACCTGCACAGAGATTGTTAAAGCAAAAAAAACAGTGAGTGTGAAAATAAAAGGCCAAGGGGAAAAAGGTTATTGCACACGCAAAGAACTACTGATTTCTGTTCCTCGGGTCAATGTAAGCAACATGTGAGTTACTCGCCTCATCTTGGTTAGCCAAACCTCTGAAATACACGGACCTTCCCCCATCCCTTCCATCAGCACAGACCCACTGTCACACGTTCATGCTTTGCAAGTACCAGCTTTTATTCCCTTTCCTAAGTGTCAATCAGTGTGAATCTACTCTTCTCAAGCGTGTGAACAGCAGGCCACACCTATGCTTCACTCTTGGGGCTTTCCATAAATTCAGAAAAAAAAACCCTGTAAAAACCCGGGCTGCAAGAGTTTTCTTCACACAACTGATACAAGATTCTTCAAGATCTCTTCTTCAAGAAACCCATGTATCTCAGAACTCAGTACAGACAACAGAACAGACAACTGCTTTTTAGTTAAGTCCACTGAAATTTAGAGAGGGAAATAAAGTGTTCACGAGCGTTAAATATATTATTTTATCTAACTCTATTCTATGTGACTTTCAAACCAGTTTCCAATCAACTGCTTAGTGTACAGCATGCCATTAGATGCTACATAAATATTTAAATTTCTTATATTAAGTTTAATGAGAGCAATGGCAGAGTTGTTTGGCAACTTGGTAGACTACCTTAATGCCCAGTGCCTCTAAGGAATTAAACACTCCTACATTTATTTCACTTACTTTAATTGAACATGATGCCTTTTGCACTGCAAACAATTGCATTGCTGACTTTTAAAAAAATCTGTCCCTTAATTCCATATTTTCCCTAATACTTCCAGTGGATAATCCTTGGTTTTCAACATGTACAGCTTCCCTATATGTTAGGGATGTGTTTCTTCTTTTCTACAGCATGAATGACTCCTATTTCCCTATTTACTGAAAATGATTACATAGCCAAGATAACAAAGCCAGTACAGATTAAACAGAAAGCTATCAAAGTGACTTTAAAAGTCACCTTAATGTGTACAATGCCACTACAAATTCTCCAGGAGTATTTTAAAACTACAAGATAATGGCAAAATAGGATAAAAATAAACTAACAGGTACTGCTTCCACAAATTCTAATGCACAACATGCCTCAGCACTACCTTTTCCATTTTATTGTTGAACAAATTCAGGCACTGCAAATCTTACTGACAGCAGCAGCATGGTGCTCCTGATACCCATCATCTGCTGCAGCTGGCATAGCCTCCTCCTGCCTTTGGAGAGGCAGAGCTATAAAACTAAGTCCTCAAAGCACAAGTCAAAAGTATTATTTTTAAATCATAAAACTGACACAGAAAGGTGCAACATAAAGAATAACTCAAGCATGCAGTTCTGTCTCTGTGTAGATGGAATTGGCATTACTGTAGGCACTAAGGCAACGATTTCACTTCTGTTCCATTCAGGGAATAAAAGAAGGAAGGTGAAAAACACACTTGGTATCTGCCAGACAACGGACAGATGAAGTGCAGAGCGTTGGAGCCACCTGTGGTGAAACACCTGCAGTGAGAAAAGAGCTGCAGCCTCAGGTGCTCTGCAGGAAGTGCCCAAGAAGCCCAAGGGTGGGCCCCACACCAAGGCACAGAGTTTTTTATGACACTTGGCTCCCCATGAACACTAAACCACCAAAGGGATGGATTTGTACTCCACAGCATAAATGATGTTATTAGTGATCCTACAACTGTGGCTGTACTACTTTCACTCCTAAAATCTTATGACAGAAATAAACACTCATCTGATCTTAGCTTAAGCAGACCTAATTTCTACCCATGATTAAACTGTTATATACAGAAACTGCTTTGAGAAGACAAGACACTTGACAGTCCTCAGGGGAAAAAATATAATTTAATCATTACCAGCAGTGTAATGAGAAAGGTTAATTTAAAAAAATTAACAGTATTTTTTTTCATACTGTTACATATTTTTAGTCCTCAGCTGTTTGTGGAATGACATAAACTTGCAGTTCAGATACAGGTGGTCCCTATGCAGGCCATAGTCATCTGAAATCTGTGCAACACCCATCTCTCTTCATCGCACTTGGCAATGCAAATATTTGTTGCACCCACACACTATGGGAGAAGCTGCTTCCATACTCTCGGCCAAATTCAGGAAGATTCAAGCTACATGAAACATCAAACTGATGTAATTTCCCTTTCTGGTACTTGTTTTTTTCCTGCTTCACCACGTCTCTTCCACTTCCCTAGGCAGCCAGAAATGACAGGTAAGAGAATGCAGAGAAACGGACTGTGAATGTAAAAGGAAATATAATTGGTTCAAGAGTCTCTACTGTCTTCAATTTTGTACAGTCATTTACAGCTGTCTGAAGTGTGTGACACTGGCACCCAAGTGATTGAGCAGGCAATTAAGATTTTGTACTCTTCTACAACCATTCTGCACAGATGTAAACTACTGGATACAGCGTGAGAGCAGTGACACACTGAGCACTCAGGCTTGAGGACCACACCACTCCACTGAGAAGGAAGCTGCTCTTCCCTGACACATCTTCGGAGCTCAGCCCTGGAAGATGTTGAACCCTCAGAGCCCTTAAGAAGAAGGTTAAAGAACCCTTAAGAACCAACAGAAATCCTTAAGTGCTTACTTAACATTACAAACTCGTGCATGTCAATACGTTCATTACTTGCAGCAAGGTATTGTGTAGGAAGGGAAGGCAAGGCCCCAAAACTGCACAAGCTCAGCCCAACATCACTCAGCAAGTCCACTGTTCAGCCAAACATTCTATGTTTTAACCACAAAAATGGAAGCCATTTAAACAGTAATATCAGGCAAGCCAGCATGAAGTTCTGTATAAATAAAACTAAAATCAAGTCAAGGTAAATTAAGAGTTATTTTAAAAGCTCAAATTGCCTGTGACATCTAATGCCTACACATACTTGCTAACAAAATGCAGAGCTTTTCCTTGTCAGAGGCTGAATTTCAATTGCATCCATAACCTCTATCAACTGGCTACTAGGCTGAAGCAAACTGAATGGTGAATGGTTTGCTTTTTAAATAGAAGTATAAACAAGCTACATCCTTTCCTTCAAGCATCAGCACAAAGAGAGGGACTAGGATTGGCAGATGGAGATTTAATTATCTGCCAGCCTTCAGAATTGGTCATTTTAAGAAGGGCTGGACTGGGGAATGCAGCTAATGTAGGAAACTATAGAGAATGGTTGCAACAATACAGATAGCTGCAGAGCTGGGATGGTCAAATAATATTAAATTAGGTTTCAACCAAAAATCATATGTTTAAAAATATCCACATTTTCATTTTCTTCTGGGCTATTTAACAGCATATCCTATTGATTTTTTTTTTTTAGAAATCACATTAAATCATAAAAGAACAGAATTCCTGTTTCTTTATTAATCATCAGACTTTGATTATGAAAAATAATTCTTAATACATTTTAAGAAGTGAACAAAGCAGGAAAGCAATCTTTTTTATTTATGGAGTTTGCACTGACTAAAAATTTGAAAGAACTTGTATTGTTTAGAGTAAAGAAGGGCCTAAAGTCTACACATAAATTTAAGAAGTATGCTTTAGCACTACAGCTCTCAAATTAATTGCGTCAACTGTAACCATCTAAACACAAAATACGCCTTTTCTAAGCAAACAATTCTCCTGTCATAATTTAATCTAATAAATTCTTAAAGGGTACCAACAAGACCATCCTCACAAACTGTCATGCATAGGGCTTGTTTGTTTGCCTCTCATGACAACACATCCCAAAATACATAGCATATTTCAACTTGTTATTCTCCAAGTTGCCTGCCAAACTGCAGACAAATTGTAAACACGAAGAACATGTTAAGCCTATTCAAGCCCACAAAAAAAAAACCCTAAAAAAATCTTGCACAGTAAACTCAGCTATAATTTCCTGATGTAGGTCAAAACTCAGCAGGAAATCACATTGTCTATTTTTATCCCAGTTCACTGGAAGTGCTTTACCTTTCTGTTTTCTTGATAAGCACAGCCCTGAAGATTTGTTCCTGGGGAGTTTTCTCTTTTTCATCAGTTGGTTGCACAAAAGGGTGGACAGCAGCCAAGACAAAGCCCTGCTGGTACAATTCTTCCAGCTGAGCTGGAAGATCACACAAGGAGGAGAGCTTGATTGCAGATGATCCTGGCAGCTCAGCTGGAAACAAAAAGAAAATGGTCAATAATCCAACACTGGACTATCTTGTAGTTTAAAATCCAGGCTCTTCAGAGTCGAGTAAGCTTCAACACTGATCTACAATATTTACATCAAAACTGACCTTTCCTGACACCCATTTTGTATTTCACATTTTAAGCAGGCTGTCTTGGTGAAGGACTTGTATTACACAAGAGACTCATGCAATTAAAGAAGTCAGATACATTAAAACGCCAAATTCACTACACAGTCTGGCAGATAAGGTGACGAATTTAATAAAAACAAGGCAGTAGGTCAAAAGATATTCTAGGTTTTAGTAGTCATCATGGTAATGCAAGTAGAAAAGAGTGAGCCAGAGTCGAAAATCCAAAACAAGAGAAAAGAGACAGTCGATGAAGGCAGAACATGTCAAATTCAAAAGCTATAAAAAGAAGCATCCATCTACACAAAATCAGACTAAAAGATCCCTGATGCAAGATGCTGATGAGATCAAATATCTGCCAATATGTCTGAAGAGAATTTTGTAGGTCTATTGATAATAAGAATGTTGAGTAATGCATGCCTATAGCAAAGAGAAACTTTTTAGAAGAAACACTAAATCTTATACCTCAGGGTTTAAGCAAACCTATACATATTAGAGAGGAGGATGAGACGTATATGAAAATAATCCTTTCTCAATCTGCTTACTGCAAGGTTTTATGCCTTCCTGTCAAGTATTTGTTGCTGACTCCTGTAAGACACTTGACATACACATGATATTTCAGTCACTATAGCAATTGCCCTTATTTCTTTGGAGTCTTGTGGGATTCAAAAGAAAATCCCATAAATCACCTAAAACAATCTTTTATTCTCTTTTTCTCTACATAAGAAAATCCCATAAATCACCTAAAACAATCTTTTATTCTCTTTTTCTCTACATCAGTTCCTCATACACTTTTCATATTTTATGGGAAATGAAATCTCTCTTTCCTGACCTTTGCCTCTTCATTTCCATCTCACTTGGAGGATATCTATTATTTCAACTAAACCACACCAGGGCATACAGCACCTCACCAGGCGCTGGATGCTCTTTCCTCCCACTGAAACCAAGAGGGAGGGGATACTGCAAGAAACACAACAGAGGTTCCCAGCACCTTGCAAGCCTTTGCTAAACAAAAAAAGCACTAAAGAATAGTTTGTATGAAAGAAGCTGGCAATGTAAAGTAAGGTTTAATTGTACTGCTTTTTCCATCAAACCATATGGCTACCCTTTATGAATAATTTAAGGGGTTATCAAAAAACTAATAAAAATTCAAACCAAATAATACCAAGGAATAATTTAAATAATAATAGAATAGATGTGCTTGGTATGGTTTTTTTCCTCATATAAGACTACATTCCAGAAGGGAATAATGGAACTTTTTGACCAGGAGTTTAAGATGTAGAATCTTTTATTATTTTTACAAATAAAATGAGATCCAAGCAACATGCACATTGACAGACAATAGGGCTCTACCTTCTACAACAGCATACAAATCACTTCAGAGTCATAAAAAGAAATGGCACAATGAATAATGCATAATAAATAATAAACCAAACAGTTACTTACTGGAGCCTACTGGTATCAAAACAGGGAAACCCAGATTTTAGAATTCCAATTTCCCTCTTGTGCTCAGAGACTCCGAATATATGTGACTACACTGCAACTAATTAATTTCTAAATGAGGGGTTTACTTGGATACAATGGAATGACTAAACACTACTCAGTACAGAATTCTGGTCACAGTGCTCCAATTTTTAGCTATCACCTATGAAAACTGATCCTGCCTGGCATATGTACATAGCACCAGGATTCTTCTGAGGATAGCCTGAGTAAGATTAGCAAAAAGTCTAGTCCTTAACGTGGGAGACTGACTGCTTCCTCCTAAAAGATAAACACGAGGAGAAAGTGTGGAAATGCATGTAATTGGAGCCTTAGGATGTAACTCGATTAAAAAAGAAACGTAATAGAAAATAGAGATGGGTGGGATCATCCAGCTAGTTCATCCTACTACCTAGAGGCAAGATCAGTTCTAGTTTAGTTATTTCCCAGTTTTTCTCATCTATTTTTAAAAACCTTTAGTAATGGAAATTCCACAAGCCCCCTAAGTCATTTTTCAGCACTTCCCTATTCTTCCTACTTAAAACCCTTTCCTAGCACGTGGCCTAAATTTCCCTCTCTTAAATTCAAGAATTTCTACTTCTCCACTAGAGTATTTCTTTTCTGCAACAGCATTTTATAACTCCTAACATGATTCATGCCTTAATCTTATTTTCTTTACACTGCCTAAACTCAGTCCTTTCAATGCTCCTGTTCTCATGTCTTCTGTATTTCTAAGTAATTTTTCATGTTCTCTCCTGATTCTCTTCAACTGGCCTATATTTTTCTTCAAGTATAGTACCTAATTTTGACCACAGTGATCCAGCACAAGCCTCACCAATGCTCTGTAGAATGGAAAACTCTACCCCTTACTACATTCTATGTCAGTTTACATCATCCAGAGGATGAAAACCAAAGGAAATTCTTCTCCCCGTAACTAACAGTGGCCAATTTTCATGTTCTTTGTCAATTTTAGGATTTCTCCTTTCAGTCTGCAAGGACCATTCTGGATTCTGACTTTCACAATATGAACAGCACTTCTCAGACTGGCAAACTGTAATAAATATGTAACAAACATACTCAGCAGCCGATTGTTGGAACAGTTAATGAAAATGATGAATTTTAACGGATTCTGACCAGAAAAATTTTAAGCCTTACAGTTAATACATCTTTTTGGTTTGATGCTCAACTACTGCTGATTTCTCCTTAGACTAGAGATCCTTCACAGCAGAAAGACAGTTCCTGTTACACAACTGATGCCCACAAGGTCTACAAGTTTTCTGGATCTACAGACCTGTGCTGTGCATTCTTGTTCACATTCACTCTCCAACTGGTTTGAGTGCAGATTCCTCCCCAGAAATCCCTGCTACACATCATCCTCCGGGTATTTCATAACTCATTTTTCCCAGTATCTTTCTGGGCATTAAGTTGGGCTAATAATCTCACAGTTCTCTTTAAATGAAGGTTAAAAAAGGACATGACACACAGGTCAGAAAACCTTACTCAATTTCCAGTAAAATATATTAAAATGCTTTGTTTAATTGCTAAAGAGAATTCTAACTACATCACTTTGGAAGCAAAAGGAAGACACCAAAATTGTGTACAACAGGGACTTGTGTAAGGTAAAAGAGCAAATGAAAAACCAAGTAAAAACTTATATAACACCAGACTTATAAGCCTTTATTTTGCTAAAAAATAGTGCTGACTTCTTTTATCAGCCTCTTTTTTGCTCTTGAATTGCAGTTGGCTATAGATTTTAGATTCTGGTTCATATTTCCACATTTATTGTTGTATTTCTCAATGTGACCACAAAAGATTCCTTTGTTTATCATCGAGATGAGTCTGTGTAAGAAACTTGTAAATGAAAGAAGCTACCTTTTTCTATTTGGTTGAGGTTGAATGTGGAAATAGTGCTCACTGCTTTTGTACTGGATCCCCAGACAAATTAGTTTGTTGCCTGACTGATAATTGAAGCTGAAAACACTTCCAGCAGTGCTCAGATACATAGAGAAAACTACAGCTTTACAGACTTTAAAAGAAGGAAAGTTTGTGTTATACAACTGATATCTGTAAGATGGCATTCCTGGGTCTAGGGACTTGTGCATTCTTTGCTCCTAATGGAAAAACCTGACCAGATATTCACACTTACCCTCATATTCTCACAAAGAAATCAGTAAGAGGAGTGAATTTCCGTGAAAATTTACAGGTTGTCATGTGTATTTGAAAGTGGTCATTTCTATAGCTCCAAAAAGCAATTTATGGGAAAAAGAGAAAGGAGGCACAGTCTACCACCAGGATCCCGAGGGAATGACAGCAGGCTGAGAAACAAGACTGGGAAGACAGATATTGCAGAGGACTCGTTCCTCCTTTGTTAAGGAGCTCCTCGTTCCCTCCCAGTGGATCATCCAGCACTTCTACCACAGAGAACAAACAGCCACTGACTGGCTTCAAACTGAAGCATCTCATGTGACCTCTGACAACTGTGCTATGGTCCACACGAACAAGGGAGATGCCTCCTGATCAAATATTAAGAGAGAAGATAGTTACAGCAACTGTCTATAAAAAGTAGTCTGACTTTTGGATATTAAAACAATAGATTTGGGTACCTTTGAGATGCTGTAAACCAACACTCTGAAATAAGAAAGGTATACTATGCCTTATAAAATAATCCCTGTATTCACCTATTAGCCCATGCTTAATGACACCCATCATCAAGTACAATACATTTTTATATAATATACATACTCAACAGAATTAGATTATTTTAACTCTATTCTATTTGATAAACAGCAGTTTCCTCTTCCTGGACACATTTAAGACAAAGATAAAATTAACTTTATTACTTTTTAATTTCTTATTATGTGAATGATAGCTATACCCCAGAAAAGCTGAAATGTTAAATGCCAAAATGGCTTTTATTTAATTTCTCTCTACTGAAATGGTCAAATCAGAGGTCAAACTTGGGTCTTAGCTTCTCAGCACCTATCCTTAATACTTTATTTAAAAGAGCAAGCATACAGTTCTACTTTCAATTTCTATTATTCTGTGTATCTACTACCCTGTAAGATTAGCTGTTTGCTTACTCCAACAAAACAAATGAAGTATTGGGATTTTTCAGTCTTCATTTTTCAACATGTTTTTCTGATTAAGCTTTTATGCTCTTATTCCAGTCACAGCTGCTAAAGGCGGATGGAGCCCTTAATGACAGCTCACATTACAGATGAAAATGTTAAACAAAAATAATGGAGACTCCTTTTAATTATTCCTTGTTACCTTTTAAAGTTTTCATGTTCATCTGCATTTTAAATGTTCCTCAATTTATTATGGAACATTAAATAAGCCTTTTTCATAGAATCATAGATTAGTGTGGGTTGGAAAGGAGTTGAAAGATCATCTAGTTCCAGTCCCTCTGCCTTTGCATTGAAACAACTCAAGATCGTATTCGTGTGTATGTAGATTGTACACATTCTCTCTCCATACCAGGTACAGAAGAAAACACTTTGCCTAAGGTGTGACATGTCGTGGGGTCTGAAACAAAGGCAGATTGGCAAACTCAACAGACCCACACTATTAAGCGATGTAGCAACTCAGTTACCTGGTAGCTGCATCCATATTACTCCTCTTTCATAAAATCCCAGAATGGTTTGGGTTGAAGGCTCTTTAAAGATCATCTGGTTCAATTCCCACAGCAAGGCCCATGGACCTCTTCAACTAGATCAGGTTGCTCAAAGTCCCTTCCAACCCAACCTGACCTTGAATGTTTCCAAGGATGGGACATCCACCACCTCTCTGGGAAACCTGTTCCAGTGTTTCACCATCCTCATTGTAAAAAAAGTCTTCCTTAAGTACAATCTAAATCTATCTTTTTAGCTTAAAACCATCAGTCCTCCTCCAACTGCAACACGCCCTACTAAAAAGTTTGTCTCCATCTTTCTTGCAAGCCTCCTTTAATTACTGAAAGACTGCAATAAAGTCACTCTGGGGCCTTCTCTTCTCCAGGCTGAACAAGCTCAAGAGCCTCAGTCTTTCCTCACAGGAAAGGAACTCCAGCCCTGTGATCAGCTTTGTGGACCTCATCTGGACCTGCTCCAACAGGTCCATGTCCTTCCCATGCTGGGGCCCCAGAGCTGGATGCAGCACTGCAGCTCTGGTCTCACCAGAGCAGAGCAGAGCAGAGAGGCAGAATCCCCTCCCTTGACCTGCTGGCCACTCTGCTTTGGATGCTTTGAACACACACTGCTTGGTCATGTCCGGTTTTTTCATCCACCAGCACCCCCAGGTCTTTCTCAGCAGGTCTTGACCCCTTCACCCCTAGCTTGTACTGGGACTCAGAGCAGCATTGACCCAAGTGTGGGACTTAGCACTTGGCCTCCTTTAACCTCATGAGGTTCACATGGGACAACTTGAGCTTTTCCAGGGTCCCTCTGAATGGCATCCCATCCCTCACCTGCACCACTCAGCCTGTTGTCATCTGCAAACTTGCACTCCATGTCATATGACCAGGCTAAAACATATTATCAGGCTCAGACCCTTCAAGAAATACAGGTCCAACTGTTTCCATTTTCCAAGTGCAGGATGAGACTGTTTCCCAACCCATAGCCATTCCTGCTCAAGGCACCCATAACCAGTGAACTACGGACCCACTCATGTTCCTCCTTGTTAAGGGTTGAATTGCCCTCCTTTTCTAGCTGTGAATTCCTCCCATTGTTATGTTAAGTAGTTGTGGCTACACCTTAGAACGACAGATAATGCTCTCTCGTAGGGGGGTGGGTGGAGGAGGAGGAGGGGGGGGGAACCGGAAAAGGAAAGGTGGGAGAGGGGGCTGGACAGGGGACGCTCTCTCGCTGGGCTCGTGGACGGAGAGGACACCCCCGTGCTCCGCTCTGGCATCTCCCCTGACATCTCCGTGCTGAGATCCACGCTCCCTGCCTGGGACATCGCTCTGCCGCTCTCGCATCTCACGCTACTATCTCCGGACACTCTGCGGAGCACCACGACCGACACCGTGAGAGGGGGAGACACCTTCTCACCCCCGCTCACCTCTGGGCCGCGGCCGCCATCACTCCAGCCCTCTGCAACTGCGCGGGACCCGCCCTGCCCCCACAGCACCGGTAACTGAGCACAGGGACACGGCCTGCAGCCAAAGGGGACTGGAGCGGAGCTAGACTGTTCTGTTCTGTTGCCAATTTTCATAGCTGTTGTTGTTTTCTGCCTTGTTAAATACCAGTAAAGAACTGTTATTTCACATCCCCATATCTCCTGCCTGAAAGCGTCTGATTTGGACCCTAAAATAATTAAAAAGGGGGGAAGTGCATTCTGCATTGCAGAAAAGGGGTTTTTGCCTTTCCTTAAACCATACCTGTCTTTTCAAACCAAGACAGATTTTGGCGCCCGAAACGTGGAGCATTGCCTGAGGGCATTGAGAGAGGGGTAGAAAAGGGAATAACAGTTCTTGAATTACCCAAGCTTGTGGTAGGTGACACCATGCTGTCCAGCTTACCCTGGATTGGCCTCCATGTGGTCACTGCTATATCTCTCCCATTTGCAAGCCCTTTTTTAAACATGAGTTTCATAACCAAGGTTACTGTGGCTATTATCCGACTTATTATGTGGGTTGATCAGTTGAGGAATTCATGGATTTTTAATTTTCTCTGGAAGATGGCCACATGGATTCAGAGCTATCGCACTCTAAGTGTGTGTTTCTGGGGCTACTTCAATAATGGTACTTACTGTGAGGAAGTGGCAGCAGGTGAAATTTTTTCTCAACCCATCACAGGTTTTTTGAAGTTCACCCCACCAGTCTTCAAGGGGTTCCAATCCGCTTTAAATGCTAATGACATTATATTGTGGCTAGTGTTGTTTATATCCCTGTTAAATCTGTTCTATCTAACATTCAGAGATAAGGGGAGATTGACTTGGATAACAACCCTGATTCCTACCCCAGGGATTAGTGATGTTACCCCAGAGCCTGATCCTGTCCCAGAGACTAGGGAGGTTATCCCAGAGCCTGATCCTGTCCCAGAGACTAGGGAGGTTATCCCAGAGCCTGATCCTGTCCCAGAGACTAGGGAGGTTATCCCAGAGCCTGATCCTGTCCCAGAGACTAGGAAGGTTACCCCAGAGTCTGATTTTGTCCCAGAGACTAGGGATATTACCCCAGAGTTTGACCCTCCCCCACAGCCCACCTCGGAAAGGAACCACCCAGAATGGGTGGGGGTGCTAGCAAAGGAGATACGTGAGATGGGCCAGATGCTGAAGGAGCACCTCTCCCCAGCTGGTGAGAAACCCTCCCCCTGCCTTAAAGAGGGAGAATCTGATGGTGCAGCAGTGGGACCCACAGATGTTACATCCATCCAGGTTCCAGCTGAACTGCAAGGGCACTCACAGCCAGCAGCAGTTGCCCCTGTGGAAACTAGGAAGTCTAGGATGAAAACAAGGCACCTAGATAATAAGGGTCAGGAAGGGGGCCCCTCACAACCAGCAGGGGAGCCAGAAGTTGAGATCATCACCGAGTCCCTGTCATACGAGAGTCTCCGTAACCTGCGAAAAGACATTGTACGACGGGGCCGTGAGCCTTTTACAACCTGGTTACTGCGGGTCTGGGACCTTATGGGTACAGGTGTGCAACTGGATGGTATTGAGGCAAGGAATTTGGGACCCTTGACCCAGGACTCAGGTGTGGACCAGGTATTTGTAAGGGAGACAGGTCTCCTTTCCCTCTGGGAGCGACTTTTAATGAGCGTGAGAGAGAGGTTTGTCCACAGGGAAAGAATGCAGGAGTACCACCAGAGAACACGTTGGAATACCCTTGAGGAAGGGATCCAAAAGCTGAGAGAAGTGGCAGTACTGGAGGTGCTCTTTGGGAGGGATGGACAGCATGACAATGACCCTGACAAGGTCAGGTGCACAGGACAGATGTTGTGGAATCTGGCAAACCTGGGCCCATCTCAGTATACCTCCTTTATTGCAATGATTGATGCTGACACCAACCAAGTGACAGTGGGTTCTGTTGCCAACAGGCTCAGGAATTATCAGAGTATGATGGCTGGCCCAATGCAGGCTCATGTCTCTGCTGTGGCTAAGGACCTCAGAGAGGAGTTTAAGGAGGAGATGAAGGAGATAAGGGAAGAGGTGAGGAAGATCAGTGCAGCACCAGTGCGAGTCATGGACCTCAAAAGTAGAGCCCAACGCCCCCCAGCTAGGGAGAGAGGGTACACCCCACGTGCTGACCTGTGGTTTTTTCTACGTGACCACGGGGAAGACATGAGAAGGTGGGATGGGAAACCCACTTCTGTCCTGGCAGCACGGGTGCGCCAACTCAGGGAGGGGAACACCAACAGAGGGAACTCCACTAAAGTGAAGGTAGCCTCAGCCTCCCATGGAGGTGCAGGGTATTACAGAAGGGAGGATGATCTGTCAGATCCCCTTGAAGGAACCTCTAGTATGTATGCCCAGGAGAGAAATAATAACCAGGGCTAGAGGGGCCCTGCCTCTAGCCAGGGAGAGGCACGGGAAAACCGGATCTTTTGGACGGTGTGGATCCGATGGCCTGGCACATCAGAGCCACAGGAACACAGAGCATTGGTTGACACTGGTTCACAATGTACATTAATACCATCGGGACATGTCGGGAAGGAACCTGTTTCAATTGCTGGGGTTACGGGGGGATCTCAGGAGTTGACTTTGCTGGAGGCTGAGGTGAGCCTGACTGGGAAAGAGTGGCAGAAGCATCCAATTGTGACTGGCCCAGAGGCACCATGTATCCTAGGCATAGACTTCCTCAGGAACGGCTATTACAAAGACCCAAAGGGACTCAGGTGGGCTTTTGGAATAGCTGCTGTGGCAGCAGAGGGCATTAAGCAGTTGAACACCCTGCCTGGGCTATCAGAAAACCCATCTGCAGTGGGACTCCTCAGGGTGAAAGAGCAACAGGTGCCAATTGCTACCTCGACAGTGCACCGCCGGCAGTACCGGACGAATCGAGATGCTGTGATCCCCATACACAAGATGATCCGTGAGCTGGAGAGCCAAGGGGTGGTCAGCAAAACCCACTCACCCTTCAACAGCCCCATCTGGCCTGTGCGTAAATCTGAAGGAGAATGGAGATTGACTGTGGACTATCGTGCATTGAATGAGGTGACTCCACCGCTGAGCGCTGCTGTGCCGGACATGCTGGAACTGCAGTACGAGCTGGAGTCCAAGGCAGCCAAGTGGTACGCCACCATTGACATCGCCAATGCATTCTTCTCCATTCCTCTGGCAGCAGAGTGCAGGCCTCAGTTTGCTTTCACCTGGAGGGGCGTGCAATACACGTGGAACCGACTGCCCCAGGGGTGGAAACACAGCCCCACCATCTGTCATGGATTGATCCAGGCTGCACTGGAGAAGGGTGGAGCTCCAGAACATCTGCAGTACATTGATGACATCATTGTGTGGGGGGACACAGCAATGGAGGTATTTCAGAGAGGAGAAAAGATCATTGAGATTCTGCTGGGAGCCGGCTTCGCCATTAAAAAGAGCAAAGTCAAAGGGCCTGCCCAAGAGATCCAGTTTCTGGGAGTAAAGTGGCAAGATGGACGGCGCCAGATCCCCAGTGAGGTCATCAATAAAATCACTGCAATGTCTCCACCAACCAGCAAGAAGGAAACACAAGCTTTCCTAGGTGCCATAGGCTTTTGGAGAATGCACATTCCTGAGTACAGCCAGATTGTGAGCCCTCTTTACCTGGTCACCCGCAAGAAGAACGATTTCCACTGGGGCCCTGAGCAGCAGCAAGCCTTTGCCCAGATCAAGCAGGAGATTGCTCATGCGGTAGCCCTTGGCCCAGTCAGGACAGGACCAGATGTGAAGAACGTGCTCTACTCTGCAGCCGGGAACCATGGTCTGTCCTGGAGCCTTTGGCAGAAGGTGCCTGGTGAGACGCGAGGCCGACCACTGGGATTCTGGAGTCGAAGCTACAGAGGGTCCGAGGCCAACTACACTCCAACGGAGAGGGAGATCTTGGCCGCCTATGAAGGGGTTCAAGCTGCCTCAGAGGTGGTTGGCACGGAAACACAACTCCTTCTGGCACCCCGACTGCCAGTGCTGGGGTGGATGTTTAAAGGAAAAGTTCCCTCAACCCACCATGCCACTGACGCCACATGGAGTAAATGGATTGCCCTCATCACACAACGCGCCCGTATTGGAAACCCGAATCGCCCTGGGATTTTGGAGATAATTACCAACTGGCCGGAAGGGGAAGACTTTGGTCTTGCCGAAGAAGAGGAACAGGAACAAGTGACCCGGGCTGAAGAAGCCCCACCGTATAACCAACTGCCAGCAGATGAAACACGCTATGCTCTTTTCACTGATGGTTCCTGCCGCATCGTGGGGATGAACCGGAAGTGGAAAGCAGCCATATGGAGCCCCACACGACAGGTTGCACAAGCTACCGAAGGAGAAGGTGGATCGAGTCAACTTGCTGAACTCAAAGCTGTTCAGCTGGCCCTGGACATTGCTGAGAGAGAGAAGTGGCCAAAACTCTACCTTTACACTGATTCTTGGATGGTAGCCAATGCTCTGTGGGGATGGCTGGAAAGGTGGAAAAAGGCTGACTGGCAACGTAGGGGAAAACCAATCTGGGCTGCCAATGAATGGAAAGACATTGCCACCAGGATAGAGAAGCTGCCTGTGAAAGTCCGTCACGTAGATGCCCATGTCCCCAAGAGTCGGGCTAATGAGGAACACCGACACAATGAGCAGGTAGATCAGGCTGCACAGATAGAGGTGTCGAAGATAGATTTAGACTGGCAGCACAAGGGAGAGTTGTTCCTGGCTCGATGGGCCCATGATGCCTCAGGTCATCAGGGCAGAGATGCCACATATAAGTGGGCACGAGACCGAGGGGTGGATCTAACCATGGACAGTATTTCTCAAGTTATCCATGACTGTGAGACGTGCGCTGCCATCAAGCAAGCCAAGCGGGTGAAGCCCCTCTGGTATGGGGGGCGATGGGCCAAATATAAGTATGGAGAGGCCTGGCAGATTGACTACATCACACTGCCTCAAACTCGCCAGGGCAAGCGCTATGTACTGACCATGGTGGAAGCCACCACTGGGTGGTTAGAGACCTACCCTGTGCCTCATGCCACTGCTCGGAACACCATCTTGGGCCTGGAAAAACAAGTTCTTTGGAGGCATGGTACCCCTGAGAGAATTGAGTCAGACAATGGGACTCATTTCAAGAACAGCCTCATAAACACCTGGGCTAGAGAACATGGCATTGAGTGGGTGTACCATATCCCCTACCATGCACCAGCTGCAGGGAAAGTTGAACGGTGCAATGGCCTGCTTAAAACCACCTTGAAGGCACTGGGTGGGGGAACTTTCAAGAACTGGGAGATTAATCTACCAAAGGCCACCTGGTTAGTGAACACCCGAGGTTCCACTAACCGAGCAGGCCCTGCCCAATCTGAGCCCTTGGGAATATCAGATGGAGATAAGGTTCCAGTGGTACACATGAGAGGTATGCTAGGAAAAACTGTTTGGGTGAATCCTGCCTCCAGCAAAGACAATCCCATCCATGGAGTTGTATTCGCTCAAGGACCGGGTTGCACCTGGTGGGTGATGCAAAAGAATGGAGAGACCCGATGTATACCCCAAGGAGACCTTGTTTTAGGGTGAAATACCTATGGTACTGTGCCTATGTCTCTAACTGCATGTATGTATATATAATGTAACAGTTTAATTTGATATAGCATATTAGTATGGGAGAAATTCAGGGGTGGATAATGTTAAGGGTTGAATTGCCCTCCTTTTCTAGCTGTGAATTCCTCCCATTGTTATGTTAAGTAGTTGTGGCTACACCTTAGAACGACAGATAATGCTCTCTCGTAGGGGGGTGGGTGGAGGAGGAGGAGGGGGGGGGGAACCGGAAAAGGAAAGGTGGGAGAGGGGGCTGGACAGGGGACGCTCTCTCGCTGGGCTCGTGGACGGAGAGGACACCCCCGTGCTCCGCTCTGGCATCTCCCCTGACATCTCCGTGCTGAGATCCACGCTCCCTGCCTGGGACATCGCTCTGCCGCTCTCGCATCTCACGCTACTATCTCCGGACACTGCGGAGCACCACGACCGACACCGTGAGAGGGGGGAGACACCTTCTCACCCCCGCTCACCTCTGGGCCGCGGCCGCCATCACTCCAGCCCTCTGCAACTGCGCGGGACCCGCCCTGCCCCCACAGCACCGGTAACTGAGCACAGGGACACGGCCTGCAGCCAAAGGGGACTGGAGCGGAGCTAGACTGTTCTGTTCTGTTGCCAATTTTCATAGCTGTTGTTGTTTTCTGCCTTGTTAAATACCAGTAAAGAACTGTTATTTCACATCCCCATATCTCCTGCCTGAAAGCGTCTGATTTGGACCCTAAAATAATTAAAAAGGGGGGAAGTGCATTCTGCATTGCAGAAAAGGGGTTTTTGCCTTTCCTTAAACCATACCTGTCTTTTCAAACCAAGACACTCCTGTACCTCCTCTGTCCAGCATCACAAATCTTGCAGGCCCTTCCACAAAACTACAGACACTTCAGGTTACTCACAGAAAAAACAATGTCCTCTGTCTCCTCCCCAGGGGAGTGTAGGGTCCATGGAGCCCTCCTCAGAAGAGGAAGGTTTCTGACAGAAGGGCCACAGGGGTGATCTCAGTGCAGCTGTTGCTGCTGTCCTTCCAAAGCATCCCAATCTATTTCCTGCACTACACAGAGCACAGAGAAGACCATTCAAGTCCAGAAAATCTCCCATGTTTTCACACAGGACACTTTGCAAGCACGTTTATGACTGTTTATAACAGCCCTGACTGTTTTGTAGAATTGCAAGGCAAGCATGCTTCCTCTATTTAGTATGAGGATTGCTGTTTCTTAATTTAATGCTAATTTCTTTCCAGCAACTTAAATCTAATTTTAAAAAATCAAATCTACAGCAGGCTAACTTCTAGAAGAGCAAAACACTGTCTTTTTATTAGGATCAGCCAAAGAAATTTAACTAAAAAGTTTACCCTGAGAAGATGCAGTTTCACCTACCTTAAAACATTTGGTAAGAACATGTCAACTGCAGCGAAGTTTTTAATTTGGATAATGTTCAAAGGTAAAAGTAATGTATTCATGTTTTACAAGATCAAAGTGGTTAAATAAGCACATTTTTTTCAGTGGTTCTATGAATTTGCACTTGAAATTTTGGAATTACCTGTACTACTGGAGCTGTGATTTCCTGACGGAAGGTAGAACTGCATTAACAGAAGGTGCACAGTCACAACAACTAGGATACACAAGGAAACCATTGCCACTAGGAGCAGCTAGTTTGGGTAAGCTAAACACTGACTGCTAAATGAAGGACCATCCTGTCAGGCCAACTTCTGGTTTGCCAAAGTCCTTGGGTTTCTCTGTGCAGGCCCAGAGGGCTGAATGGTACCACAGACCCTCTCGGAGAGCTGGGAATCATCAGAATCAAAATGAAGGAAGGTGCAGGGTAACAACCTACTGTGAAGTGTTGGCTTTTCTCTTAGGATGCAGGACAGACTGGAAAAGATCCCTCCCTGTACTATAAATAAGAAAGTTTTTAAGGCTCTTTTCACTGACTTATTCAGCAGTTAGTTTGAAACAGCTGAAGGAATCCAGATCATCACCCTTTCCAACTATTCAGGCTTGCTAAGGCCAGTTTGTTACTCTGGAGAGAAGACAGCAAACTGTTACTTGAATATTCTCAAAACATTAGAGACTCATTCTGAGAGAAGGTTATTTCCATTGTGCCAATCTCACACACACACAAAAAAATTAAGCTATCTATTACAAATTTTTCATTCTTTGTTACAAACACTAAGGAACTCTCTCATGCAGCAAAAATTGTTCGTGGGCCAGAACAATGCAGTCATGCTACTCTCACTTACCTGTAATTATAATTATTCTTTCCTCATTCAACCCACAAACAGTTTCTTGTTGCTGATGACAACACAAAGCTATCAGAGTACTTCTAGTGAAAATAAAGACAAATGTACCAATAATAAGAACATAAAGCAGGAAATACATTTCTAGCAAGTTTCGTGATGAGTTCCCAGTAATTGTGTCCGAACTAAAACCTACCAAATGCTAAAGCAGTATAACCAACCTAGCAGAAAATATGTGACACTATCACATGGTTTGAATTACCTGAAACATACTAATGCTAGAATTCAGTGAGCTAATAGTTCAAGCTGTTGGAGTAACAACTATACAAGCTGTACTACAGCCTCTTTTCCTTTTGAACAGAGCTTGAGCTTCCATAAGGTGCATGTACAGGTTCCTTAATTTTAAGGGAAGATGAATAGTCTTGGTGCACTATTCTTCAGACTGCCAACAGAGGCAAGATACTGTATATTAATATAAGACCTGGAATTTTCAGTTCTGCTAAATTACATTCTCAGTGGTTTTTCTTCCAGTCCTGAAGACAAATACAATAAATGTCCCCATAAAAGAAAGTAAGGATGAATATCCAAGAGCAATCAGTACTTCATAAATGAAGGTGTCTGTTCAATAAGCTCCTACTGTTTACTTTTACTGAAAATGTAATAATGGAAGCTAAAGATATTCAAAAGCAAAGCACTGTATCTCAGAGTGGTAGAGGGGAGAAAATCAACAGAAAGACTGTGAAACTGCATATATACCTTTTGAAAGCATGTAAATACACAGAAATGTATATATACATGTATGCAGGTGTACACAGATATACACCAACACTTTTCTTTCCTTTAGGAAACAGCAGATGCATGCATTAGTCAAACTGACAAAGTACTAAGATAACTCACAGATGTAATGAGACTACATGAACATGTCTGATCAGTTGTGTTGTCGAACCTCATTGCATCTGTGAGTTATCTTGCTTGTTGCTCAAAGTTTCATTTCTGTTTCTTGCAAGTATAAGATAAGTATCTTACAAACTGGGGACGTTTGCCACAATGATGTGGTTATGCTGGGGATGGCTTAATTTCTGATGTTTCAGCAAAAAAAGGAAATACCAAGGCTATCACCTCCACTAAGTTAAAAAACTATGACTAAACAAAGCTTAGTAACCTAAATAAATTAACAAACACTTCTTAAATGACTCACAGCTTATACCCATTAGTTTGTGGGCAGAATTATGCAAAATGGGCAAATCGAAGACCACCTACTAGAGGTTAAAAGAGTTAATGAGCCCTTGTGCAAAAAGCAAAATTAAGAAAGGTAAAAAAGGGGAGTGACTTCTCATTTAAATTTGCACAGAAATAAATGTAGGAAATCCTATCCCTTCTGCACTTAAATAGCTCTTCAAAATACTATTTTTTAAATTTGTCACTCCCTCCTGCTTGGTTCTCCTTCCTAAATTGATCCATACCAAACACAGAGACAACAAAGACAGGTAATTTACATTTCACAAAACTAAGGAAACTCCAATTATGTCCAACAAAACATAGGAAGTGTTCATAGTTACATTTTATCCACACAGTATGTTATCTGTACAGTATTGTTATAAGTTCCTAAAGGCAAGTATTACAGTGAACCACAGTGATGCCTTGAGGAGCTGGAAGAGAGGCTACACACAGAGTTAAGGAGAATAAAATGGGTATTTATTGTGAGGCCTACAAAGGCCTACAAAAGCCACACCCCAGCAATATAAGTGCCACAGTCGTGGCCCCTGCCTGGATGGCTCCAAGATGGAAGCAAAGGAGAGGGTTGGTCACAAAATCTTCCACTTTATAGGTTCTCGTTAATTTGCATGAAGCCACCCTCCACCTTTCCATGTAGTTTGTGCTTAGGGCCTGAAGTCTGGAGAAACTGTCCTTGAGTTCTTAACTACAATAGGACTGTTTTGTCTTCATCACCCTAGCACATCAGAAAAGCACATCCAAGGAGAATAGGAAAACTTAAAACTAAAGGCATCAACAGAGGAGAGAAAGGGTTAATTCTGAACTGCAGGAAGGACCAGCATGCTGATTCACATGTACTTCCATCGTCCCCCATAGCCCCCCAGAGCCCCGGTTCCCTCTCCTAACTATTCCTTTAGACACAAAATGAATCTGTTGATGGCAATACTTCAGCTGCCAAAGCCTAACGCCGAATGCTGTTCTTTTTAACAGCTTAAGAAAAAGTGAAACAGGACTTCCCATCACTTCCACCAGCAAGTCATGTCTCTCACAGCAAGCAGCCAATTATCAAATACTTTAAAAGGAGAGAAAGGGGAGCTACCCGATCAGCAAAAAAACCCTACAACTCACTGAAGAGATCTTATAGAATCTCTGATTCTATCTTAGAAGTTGGTGGCATCATAAAATTTGGAGGGCTGATGCATCTTTTTTGCTTTGACCCCCTCTCTAACTAACGTGCTTGCCATTTTTCCTAGCAGCAACAATAATGAATACTGGCAAGTTTCACAGCTAACTCTGCAGCCTAACAAATCGTCATTCCCTCCCACACTTTTTAAAATCTATTTTGTCTTTTCCCCCTGTCATAATCCCTCCTTTTACTTTTCCTTCTGCTCTTCTCTGTTTTATGCTTCACTTCCATGTTCTTTCCATATTTCTGGCAAATTTTCATTTTAGATTTTAGAACTGCAGAATATAACAAAGTAACACTGGTTTATTTGTAAATTTTACAAAAAGCAAACCAGTACTGAAGTAAGAAAAAACCCTGTAAAAAGCACAGAAAATATTCTCAGATAAGTACAAAAACTGTCTACTTTATTAAGTTTCAAATTATGCAGAATTTATTCATTTTATGGTATACTTTGGTGAATGAGAAAAATCTCCACTGAAATGGAATTTTTAGCCCTTCTTAGCTTTCCAAATCACTATATCCTATTGTCAATAAAATGCTCTATGTGCTGATTCTTTAAGGAGGTCAAAAGCAGAAAGGTACATATATCCATCTATATATTTCCATCCAAACCAACTGAGAACAACCTTGAGGTTACTGTTTTCAATTTAAATCAAGCAGAGATGAACAAAGTAGTTTACATTCATTACATGGGATTTCTTTCCATACTCACAAGATAAGTTATAAACTACAAGTCTGACTGAAGCCTAGCTTCCAAACTGAAAAATGTCAAGAGGATTTCGAACATTTAAGGAAAAGGGAGGAGAAAGAAGTCAACAGAGTAGTAACTGTGGCTGAATACACTTGCTATGATCTCATGCATATTTTTCATGATACACTGATAACCACAATTAAAATCAATGACTTGGCACAGCCAGACAAACAAGAAGATAAAACTACCATCAAAGTATTTTACCACCTAGGTTTCCTTTTTTCCCCCCAGTTCACAAGGTAATTGCTGCATACAATAAATAAGTGCCAGGAAAAATAGCTGGAATCTAGAGAGAATATTTTAAAAATTTGAATTTTATAAATTCAGCCTTCAACACAAAGATTTAAATTTATCGACATATCCAATAACCTCAGGAAGAAAGGTTAGGATTTATCAAGATAGCTCTTATTCCCCAAGCCAACCCGTGCAACAGAGAACTGATAGTCTCCAGGGAAACCAGAATCCTCTTGGCAGGTCATGCCTGTATATATTTTATACATCACACTTTGCATTATATATACGGAAATGGACAGATAGCTTTAGAAATGCTTGAAGGCTTTATTCAAATGTTACCTGCTGGTTTCTGTTTCTTGTCATTTTATATCACCAGTGTTTCACATGCACTCTTCCCTTCTGTTCCAATAGATGTTTTAGACTTTCTTGTATAATCTTATTTAGGATGATACTGTGTGCCAAGTTTGCTTGATTTTTTTAAAAGCTAGAAAGGGATTTTTCCAATCCTGTCTCTAAAGTCCAGATATTACCCTGTTTCAGATGTTCTCATTTCTTGACTGTAACAACCAATGATATTCCTTTTCTTCAAAAGGCAGTTGTAGATACTAAGCACTTAATATTTTAAATTAGATTAAGTATCATAGTGACTTTCATCTTTCTATCTTTTTCTTAGCTTGAAATATTATGTATTTTAGATAAAGAGAAGACATTTCCAAATGATAATGCTTTTCATTTGGAAAGTAACATATAGTGTAACTTCTCACTGTTCTTTTGGTCTCCATTAAATCAAAATCCTCTATTTATAAAATGCTGTAATTTTTCATAGATGCCTGTTAAACTGTTTTCAGTTTTACTGCCAAAACTAAATAAATGTTTAAGCAGCCAAAAATGTAACATAGGTTGTATAACCAAGTAAGCAGTGTTACTTGCATTACTTGAAGGTATACTCCCAAACAGATTTTGGCCCCAGGTTTAGTAATTTTTTAAAAGAAAGCTGGGTAAGAGAATGCTACATGATTAAATTCAGTATAAACAGCAGATATTCAGGGGCAGGTAAATTAAACTCAGAGGAAAAGGCTTATAATGTATTTGGATTTTTTAAAAAACACATTACTCTGCAGTAATTCTAAGACGAACACTTCTGTGAATAACTATACAAGACTCAGAACACACAACAGCTGTCAGATTATAACGAAAGTCAAAACTGAGCTATTTAACTTCAAAATTTCCAGGAAACACCAAATTTTTAAAAGGAATAAAAGCAAATTGGATCTGGCCTAGTTTCCAATCACTAGGCCTGGTTGGGGAACTGCAACGAAAAATCAAATGCAAAACATTGTACAGAATTTATGATTCCTCTCAGCTTTCCTGCCCCACACTTCTATTTTTTGTTGTACTGATAATGGGAGTATATTCCCACCACTGTAAATAGTAAGAATACCTCTGCAGGGTATGTGAATTTCATGTGAAGAGTCTGTGTTTACAAAAACAAGATGAAGATTTTACTGTCCCAGCAGACCTCGTGTGACCCTCATGAGCCATTCCCCCAGCACACTGGTGAACTGTACTTGGACATCGCAGCTACTCCACAGCACCAAAGGGAGCCATCCAGCCCTTCCTGGAACTGAAGCTCAACTGGTATTTGCAGCAAAACTTGCAGGTCCAAATCCTTGTTGTTCAAAAGCATCACAGGAAACTCACGACAGACTTAACATGCAAAGATTTGCATGGCAACATACAAAATTATAGAGTGGCAGTAATCCCTATCAAGCAGATTCCCAGATGGTTCCTGATTAATTTGGCATGTGGAAGAGCCATGTATCACCCCATTTATGATTTTCAGAGTGACCAGATAAACTAATTCCAGAAGACACAAAGCTAGAATCACCAAATGGATCAGTCATTTTGCAATGAATTAGGCAAGTGTTAATGAGGCAAGAGGTTCCAGCTATCCAAAGTGGACCGACTTTCCTGTCCATACGTTTTTGGATTTGCCAACTCTGTCGGTACACAAGAGTGGTCAAACATCTAAGACCAGCACAAGATAAAATATTTCTGGCTGACTTTTTGCTACCTATGCTATTTCACAAATTCCTACTCAAGTTTTTCCCCAATAGTTAATGAAGAGTGATTCCCACTAATGAAACTTTTGTTCTTCAATCCGGCTGCCACAGGCTCAAATTTTCCTTTGGCTTTTTTTTCTTCCCATCCCCTGGATTCCTCAAACCAATAAGAAAGAGTGATTATGTGGCTACATTGGAGTAATGCACTGGCCAGCAAGCTGTCAATGCACATAGATCTTGGTTCTCCTTGCCTTTCCCTGATTAACAGAGGTCTCAGTCTTCTGCCCAACTGCCAGTTTCCACAAAACTAGGAGCAGCCTAAATTTCTCACAAATTGCTTTGAAATTGTGCAGTTATAATTATTTGGAGGAATGAGACAGACAGACTGTGAGCCTTTTTTAACTCTCGTTTCCCTAGGAAACCAGTTCAGAAACAAAACAGAAAATCCATCACACTCCCACCTACAAACCCTCTGAAAAAAAAAAAATCCTTCAAAAATAAAGACCTCAAAAGAAAATCCTGCAAAAAGGTATTATGGGATACTGCCTTCTGCAACACCTCTAACAGTGTCTTTAACAGTGATGAGGCTTTCACAGAATATTGAAAACTACTAGCAAGCAATAGTTCACCACTGGCACCTAAAAGCAGTATATCACTGCCAAACACACCACATCACTTCAACTTGGCAAGAATGCTTGATAGAAAGCCAAAGAGTAGTGGAAAAGGCTGTTAGAAGTTAACAAAGCACTTCCCAAAAGTACTGTTTTGTTTTTTTAGGCAAGTCTGCTAGAGCATGGGTGATGGATTTACTAAAGAAAAAAGCTTTTCTTGGCAAAAAAAATCCTGCTTTTTTTGCTTAGAGCAAATTTTCCTGTCACTCTGCAGAATTTGAACTCCTACTCCCTAGTTTAAGAAAAATGTGGCCAGTTTCTGTTTTGAAATGAAGAATTCCCACACAGTGATACTGATAGCATGGAAATCCATTGTTTAATATGGGTCATGGGAAAATGGCCACAAATTCAAGCATCATTACAATTGAACAACCATAGCAAATTATATTTTTTTAGTTTATTTTTTTAAGTTTGCAGTAAAATGGTTGTTGTTGCAATTTTGTTTGCAAATAGTAGCAGAGTATTTCTCCAGGAGTTTATGAGAAGGCATTGTTTTACCCTTATTTCTCAGAATAGTTCTGTCAGAAAATGTGCTGCAACTACAGTATTTATTGGAAATTAAAAGGAAAGAAGCAGAGAAACCTTATCTTCAAAGCTGCTAAGGAACAAATTAATGAAGTAAATATAATCTAACACCAAAGTTGTAAGTATATGCAATAAAGATGCAACAGATGTCCTGTCCAACAGGGACAGAACACTTTCATGGTATGAAGGTGGTAATTAAAAAGCATTACGCAGACAATCTTAAGATCTAAGACTTCCAATACCCCCTGGATGGATCCCTTTTGCGTGGGTGACATAAAAAATTAATCTCTTAAATGCACATGCTTACTAATTAAATAATAGAATACAGAGGCAAATGAACAGGTCACTTTCGTGGTTCTCTTTACAAGGAATAGAAATGACCTTTACAGGTGACACAGTGGGGTGCGACAATGCATATTCACAGTGAGCATACAACAGAACTGCAGGCTGATACTCCCATCAGCTCCTCCTCACACAGACAATACCTCAGAAGCAAACCTGGGGAAAAGTGTAAAGCACAGTGCCTCTGTGCCCTGGCTAATATTGTTTTCTTGCTGCTCCTGGTAAAATAACCCAAAGAGAGGTCACAGGCAGCCACACGTGGCTCTAACTTGTAATCATATGACAGCCCACGTCCAAGACACTTTCACTTCTCCCCAAGCTGTAAGTGGCTCCTGCAAAACAGAAAGAACCATTTCTAACTTATGTCAAAAAAGGCCAGATTTGCTATTGGCTAATAATGAAATAGCACTGATAAAGTAATCTGAGTTTCCACCAATGTTTCTGGAAGGGTACCCTGAAAGTATCAGTTGATGAGAAGACCACTTTTTCACAAAAATTTACTATAATTTTAAAAAACCCCAACAAACTAAACAAACAACAATAACAACAAGTAGTGCAAGAGTGCAGCTTGAAAACAAAGTGTTACAATTATAAAGTGTTGTATTCATTGAACATGTGGTGAAGAACAATGAAAATAATCCTACAAAATATGTCCAATTTTATCTATTGGATCACTTGAAAGGCTTCATCAAGGCATTCAACCCAGCTGGAAAAATAGGGTAGAAGGACTGCAGAGAAAGACAGATGCTGCATCTGAGATGAGCATTCCTAAGTAAACAAACAACAAAAACAAAACAAAACAAAAAAAAAGCAATTCTGACACAGTTCCAAACTTTATGAGACAATAACTTAACAAAAGACCATTTATTCTGTCATTCTCTTTTTGTTCTTTTGTTTTGTGATTTGAGATAGAAGTAGATGCTAATTTTTTTTTGCTTACTAGTAATCTGTACAATAACTGCTAGTGAGTTAACCCATGCAATTTTGGACTATTTGTCAATTCTTTTACCAGTAGCTATTAAGAAATTCAGGAAACAATTGTTCAAATAGAAGAACACCACAAAGGGCTGAGCAAATGAAGAACTACAGCAGTAGACTGCTGTTTATTTATACTTCACTAGTAACCACATCCTGGCTTATCTCTAACTTTCTCAAAATTCCACCTGTTTATTTGTAAATCTCATACCTCATTCTCTTTCAGATTTAAGGCCTTTTATCAATTCATCTAGAAAGGCATGGCACCTTTAGGACTTCTCATATCCTTGATGTCTTTAATTTTTTATGTGCCACATCCTATGCAAAAGCCTCTGTTCTCAGACTGAGATGAACTCTTTCAACTGATGGCTGTTTAACAGAGACAGATAATATTTTTGCAGTTCTTAACTCACCTGATGACTGTCAAGCTTGTCTTTCGTGAGCTGATCAAGAGCTGCAGCTCACAGAAAAGGCTTAATGAGATTCTCTTCCCCTTGAAAGGACTGTTTTCTTTCAAGAAGAATCTGTAGCTAATCACTGCAAGTCTCAAGATGAGAGGATGATTATTTGTGGGGAGACAAAAGCTGCGAGTTCTGTACAATTCAACAAAGAGAGCTCCATTTATATGAAATGAGAAGATTTTGCAAAAATCAGTTGGCTGGGAAGCCTTAAGTTTGCAGTTCCTGTTCAAGACCTTATCACAGTCCATGGGTTACCACATACCAGGAAGAGTCACACCAGTTCACTACAGCAGCTGCTGAGCAAGCATCGGACTCAGCTGAAACTTCTCACATGCCACCTCATATCTCAGAAACTCCCCTGCTTTTCCTAAGATTATCACACAGTATAGTGTGTCACAAGTATTAAGTCATTTGCAAAACCATTATTGTACACAAACCAAGAGTCTGCTGGATGTGCAAGTTATATCACAGAAAGCAGGCTGCCATTTCATGTAGTAATTGTGTCACTTGGACTCCTCTTAAGTCCAGGATATTACTTACTTGTATGACTGCAACAGGATAAAACCAAGTCACTGAGACCGTTTAAAACACAGGACAAAAATATGCAACACGTGCCAGGGTTTTGCCAAGATAGCTGAACGAGTGCCAAAGGAGCTAGCTGGGAAACTGGAAGCAAGACTAGCACAGTGTTTGGCAAATGTTATTAAGTTCTTGTCCTCTACAGAAGCAATGAACATATTTTCAGGCTGCCTCATCGCTTAAAGAGAAGGCCACAATCTGGAGGCTGGATCAATCTTTATCAGCTTTGTAATATGTTATGGCTGCAAGACAGTAATGATCAAATGGTATTTCACCAAGTGACTACGCAGAAGAGCTCTGACACTGCTGCAATGAACCAGCCATGAACCAGCAAGCACCCGGAATGCAGCACTAAATTGAGACCTTTGCAAAAAGGTGCATTATACCAGGCCCAATGTGAGATGTTTGCTTGGCAGTATATTTACATCTTCTACAGACTTACTGGGCTACCTGTCACATGTGCACGTACACACAGGCACTGAAAAACAAAACACTAGAAGAGGTCTGAAGCAGATAAAGCACCTTCACAAGCTAAGGATCAATGCCTCTCTATATACCAAGTCGGCAAAGAAAATGCAGAGTTGAGGCATTCACACACAAAATACACACAAAAGCTGGAAGAACACTAACCTGAAGCACAGTTAAGATTAGGACAATCACAAAGGTTTGTAAACAGCATTATTTTGCTGAGTACAATATTCACAACCTTAATTAAAATTGCAGTCACAATTATGCCTGTTGCTAAAGCAACAATTCTATGTATTTACAGAACAGGGCAAAGAAAGTGAGAAATTGTGTAGTTTCCAGGATAGATTTAAACTACCTAAATGTTCCCAGGTTATTCTTTAAACAAAATTTAAATTGAATGTTGATCTTTTCTAGAAATGACAGCATTTTAGGGTTTAAAGTAAGCTTTCCTCTGTTCAATAATGAATTAAGTCTAACACACTCCGAGGACATTTTTCATGTCACTCAGATTAAAAAAAAAAAAAAACAAAAAAGAAGTTGTCATGAAAGACCCAAAGGGATCTGAATCCAGAAATATAAGTTGACTTCTTCAGTAAAAGACCATGTGCCTGCCCATGCATGATGCAGTGGGTTTTATTTAAGTAGAACTTGATAACAAATCTTGTCAGAATGACAGCCACAGTCCCTGTCGGGCTTCATTGATACAACACAACAAAAAGGCATCCCTCTGGCACTGGAAAGCTCCCAAAACACTGAAACCTCATGCAAGGCCATGTCTTCTCTTCCTGCTAAACATGTCAAATGCTATCTGTCTCTCCATTTCTACAGACACCCATGGCCCTCAAATTCTTTCAGTTTATGTGTTCAGCTACTCCTGTCCTTTGATAATCTTTCCCTATTTCATCTGCTCTGTTTTCTCCTGATGACCACTCCTTTCTGAAGATCTTTTCTCCTCTTTCCACCATGCATGAGTGCTCCCATCAAGTGAGCAGGGCATAGTAAGTGTCAGGCTAACACCTCCCTCTTAGGCTTACAGACACAGCAAGGTGCTGCTGTGAAATCCCCTCCCTGTCCAAACACAGGAGAACAGAGCAAGGGCATTACACACTATGTTTGGGGTCTCCACGTCCACGACATACAACTGGTCCAGGCCAGGGTGGTTCTACCTCCTTGGAAGACATAGATGGCAGAGGCCTCAGGGCAGTGCCCTTTCCCACTGCACTCATGAAAAGCCAACTGGTCCCCTACTCCCTTAGGGGAACAGCAGCAGTAGGAACATGACCAACATGGTCTTACTCCTGGAGTACTCCTACTCTTCTTAACTCAGTGTGTGATCTGCTGCAGAGATACCCAGAGCATGGAGGCCTCATTCTATACCAGGGGAGGTGCTATTCAATGTAAAGATGTTGGAAGATTTGCCTTTTTCTCCATTTCAACAATGCAATGCTATTCAATTGTTGCTATTCAATGGAAGGATGTTTTATTCCCCCAATTTCAACATGTAGCCTGTAGACAGGGTGCATACCTCTCACATTCTCTCCATGACCGGAGGTGCAATGCCAGGCACCAAAGCTGGGCTAAATTTTGTTCTAGTTAATTCTCTGGTCGTGCTGGTCCCTGGGGGAGTGTTTCTGGTGTATCAGCACCGCATCACCCTTTTTCCTTGTCTTTGTCTCTGCTCCTGGAGTTCCAGATACCACTTTCCCTCCATGTTTTTCTTACCACTTTACTTGTAACATTGGGCCATGTTCATCTTGTCTGACAATAAAGTTAGCCAATATGTTACTTGAACTCTTTTTCTGCCCCACTGCTGTTTAGCTGCAGCTGTGCCTTCCACTCCGCTTCTTCGGTGGAGAAGTCTAAACTGTCTGTGGTGTTGGGCACAGCAGCAGGAACGCTATGGCAGGGAGCCTGGGCTAGGGATGTTATAGCTCATCACAAGGCTGACAGATAGCTTGATTGCAGGGCTGTTTTTTTTCTTTGGGAAAGAGTGTGGAGGCAGTTTCTAGGATTGAAGGATTCTGGCTACGAAGACCCTTTGGAGCTTCATACGAGCTGACGTGTCAGCTGAGTGTTGACAGCTTATCAAGCAGCTGACAGGGCACGGTCCTTTGAATAGGATGCTTCAGCCAAGAGCCTAGGAACAGGACTGGCAGGCCATTTCCACTGTAAGCTAAAAGAAAAGCAGGGAAGGAACAGATGCTTCCTAGGGAGAAATACATTTTTGCTTGTCGAGAGTAGGGGGGAGCTGATCTCCATAGTGCAGGACCTTCTCCTTTATCTCCTCTCTCCAAGCCAGGGGAGCAGAAGGACAAAATTTATCACCGTTCCTTTTGTCAGTTCTCCCTCCTTTATCACTTCTCATAAGAGTGGAGCACAAGTTTGACTCTTATCCCTCCCTCTTCCCACATGGTGTGCTGCTGCTGCTACTTTTCAGCCATGTTTTTCCTTAGTAAAAAACTCAGTCTGAAGTCTGTTAAGATTCCTGTGGGCCACTGAATCAGCAGCAAGAGGCATCTGCCAATATGAAGAAGTCAAAACAAGCATTGAAAGTCAAGCAAGAGACAAGTAACTATGCTCATATATAAAGGGATAAACAAGAAAATGCCACCAGGAAAAGACTGGATGTCCTCACCTCTAGACACTGAGCTCTGCTGAGCCTCTCTGCAAGAACAGTGTTCAGAACAGTGTTTGCAGGATAACACTGCAAAGCTGCCCTACCTCCTCAAACCACCTAGCCACTGACCAACAGGTTACCGCAATCATGGGACTCCAAAGGGCAACAGCCACACCTGTGAACACAGGTTTGAACTCCCAAAATTTCATGGCAAAGTCACAGCAGTAGCTTGTTCAACAGCAAATTCTGACCTAACACCATCCTCAGTGCAGAGAGGCAAGCACTAGCCCTACCAGTCCAACCCATGGTACCCTCTCCAGTGGGTGTAGGGCAGAGCACACAGAAGAGCAAAAACTTGTAGAGGTAAAACACAGTCCATTGTCTTCATCCTCAGACAACAGTAGGGAGGAAGCAGGAGGCAGTCAGCTCATCTGGAGTGTGCTCACAGAGTAGCTGCCAGTGGCAAAATGAAGTCACGAGACGTCATCAGGCAGTAGCTGCATTGGTAGCATGTATGAAAATGCAGAAACAGAAAACAAACCCAGAAGAGATGTAGAACAGAAATCAGACATATTTCTGAAAGAGAAATCTCTTTACAAATTCTGCTTGGGCAGAGCAATGACAAGTACAGTCATAAGCATGAAACACGCTGGGACAAAACAGCACAACCTGGAGTGGCCCCTAGAAGGGCTCACAAGTCAGACAGGAGCATTTTTCAGATACCTTTCCTGCAGGCTGCTCTAAACACATGCAGTGGGAGTCCAGTGTACAGCAGAGCATGTGACTTCTTCAAAGTAAAACCCCTAAACACATTTAATGGGGAGTGCAAAGTCCCCAGAAACAACTGCTCCAACCTGGCTGTCCGCTCCTGTTGCCCCACACTACTGGCTTGAGACAATGCACAGCCTAACACCAGCCTGTGCTCTGCTGTGTGGACTCTTGGACATGACCCACCAAGACACTGTTATAGGCTATGTGAAACAGCTGAATGTTGACACCATTTCCATCACAACAGAGACTTTTTATTCTTCGCATTGGAACATGAGGATATAAGCAAACATTGAAAAAAATCCTGCACAATCAACATGCATCTAGTTGGTGCTTTCTCTATCTCAAGGTCAAGAGCAGTTGACATCAAAAGTTCCCTTTTTGTCTCAAAGGGGCTAGACTCCACCCACAATGAACCAATTCTAAACCTTTAATTTGCGTGAAATTTTAGCCAAACAACAATAATTTATTTTGTAAAATATGTTAAGAACGCCATTACAATACTGCACAGATTTTGTATATTATCTTTTATCTGGATGATGTAAAAGAATTTGTAGCAACAAGTCCTAAAAAGACTCAGCAGATTACCACAGAGGAGACTCCTAATCAATTCTCTCCCATAATAAAATCATGAGGCATTTACTATTTGAAGTTACAAGTTTGAAGCAACTGTGTGATCTCCTGCTCCAGTCAAACACAGGGCAAGTTCTGCTTCTGAGCAAACAGGATTGGGCCCCTGTGGCTTTAATAATTTCACCATTCCATCAGAAATGCCTGTCTGCCAGCCTTGCAGACTGCCAAGTCTGGCTCCTTGGCTCTTGAACAGCCTCAGGAGGATGAAAACCACATGAAGACTGGAAAAATGTGCAAAGCCAGAGGCCAAAGAAAAGACACAGCCACTCAAAATGATCACGTGCAGTTCCTGAGTTACTGATAGAAAGACAAGATTTCTTGAAAGTTGAGATCTTAACTACACTAAGAAGAACCTTGAGCTAACAATAGATAAAATGAATGACTGCATCAGAAGAATGGAGTATAAGAGGAACCCAATCTTCATTCTAAGATTGGGTGCACACTAGAAAGTTAGCACCCACATGACTATTGTGGCACACATTTTTTGACAAAGCAAAATGTGCAAATACAACATCCTGCAGATGTTCCTTTCCTCCCTAGTCCATTTCTGGTTTGCACACACCCATTGTCTAAATACAAGCAGCATCCACACAGAAAAAGTGGCTATGACATCACTAGACGTACTTGGGATTCCATAAAACAATCTAAAACAAAACTATGTTTCCAAGCACAAGTTGAAAACAGAGTTCCAAAACGCATCATACTTGTATTCTTTAATATATTTGAGATGTTCTAACATACATACCACATTGTATCAAATACATTATCTAGTCGATAATGTATTATTCCAACACAAAATAGCAATGTCTCAGTACAGCTGGATCTTGAGGGGGACAAGAAATGCCAGCAAACTTTAGGCTTTTTAACATTTGAAATTATGTGAATGGTACAGCTTTTCTGCAGGTATGTAACTGTTAAGATTTGGGCTAGAATAGCTAATTCATACTATTGATCAGATTCTTTGAAGGCCACGATCTAGCCACCAGCACAATGGACTGCCCAGGACTTATTCCCAGTTGCCACAGTCATCACTGGACTTTGCATAAAGCTCTGCACTTTCTCTTGTGGTATAATTAAGTGTAAAAATAAAGCAAAACTTAAGTGATTGAAAGCTCGTAACCCCAGGAATCACTTCTCTTAATGATATATGGGTATAAAATACAATACATATACGTGTCTGTGTATTGCACACCTCACTGATGTACAGATACAGAACATATAGATGTGTGTGTTGGAAGAAAAAGTGAGTGCATGCAGTCTGTCACAACAAGGAGCTAGATACAATAATTATGGAAAGCAGAGCTTCCATTTAGAAACTAAAATACATCTCACAGTTGTGCATCCCTATTTAAAAAACATTAAAGTTCAAATCTAACGACTCTTTCCAGCAATTACATTTATGATGTAATTTATGGCATTTATTAAACTCCCAACATATGGAATGCTCCTTTTATGTCAAATTGCAAGCTTCCCAAGACACACAAGCGAGTTTTATACACTGCTACAGCAGGAGCATTTCATTTTGCTGTGACTTAACAAGTGGCAAGTCCTGAAGGGTTACTGGAGACTATCTCAGCTGGCTGGACAAACCAAAGTTGTGGATTTGATCCCTGCATGGGCCATTCACTTAAAGAGTTGGACTCAGTGATCCTGAGCTGAGGTCCCCTCCAACTCAGAATATTATGTGATTCTGTACTGCTGCAGACTGGAATTCACTTGAAACAGAAAACCAAGCCAAAAAAATTAATTTCTTCATATTTGCATTAACAGAAAGGACAGAAGCTCACATCCAGCAAAACCCTTATGCTGATTCTTTGTATCACATACATATAATCGAACAGAATTGAATGAGACATGCACGTGGATGACACTTTAACAGAGGGGAAGCATTGGCAAAATGTGGGCTACAAAGAAGGGATCCATTGGCCTCTCCTGCTCGTTGTCTTTCTGCTCTGAACCTGCTACAATTAATCTGCTCTGAAGCACTCTTTTAGTCAGTTATTGGTGATCTATAGACAGCCTGGTTCAAGTTATCACATCTCATAAATAACCTAACAATATTTTGCCGTGCTAATTTTATTTCATCACTCCTGAGGACTAAATGGCGGCAACAGACCTGGTCAACTTGAAATACAAAACTTGAATGCTAATTTAATTTATGTTCTTCTGCTTACAGAAATGAAAACAAAATTAAATAACTTCACCAATGGGGAAATATTTGCTTTTACTAGCCTTAAATCAAATAACACCTGCAAATGCAGAGTTGCAGGTTTTGTTCTTTTTTGAATCACACAGCCACTTGCTTTGAGTTGTTTATTTTTTTTATGTTTGGGTTTTGCTTTTTTTTTCCTAAGTGACTGGTGAAATGAAACAGAAAGCAGAAGCCAGGCACAAATAACTGCTTAATATAATTTAAAAATTACTGATAGGAAGAGCAGGTAAGCATTGAAATCAACAAGTACTATGTTCTACAAAATAATCTCCTGACAAAAAATGCATACACATTTTACAGGAAAAATGCTTCTCTGTCCTCTACTTGCACAATTTCCAGGGCATGACACTTCCAATTCTGAATCAGACTTCTTTCCTTCTCCAAGGGGAAAACTGAAAGGGTTTCTATTAATTTAAGACAAAATTGAAATTTAATCTCAAATAAAAGATTTCAGTATAGACATATTCTTAACTATTGATTCTAACACAATAATGCCCTCTATAAAGGTCCACTAACATATTATTTGTGTCTTGTATTAGGGAAAAAAATCAATAAAAATCAAAAGCCCAGCTATAGCAGTTTTAATAATACTGCAGTAAGTGGTTTTTAAGGAGTATAACTGTCTCCAAAACATGATGGTAAAGTATCCATATGCTTGTCAGAACTTGAAAGATAACATGTCCTTAGACTACAACACTTACAACATTCAAGCAAAAAAAATGGTGGGAATGTTAGAATGCAATTAATAATCTTACTTTTAAACAATTTTCTTCATGCTGTTATTTGTTTTGTTTTGTTTTTTTACTAAAGAGACAAATTATTGACAATCAGGATAAAAACCATATGCTCATATATTCACATCATAACTTGAAAACTTCTTTGGGACATGTGAAGTATTGCTATTTTTCATTCCATCAAAACATCTGGATTTTAGTGGTTTTGCAGCACAAATGGCTTGTTCAGAGTATAGCCTTTCCCCATTTAAAAAAAATTTATACCCCATTCCATTCTCATCACATGGCTAGCATATGTTTCATGCCAATTTTATTCAAGGCCAAAGCCTATCATAACTCATCAGGCCAATGAATTACTACAAGAATGTAAAGCAAAGCAGAAAAAAAAAATCCAATCAAGTCAGTCAAAAAAATTCCCCTAAATACCAAAAATTCCACACTATTCTGAGAAGTCAAGAGATAAATTACTATCAGATTCCTGTTTTTTCTCAGAAGATAATCACAACTGAAGAGGTGAAAGAAAAGAAATAGAGGATAAATAAGTTAGCCTAGTTTCTGGATGATCTGTCAAAAAAAGTACAGTTTTCCAAAATAAGTAGATCAGATAAGAGCAAGGAAGGAATGCAGATTATTGAAATATTTCTCTTTCCAACAAAACACCAAAACAAAACAAACCAGCTTATCCCACAGAGGCACTGTTGAAAACATGGTTGCTTAAGACTAATCCATTTGCCAGCACATATTCTCCTGAGATTTGCTCACCATTTGCCTCTTATTTCCAATAAAACTTGGAGATAGCAAAGGTATAAGATGATGGTTCTTCATCTCCTTTTATTTATAAGGAGGGGGATGCAAAATAGAAACAGTTTTTTACTTTTGGGCAGCTGATACAATCTTTTGTTGTTTGGGGTTTTTTTTCAGTAAAGGCCTGAAGTGTTATAGAGTAGACCCTAATTTGTCCCTTCCAGCTTTGTAGCAAAAGGTTTGCTGCAACTGTCTTTTATTTTCCTTGTTGTTTGTTTTTTTTTTTTTTTGTTATAAAATTCAGTCGTTGCTACTTAATATTAATATTAATATTAATAAGGCAATGAGAAGACAACTTCCTCTGCATTTCTTCTGACATTTCGCAGAACCAACAATGACCCACCCAATTCCCAAATATAGTAACATCTTTTTCACAAGGAAAAAAGTGTGATGATTTTATCGATTTAATTTGGGTGAAAATGAGGGAGAAAAGCAGCCCATAGGCTTTGGACACTATAGATGACTAGAGGATAGAATACAGAATGGCACTGTCAAGGGACAACATGAAAGACAGACTAGGATTCCTTGGAAGATGTCACCTTAACAGAAACAAGAAAGGTCAGGCCCATAAGCAGATTTATAAAGCCAACAGGTCAAAACAAGCATGCCCACCTCAAGTCAGAAATGTCTTAGCAAAGTGCCCCTTACTCCTCAAGTGCCAATCTATGCTAGATAAGCCTTTGCTGATCACAATTTTCACACTTTTTCAAAAAGTAAAGGTCAGTGGCAAATATAACCACTTCAATTCTGTAGAACCATGCAGATTATCACTGTTGTGGTACACAATGGAAACTGATGGGTTCTTCACAGCCTGCTTTCCTTGAAAGCTTGGAAAGTCTTTCCCCAGACACATCACTTTCACATAAATCAGTTTCTAACACTGGGAAACATAAAAATGAAGCTTACACTTGCAACCTTAATGCCGTCTTTTGCATCTATGCATTCTTTACACAGTACTCAAGTAAGTGATCAAACACTGTTTTCCACTGGCCATCTGCACCAATGCAAAGCAAGGCAAAAGTTCAGAAAAGAATAGAAAATTGTAATAAAGGAGAGTATTTGCTTACATTCTTTTAGCTGTGTATGTCAGAAGGTAAACAGTAACTAAAGACAGCAAGCAAGCTAAGTTCAGTTTCTAGTTAATGTTCCAGAAAAACGACTATGCTCTTCTTCGTGATGCCAGCCACTAGGGCAACAGGCAACCTGAATATAAGGAACAACTTCTTTACTGTGCAAGTGACCACACACTGGAATAAATTGCTCAGAGAGGTTGTGGAGTCTCCCTCACTGGAGATATTCAAAACCATCTAGACATATTCCTGTGCCATGTCTAGGATGACCCTGCTTAAGGAGGGAGGTTGGACCAGATGACCCAGTGTGGTCCCTTCCAACCTCACTCAGTGATTCTGTGAGTTCATAACAGTGTGAGCTGATTTAAAGAAGTTCCTACTTCTCTTCCCAAAAATATGCTCCCTCCACTTCTACCAGCTCCAGCATTCTTCAGACCCTTCCACAAGATACAGATATGGCAGAGGATAACCAAACAAAAAAACTGCATAGTATGCCAGATATATAAGTTAAATCAATTAATAGAGCTGATAGGACGCAAGAGAGGGGAGCGAGGTTTCCTCACATACAGATGCAAAAAACTTACATTAGCCTAGCTGCCAGACAAAGTGCAGTTTAAACATATGCCATGTTTTGGAAATGATCTCTCATTATCTGGGTATCAAATTTGCAAATACATGCAGTTCTAAACTGCTCATAATACCAGCATCCACCTTTATGTCTGAAGTAAGTATGAGCTGCTTATGGAATACATGAGGAAATGCTAAGAACTTTGAAAACTTTTGACAGTAACCTGTGAATTAGCTCCCACCTGCAACACGGAGACAATCACATCCTTCTCACCATTAAGATTAAACACTTGTGAGAGATACAGTTATCAGAGCAATCATTGCTATAGAACAGCTACAGAGAAAAATGAGTACCTGTCTGCACTGCCAGGCTCACTAGTCTTGTAAATAAGACCTAGCTTAAGAATACAATAAAATATTCTGTAGCCACTCATAATTTAACATGGTTTATTCTAAAAACCCAATGAAAGAGAAAATCTGTGGAAAAAACTGATGTAACAATAGATATATACACGCTGGGGGGGCTAAAGTAGATTCACAGAAGACAGACTTCAAAATCCAAATGTTCTTTTTACACTGCTAGGAGCATTTCATTCTTAGAAGCCTCCGAATCCACACAGATATAGGTAAAACACTCATGGTTAACTCTGTTCATCTGCAGATGTTATTTCTCAGCAAAACCATAAATGAACCAGTGATGATGAAAAAAGCCTGGAATGTCATAACACTACACAGTGCAACACAAGCCTTCACACAGCCAAAGACCAGAATAGGGAGGGAACTGCCAATCCTGAGAGCACATAGTCATAGGTGATAACTAAGGAAAAAGAGCAGGAACAGCAGCTCCTTCCCCTCCACATCTGCCTATCTGCTGGCATCTTCAGAGACTGGAGTGATGGGGATACAACATCACAAAGCAGAACTCAGCCGAGCTGGAGAGCTTATGCTCTTTGGCAAGCCCAACAATCTCATAGAAGTGCTTCTACTAAAGTCTCTTCAAAGCCATGACTCCTAAAATTGTATTATAACAATCTATGATGAGTAAGAAAAATGCATACAAGAATGCTTTACAACAAACCTACGCATTTAATCAGACTTGGAAAGCCTAGGTTTTATTTTTTCTCTTTACCAGATATCCTCTGTGCCTGAGGCAAGCCACATTGCTACCACAAGTACTGATTCCTCCTCCACGGACTGCCAAAGATGAGACATCATGAGAGGACAGAAGAATGCACATACTAAAGTTGAGAAACACACTCAGACAGAACAGTGTTGAACATTCCAGAAAAGCTCAGAAAAGTGTGTCCTCAATATTAATTCATTTTTGCTAATGACACAACTTGCAATACATCTCAGTAAAAGCTGTCAAACTATCAAAGGACATAAACAGTTCACTTTGAAATAAAAACACATAAATGTTGAAACAACTGCAATACATAAACATGAAAAAAATTCCTCTACCATTTGCTTGGTGCTCTCAATAACAGCAGTGCATCCCAATTAGTGTATCAAAAAACATAAGAGAACACAAATACAGAAGACAGGGACTCAAAGTCTGCAAAGACAAAATTTCTCAACTCTCACAACTGCCTACAAGAGCACAGTCCTGTCCAATCACCTATTCTAAACCTCCACCTTTTTCAAACTCAGGTTTACTTGCAGCAGGTTTTAAGACCCAACAAGTTCCCACTACTCTGGGCTGACACATTGAGCTGCACGAGGTGACTCATCAAGTGAAGCACCAGCAGCTCTTTGTCTCACACCACGAGAGACTCATGGCTCCAGCTTCTCCTTTGACCTGACTTGCAAAACCAGAGAAGTCACAGCACACTGCAGGGCAAAGCACAGAGGCTCTACCTGGCATCCTGCCTGCCAGCTCTAGCAGATTTTGGTACTGTGTTGTTTTATATATAGCAAGAAGCAGGTCCCAGCCTTCTGCTCAAGCTTCAGATTTCCAAATGGTGTGAGGAGTAATTGCTTGTAGAACAGGCTAATTCTGAAGTGAAAGAGGGCAGAGGCAATGGTGTGAGCAATACTGACAGAGATGCCTGACGTCAATCAGCAAGGAAAAAAAACTTGAGTATCTATGGATTGCCACAAGAATTAAAACAAGACTATTTCAGACTGAAGAAAAAAAAAACCAAAAATTGCATGAGATTGGTTCTTCACTCCTTTGATGTTTGAGGTCTATAGTGTCTACCACTATCCTGTTTCCACCTACATGGGTGCACCTGTAAGTATCTGTAACCACATAAGAGTTACTTATGGCATGTTATCAAAACTGAAGACACTAACTTCAGCTGCTCGAAATACCCCTCACAGAGCCCAGGGAGTACAAGGGGAGCAAGGAAAATGAGCAGTAAAGTACATAACCTTGCAGACTTGAATTGCTTTACCATATGAAAATTGGATAAAAAGCAAATTAAGGAAAGAAATGTCCACATCAGAGTAAAAAAAAAAAACAAAAATTCCAAGAAAACAAAACAAATAAAAGGGGAAGGGTAAAAGAACCTAAAATCTGATAACCTGTAACTAGCTCTAAGGCTAAAAATAAACAAAATTCTCACTAAGATCTCTGCATGGAAGCATTATGACTGAAGAGAAGGCATTTACTTAAAGAAACTGAAGATGTTTCAAGAACTTAACTACTATTCAAAAAAACATTATGGACCAATTAATTAACACACTTACTTTAATTGAAAAAAAATCTAAAGAAAAAATTATGTACTTACTGTCATTTAGTGTCGTGAAGTCCAAGAATCGATATTCATAGCAAACATCTATCTTGGTTTCTACCTGGGGCCTCTTCAAAGTTGAATAGATATTACCAGGTCGTTTTTCATCATGCTTCTCCAATTTGTTCAATCCACAACCCATTTCAGCAGTTCCTGATACAAAGAGGTAGGGAAAAGGGAAAATATATAAGCATGATTAATTTGAGTTTTTTCTTTCTGGATTCATGCCCCACACTAGTACATCAGGGTGATTTTTAATTTCAAATACAAGCTGCCTATAAACTACATAAAACTGTCAAATTAAATAAATCCTCAGACAGTAACTCGAGTATATATCTACCCTCAGGCATACTATTATTTTATTGGAAAATTGACAGTTTAATGTATGTATTTTGCATCTTTCAAATGTATTCAATGGTACACTCTGGAAGACACATATTCCATTATAAAAAATAGCTGAAAATGCAAAATAACTTGCTAATATTAAGGCTGTCAACCCAGTAACAATTTCTATATATGCAGTTACTAAGAGAGAACCAAGTATTAACTTTTATACAGATCTCTGTAATATTCAAATTAATATCTATAAATGGATTTACAAAACAACCTCACTTCCTCCCACCTCATTTTTTTCAGAAAATAATGGCACGTTACAAATCTGTCTTCAAAACAGAAGAGGCACCTGGTCACAGAATCGCATTAGATAAATCTAGTTCTCTTTAATAAGCTGCCAGCCCATAACATTTTAAAGGATTATTCCTGACAACCATTCCTGCTACACATTAAATGTTTCTCAATATCCTGCACATTATAGCTTATCTGAATATGAAAGAATGGAAGAATTACTTGGTGAAAATATCCAGATGATCCAAACCCTCTAATTCCTCTCAACAACGCTAGTGGGGCTCAAGCAAATTATTTCAACCAGCAGCAAGTACAAAAATCGCAAGTATGAAGGCAGACCAGGTAGGTACCCGAGGTTTTTCATCACCAACCCACCCAACATCCTGCCTCCACCTACACTGAGAAACTCATGCTCTGAGGGCAGGGAGGGAAATGCAGAATAAACACTCAGTAACAAAGAGTGGCTCCCACAGGCCACCCCAGACACGTAAAGGCACAGGATTCATTCAGTGTAATTACACTGCATGGAGCATCAGGAAGGTCAATGTCACAGTCTCCCTGTAAGCTCTGACACACAGCAGTGAGCACCTGAGAAAGTTCAGTCACAGATCTGGGCTGCCTTTACCTTGACAGTTTATAAGCCTAAAACAGAGAATAAAAACCTTGTTCAGATGCACCATCTCCAAAGAGCTGCTCGTAAGCTTATGCTGCAGCTCCATCCCCTCAAGAGCTTATAAAGTCACCCAGATACACAGCCCCAATGTATTTGGAAACTACTTGCAGAAAATCATCTACGTTTTTATTTATACTGTGCTTTAACTTTTATAAATTTTGTCCCTCCCTCATATTTCCTTGCAAAATCATTCTTATTAATAGTTACCAAATCCCTTGCTGTATTTTGTTATGATGAATGCATTCAAGTCCTCTTCTGCCATTTCCTAGACAGGATCTCTGCTCCCTTCATCACCCCACTCACTCTCATTTGCATCACTGTTCTCATTTCTCTACATGAACACAGGTGGCCATATGCTCAAAATGAGCTCTTAACAAGGCTTATGAAAATAACATTCATGCTTCCCTGTCTCTACTGCAAATAATACACCTACTGCACCTAAAATCATCATTCAGAGCTGAATCACCACATTCACAGTTTACTGTCATCTTCCTAGAAGACAAAGAACCTATTTCTCCTTATTTTTATCCAACACAAGTAACTGAGAAGTTTCCAACTCATCCTTCATAACTTTACTGTATTCCTTGGTGCTTCTACTGCTCAGTAATAGCCTCAGTCCATTCTCCAACACCCTTAGAAGAAGGAGCTGGAAGAACTTCTGGGCTCGCAATACCACCCACCTTCTTACGTGCAAAGTCCACAAATGCACATCTACATCTTCCTGCAAAGTCCCTAAAAAAATAGATCAAAAAAGGACTAAACAACACATCAAACTTAAAAAAAGTATTTGATCACACAGAACCTGGAAGCAGAAAAAAACATCTGCTATAAAGACCTCTAACATTGAGAAAAAAAGGATGACATGCCAGTTGCATTCCTGAAGTTTCAGTATTTGGTGGATTCATGCAGCAGAAAACAACCTTCCCTGATTATTTTGAAAGAAAGGTAAAAACAATTATTTAACAATTTCTATCAATGAAATCGAGGTTTGGAGACTCCATTTTTTTTCATTTGGAATTTATAAGGTTAAAAATCTTCATAATATTTTTATGTTCCCAAAGTGATACTTTCCACCTTGTATTTTTTTTTGTAATGACAACTATTACCATTAAAGGATTATTCTTTCATATATACAGCAGTTTCTTCTTTTGCCTGTGCAATATTATTTGCTTCAGTCTAAAATGTTATTTATTTTAATGTATAAACATGTATTACATATTAATGAGCCTAACAAGACATGAGGTACTTTTCCATGAACTATAATGGAATACATCTAGCAGTATACTTGTGCTAGTGATGAATTAAGATAGCAGTAAGTGTTAGCAAGTGTACCAAATTTCTTGTTTCTGCGATGGCCCAGTAATTCTTACACATCAATATTTCGTAAGGCAAAAAATTCCATTTCAGAGGTCATTCTGCTGCAGTGCCTGTAACCTTTAGTTGTACAAACAGTCTGAAATCCACAGCTCTCTCAGACAGTGATGGCTGCAGAAGGAGGCCTTGGGGACTCTGCATTTCACGTTGCATTCTTCCCCAAACTGGGGTGAAAGTGATAAAAAATAAAAGCCTGCACTTCCAGCAGCAGCCACAGACTGCTGTGCCTGTCCAGCAAACATTTTCTCAGTCCTTTGGAGAAAAACTCCTCCACTCTCACTACTGATGAGAGCAATGACCTCTGCGAGCAGAGACAACCCACAGCTCATTCAGCATGAGCTACCTGCCCACTTGGGATTGGACTGAAAACACACTTTTTTGTTATTAATTCCCCGACTGACTGCTTCCTAGAAGACTGATTTTCACCTTTCTGTTGTTTAGCTAACTTCAAACAGTATCCTTGAGGATAAAGGCTTCCTCACATTTCGCTGTGTATAGGCAGTTATGTTACTTTAAGCATGCATATGAAAAAGGATGATGAAAAAAGATGCTTTCACTTGAAAAGTGAGGGATCAGGGGACAAAAATTAAGTTTCACAACATCACAATCTTTTCCATTGCAATTAGAATACAAGTGCTACAGCAATAGAAAACAAATCTTAAAAAATAAAGCTCCTACTTTAACAGAGGAGTGTAAGTATGAAAATAGTTCCACAGAGGTAGGAATTCTTAAAGGTTTTCCCAAATATACTGATGATGTGTGTATGACAAGTCATCGCTCAATCACCAAATTCTGCTTAAAGATATCCCACAAATGTCCTTCTGGGACAGTTTGATTTATAATCTTTCCAAGGCTTTTAACAACAGTTTTTACCTTCTTCCTTTCATTCACAGCAAAGTTAGTGCTGTCCAGGGTCTTCCCACCATCATCTGAAACCATGTCCTTGCTTTTCACTTACAAATCTACTTATCAACAGGACACCTTCTTAATTTCTCAATTCACCTTCTTAATTTTCTACATTGCAGTTATCAAAGAGTGCTGTAAGAAATATTCATCACTGATGCACTCAAAGTAATCTAAACCCATTTAGAAAAATTAGCACATTTTCAGAAGGTATATTACTTCATTAGAAGACATGCTTAAGGTTACCATATTACATAGATTTATCCTGGCTTTCTATACTTGCCTGTGAATTCCACTTTTATTCATATTAAACCAAAATATTATCACTAATATTCACTTTTTAGTAAATTGAAAAACAATCCTTCAAAGACACTGCCAAATTTTCAAATTCTTTTTGCTCTGCAGTAGGTTCTAAGACAAACATTTTCATTAATGCAGAAATTCACTATCTACTCAGAAGTTCTATACTTAGAAAAAAAAAACTTGAAAAAGTAACATTTAATGAAGAACATTAACCCCTAAAATTATGATTTAGCTATGGACTTTTACAAATACACATGCCAGAAAAACTAATTCTGTCCACAAACTCCCTTAGACTGCAAATTAATCTTACATGTGCTCTATGATCTTGTTGATCTCAAACTGTTCATGTGTTCAGCCACGTGATGATAAAACTAGAACTGAAACCAAATTCTCACAACAGATTGGGTTTCTTTAGTCTGCATCTTCACTTTAATTCCACAAAGCATCAAGAATAGAAGGTATGCTGAGTTGCAGAACAACAGCAAAGCCTAGTCAATTAATTCCTTAGTTTCTCTTGTGAAGGACAGCAAAGGCCTTCACTGGTTAGGAAAGGAGCAGCTTGCTTCTGCAAACTGAATGCAAAATTTAACCCAGGTTTCATAGATTCTAAACAAGCACCCAACTCACAAGCTCCAGAATAAACCTCTTGCTGCCACCTCCTCCACTCCAGTACTGTCCTGCATTCTGTACTTTAGGAGAGACAGGCCCTGGGGAGTATCTGGAGGCAGAGGACAGAAACCCATCCCAGCATGTCAAATGACCTGCCCCTGAATGCTCCTTCTCAATACAAGTTTTATTGAAACCAGTACCGTTCTTTGCCATGAAAAAAGCCAAAAAAATTACAGCAAATTGTAGTCAGAAAGAGAAAAAAAAGCCAGGAGTATTTCCCCTTTTAATCACCTCTGTGATCCACAAAAATGACTGTATCATACGAATTTTTACATCTCTTTTAGACATCTCTGAAGTCAAGCTCTCAGCTGATGATCTCTGAACCTCAGCTTTGCTAATATACTCTCTTGCAGCTTGAATTTGCTTTCTCACATGCTGGTGTGTGTTCAAAACAGATGAAATACAACAAGTTCAGAATTAGCAAAGAAAAAGGATAAAATAATGCCATGTAGCTAACAGCTTATTTTCTTGTTAACACTGATTCAGGCCCCAGGATTCTTTTTCAGAAGGAAAAGAGCACAAAGAAAAGGAAAAAGAAAAAAAACTCTTGCCTTCTATCTGATTTTCTTTTGGGGGTATATTGGGGGACAAATTAGGCTAATTTTCTGATTTATTGATCCATCCTTTCATGAAACTCCGTAACAATCTATCTCCAAGGAATAATAATGAAAATTACACTGAAATGTAACAGAACCATATGGCTAATGGAGGCTTGAATAGATTACCAGAATAAGTAATTTAAGGGATGCTTATCAAATAACTACATATTGGCTAAATAGTTTATTTCAACTAATCAATGCATAATGTCAATGACTACTTAGAAGGATGATTTGAAAATAATTCCAAACCAATTCTTTTAAATACTTATAATCTCAAAGTCAACTGCTAAGTATATAGCATTAGACTGAATATTCTAGCAAATGTGTGAGTGAAATACACTACCGGTGGAAATAGGAACAAGGCAATATTAGTACCTACAATGGCATCCAAGGAAAATGTGCTGTATGGAAAATTAATGCTTGTCAGCTTGTTTTTAAGCAAAATTAGTGAGAACAAGCTTGCTTGCATTAACATATTTAAAACACTTATAGGCCAGGACTAGTGAACATATTTTGCAAGTTTATCATGGACTAATTTATTTTTTAAAATACATATCCTAGGTTACTGCTAACGTTATTTTCACAAAATATAGAATACAGTATTCCTACTGATGAATGCAGCAGCTGGAAAACAAGATAACTGCAATGTATCAATAGGCTTTCTCTCTTGATTTTAGTTAAGACCCTTCATTCTTCCTTCCATGGGTAATACTTAGGTACCTCACAGGGATGCTGGAAGGCATTTACAAATAATTGCAGGACTTCACATTTGTTGTGCAGTAATGAGACATGCTTATTTTCTTAAACCCTCACTCCTGCAATCCTGACCTTTCCATTTTCAAAATAATAAGCACTTCATGCTCACTTCACCAGGTTCACTTGCTGGCATGTGGTCACTTAATTCTTGCATCCTTACGAGTCTACAAAACACCAGAGTGTTTAGTCCCCCACTCAGCTCTAAACAAACCCTGAGAGTGCCTGCAAATTATAGTCGAGTCCCTTTCCTAGCCCAGTTAAAGCAGTGAACCACGGGAGGAATAACAAGGCAAAAAAACCAGCATAACCGAAGCAGAGAATTAAAAACACCAGACCTGACAAACTGGGTGTACAGGTAAACAAAGAAAGCAGAGTAGGGTGCCAGGATGATCCTTTGTCAGTTCCCAGAAAAAAAACATGCTCCTGACTTCTCCTCATTTTTCCCATGGCTTACCACTGCACAGGTTATTTTTGTGAGATTACACCATCTAAGAGGGAAATTCCTTATTAAGAGAGATCCATATAGTCTTTTTTTTCAATAGTATTACCATCCAGCATATATTCAATATACACTGGTAAGCGTATATTCAAAAAACACTGCAATAATTTTTATTTGTGTGGAGGGATCTATGCTAAAATAACTAATGTTTACCAAACAATTTGAAACATTCAGAAAAACTTAAAAATACAAAGAACAATTACCATAAATCAGTCCCATCTATTGTCAGATGTTACAGCTGACGAATTTTTTTTTACCCCATACTTACGAATTTGACCAGCACTGTCAGGATTTTAGACTTGAGGCTGATAACTAAATCTCAGCTTATAGGAAGGTTGGTGAAAGAATAATCCCAGATTTATCCCTTATGATTGATTTGATTTAAATTAAACTCCAGAGCAACCCAAGTAAATCTTCAAGTAAGGTTTTCAATTTCAAAAAGAAAATCTCAAAAACTAAGGAATTCATTAGTGAGATGAACAGGAATGAGCAATTGGAGGATGTAAGCACAGGGGAGGTCTGGAACATGTTTAAACTACAATATGAGTATCTGCAGAACTTGGAACCCAAGGATGTGACAAGAGAATTCATAAGAAGGTTTCCAGACACAGTGAGATGAATTACCTAATAAAGAAGGAAACGTAGAATAAGCAGAGAGCTTAAGGGACAGGAACAAAGTTCAGCAGAGGAACAGTCTCAGATCAAGAAACACCAGCAGAAAATGAAATGTGCCAGAAGCCAAGGCAAGTTAGAGAAGCCAAAGATACCACAACTCAACAGAAGCAGAACACAAATCAAGACTAATCTGGATTCATACCAAGAACTCTGGAAGACCTGTCATGATGAATTGCAGCCCCAATTGCTAGAATTAAAAACCAAACTATTTCTTCGGGTTTGGTACTGTCTCCCAGGGAGACAAGAAAATGTACTGACTACACCAAAAAAAAAAAACAGAGAAAAACATAATTTGGCCAATTAAGACAATTACTAGTCTAGCTTCAAGTTTCTAAGAGTAAGGAAAAAAGCAAAGTAATACATGGATAACTATGATATGGATTCACTAAAGTTAGAACAGACTACCCTGACAGGTCTTATAAACACAAGTCACCAAAAAGGCAAAGCACCAGCATGCAGCATGTCAAATAACACACCAGAATGATAATGCAATTTCAACAAACTCTTATTAGGTGCTATTGTTCTCATTTCAGTGTTCACATCACTGATTTGGGCTTGACTCTGCTGCCCTGCATAACACACTTACTTTGCTCTGTGCTATCCCCTGGGCCTACAAATCACCAGGCTATCTCTGTGGGCTTCCTGCCACCAGCCACACTTAAACCCCTCTAGGGAAACAGAGCTGGTTTGTGTGGGTGTGTGTGTGCACATGTGAGAAACAGGGGGGGAGGAAGAGGAGCAAACAGGATCAGAGAGAACTGGTGGAGGATTAAGGTGAGCACTGCACTAGTGCTGGGGAGCAATGTGAGGAACAGTAGGTTGGTGGGAGACCCTTGCTTCCCACACCACCCACATCACCCTGTAACACTCATCTAAAATATTTAATACCTGGTGATACCACGATGCTGTCTTTCAGTAAAGCAAAAGATTCATATAATACCACGTATCTTTCTACAAAATACTTTAAGGCAGTGAATTTTTGGTCAAGATAATGAAGTGTTAATGACACTGAACAATGCACAGGTAAAATTTATGCCGAAATACCACGTGCTAACGTTCAATCAAGTTGCCTCCATGTGACAACAGGAGACTACCAGGATGCTAAGAAAGTCTTAGAGAAATACTATCAAGATCAACAAGAGAAATCACAGCAGCTTAGAAAATAAAGACTGAATTAACCTGACAAAAGCATGCACAGGAATGTTAGATATGAATCCAACTTTAGAAGAAAGTTAACCCCACACCACTCTGAACTCACAGAAAATAGGCATGAGAAACAGATGCATACTGCAATGTATGCACAGCTGCTTAATGACAGTGAGTAAAACCATGGTAAAACACAAAACACATACTTGACAGTCCTACGTTTACTGCCTTTTGCTAGCTTGCCTTAGAGTAGAACCCCAGCCACCTGATGAAGGCAAAAAGTAAAGTAGACCACTGCTGCCAGGTGTGAAGCTGGGATCTCACATGAATGATAGGGATGGAATAATGGTTATGTGAATATTTTTTACTTACTTCAAACAGAGACTTCATCAACTTTGATTTTTATTCTTCACAAGTCTGTGACCCCAGCTTTTCCACCAGAGAGTCTAAGGCCAGTTCATTATACCCAATATGGTATCTGTGTTTCCCAGTACCACAGCTCAGAACTCCCTTAGGTATTTAATCACAGCTGTATATACTCATTTCATGCTTCATTCTCAGACCGGGGAATGCCAACATTCAAGAGGCGGAAAGCCCCTTGTCTAATGTAACTTACTTGAGGTTAAGCTAGATTCCTAAAATAACCCTTCATCCTGAGACTTTTCTTTTTCCCCTAGAAAAAACAGAAATTAAATACGCACATGTGACCACTAGCATTGTGAAAAAGAGGGTTCTTGCCACTAACTTGTTATTCAATACCAGGACCTGAAATGAATTGGATTCATTAAAAATAAAACACGAAAGCAGATGTATAAAAACATCTCCCCTTGTAAGCTAGTGGCCAGCTACAACTTGATAAGGTCATTCTCCTACAAAACAAATAAATAAATTATTTTTTAAAAGGGAATAAAAATTGAAGCAGTATACAATCAGACCACAGCTCCCAAACTTTGGCTGAAAACACTAAAGGGAGTTCTTTCAGTTATAGTTATATTTTTATTATTTTAAATACAGCATTCTCTTTAGCTACCCCTACCAAGACTCCAGCACCGCTCCCTGTCCTGCCACACAGCAGCCTCTGCTTCAGCTCCTTCTCTGGTCCGAGCTGAGAGCGCTCGGGAGGGAAGCACCCTCAGGCGTAATGGAGAACAAATATCTCCCATTAATTATTTGACTAAGCTGAAAGTATCAAAGAACTGCAAAGTCCATCCAACTAAATTCGCCTTTTCCAGAAATACACAGGCTGTAAGAAGAGGCTGTTGTGAAAATAATTCAGACAAACCAGAGAGATACATTTCACACCCGGACGTACAAATCATGAACCATGGTCACCCTGCCACTTCATATTGTAAGAAAACCGTGCTGAAACAATATCAAGAACTTAGAAAGGCAATAAAATTGGAAAACAGCGACTGTAAAATCCCAGACCCCAGCCAGCCACACGATGGCACGGCACCGCCGCCTCCAGGTGCCCGGCATGTGAGGAGCGGCGCCGGGCTGGGCGCCCGCCCGGCTCCCCTCAGAGCACCCTCCTCTGCCAGCTCTGCTTCACCGCGGCGGGGCTGGACGCAGATAACCTTCCCACTGGCTGGAAGCGACTGCCGGCGATGCCTCCTCCGGTCCGCGCCGGCCGCGGGCAGCCCGGCGGAGCCCGGCAGTCTCCGCACCCATGGGCTGACAGGACGGCACCGCCCGCCAGCCCCGCCGCGCTCTCGGGCGGGCTCCGCTCCGGCCCCTCAGCAGGAGCGCAGCGGGCGGACCCTCCGGAGCAGCTGCACAGCCCGAAACCCGGCCGGGGAGCGGGCAGGAGAGGCAGCGCCCCCCGCGCCGGGCTCCAGCAGCCCCTCCGAAGCCTGGCACGCCAGCCAGCCCGCGCCCCGCTCCCAACTTCGGGAGCCAGAGGACCACGACGAGTCGTAGCCCCGGAATGGCTTTCCCCGCTCCGGAGCACAGACCCTGCCCAGCAGCATCCCCCTCCCGCCCCCTCACCAAGTTTGCCCGCCGAGCCCGTGGGGTGCGTGGCAGTACCTGGGGCAGGCAGAGCGCAGCCCGGCGGTGCTGAAGGATGCCCGGCGGGCGGAGACGGCCGGCCCCGCTGACAGCGTTTCCTCCTCCTACTCCGGCTGTCGCCCGTGCCCGCCCGCCGCGCTCCAGGGCCGCTCCCCCCTCAGCTCCGCGACAGGGAGGTGCCGGGGCAGCGCCGCGCCGCCACACGGCCCCGCCGCCCGGCACAAAGTTTGCGCGGCGCAGCCCGGGGCGGCGGCTCCGCTCCCGCTCAGCCCGGCCGGGGGCCGCGGCCACTTCCTGTTCCTCCGAGCGGCGGCGAGAGCCCCGCGCCCAGCCCGAGCCGCGCAGCGATGGGACAGCCGCGCTTCCCGCCCGCTCCGGCGGCACAGCCCAAAGGCGGATTGCTCCGCCCGCCGGCCAGGGCGGGAAGTCCCGCACGCACTGCCCGCCTCAGCCCCCAACCCGGCCCCGGCCCAGCTCCCCTGTATTCCCCCCGGCATCGCTGATGATACAAACTGGGAGCAAGTGGCTGATACAGCGGAGCCTCCTGTGGCCTTTCAGAAGTACCTCGATAGGTTGGGGAGTTGGGCAGAGAAGAATCGCCTCAAATTCAACAGTGGTAAATGCAGGGTCCTGCACCTGGGGAGGAATAACCTCATGCACCAGTACCAGGCTGGGAGCCAACCTGCTGGAAAGCAGCTCTGCAGAGGAGAACCTGAGGGACCTAGAGGACAGCAAGCTGTCCAAGAGCCAGCAGTGTGCCTGTGGAGCAAAGCAGGCCAAGGGAATCCTGGGATGCATCAGGAATGAGAATTGCCAGAAGGTCAAGGGAGATGATCCTGCCCCTCTGCTCAGCCCTAGGGAGGCCACATCTGGAGTGCTGTGTCCAGTTCTGGGCTCCTCAGCACAAGACAGACATGGAGCTTCTGGAGCAGGTCCAGCAGACTGTTAGGAAGTTGGTCAAGAGTCTGGGGAATCTTTCTTACAACAAAAGCCTAAGGGAGCTGGGCCTGTTCAGCCTCAAGAAGAGGCAACTGAGAGGGGAGCTCATTAATGTGTATAAAGTATCTGAAGGGTGGGTGTGAAGAGGATGGAGCCAGGCTCTTCTTCGTGATGCCAACTACTAGGACAAGAGGCAATGGGCAGAAGCTAATGCACAGGACATTCCACCTGAAAATGAGGAACAACTTCTTTACTGTGCAAGTGACCACACACTGGAATAGATTGTTCAGAGAGGCTGTGGAGACTCCCTCACTGGAGATACTAAAAAACCATCTGGGTTCAGTCATGTGCTGTGTGCTCTAGAATGACCCTGCTTGAGGAGGGAGGTTGGGCCAGATGACCCATTGCTGTCCCTTCCAATCAGCTCCAGGTCAACTGAGTTCAGCTCCCTCAGCCTCTCCTTGTAGGACACATGCTTATCCCAGCTTGTCAACAACTTTCTTGGAACTAGATTCTGAGAGGGCAGTGACATACCTGGACACAGTATGTGGTCTACAAAAGCCCTAGTGAGTGCCAAATAGCTGTGGATCGTCATTTTTTTCCAAGCTACTGGCATGCTGTTATCTTTGTTGGCTGTGGTCATGCTGCCTACTAGCGTGCCCAGAGCCTTTGCAACAGAGCTGCTACCCAGACAGGCAGTCCCAAGTCTAAATCTCTGCAAGGTCCCTCCCTTCCCAGAGGCTGAATGCTTGCCCTTGTTAAATTTCAAAAAGTTCATGCTGGCTTGTTCTTGAGCCTGCCCAGTTCCTTTTGGACAGCAGCCCAGCCCTGAAGCTCCTTGATGGCACCTTAGTATGCAGCCATGTACAAACATGGCAACAGGGGATCCTGTCATCTCCTCCAGGCCCTTGAAAAACATGTTAAAATACAAGAGGATTCAACTTGCTTCTGTCCTCCAGGCAAAGTGCAGCCCATTGAACTGCAACTGTCTGACTTCAGCTATGCAATGAGCTTTTTACTCACCCAGCTGCCCACCCACCCAGATTACAGAGTCCTAAGCACATACAAAAATAGCACAGGAGCCAGTGCCTAGCACCTTACTAAAGTTGTCATGGCATCAACTACCATCCTCGTGCCTGCAAATGCCTATATTTTATCAAAGGTGACAAGCATTTGGTAAGTCTTGATGGCACAGAGCAGCTGCTCTCGAGGCATCAGTCGGATCTTCCCAGCACCCTCAGACACAGCCCAGAACCTCACCCCAGCCAGATTTGTCCAGGTCACATTCTCAGAAAAATCCCTCTCTTGATCCTCATCCATTGCTGGGATCTCTTCTCTTGCTCCAGTCTTGCCTCCAAGTGCACGGGTCAGCTCATTGAGGCAAAAGCAGCTCTGAATACATCAGCCTTACCTGTGCTCACATTCAACAGCTCTTTGTCTTCCTTGTCCACTTCCCTACTGTTAACAGAGCTTTTGGAGAGCAATGTGAGATTCCACAAGCCCTTGTGTATGTCTACACCCATCTCTACACACTTTGATATTTCTGTAACTCCTTCACTATAACCATGCTTCCACCATGATATTTTTGCCATGAAGTTCAGTCAGGTTTTCCCCACTTAGTGTAGCTGGTATCCCAATTCATCAGCATGGTTTCCTACTTGGATGTGTTGCTCTTGCATCAGGAAAATGCTCCATTAAAAATCTGCCTGCTTTCCTAGGCTCCCTTCACTTTTCAAAGCTGCCTCCAATTTACTGGTTCCTCAAATAAGCCAAAGTTTGCTCTCTGAAGTCTAGAGACTTGATATCCTCACTCCCTTCAGGATCTTAAGCTCCAGTGTATGATCATGACTATAGCCAGAGTTGCCATTCTCACATTCCTAGACAATTTTTCATTGTTAGTGGACATCCATTAGTGCAACACCTCTGGTTGGCCCATTCAGGATGTCTACCAAGAAAGTTTCCTGAACTTTGCTGGATTGCTTCCATCCCACCATGTTACTCATCTAAGTGGCAGGAAGCTTCACTCATCTCCAAGAATTAGGATCTGTGACCCACAAATGTCACAGAGTTGCTATTTTAATCGTCTTTCATCAAGAGTAGCTTGTCTGTAATCCACCACGGTCACCCTCTGTAGTCATTCCTTTGATCTTTAGTGTTCCAAGCCAGTCTGATTGTCAGTCCAAGAGCTCCGTACATTCCAGCTGCTCTTTTTACAGAGGGGGCAACCCTCCACCCTCATCTTCCTTGTCTCTCCAGAAAAACATGTATCCATCCCAAATGTAATGCATATGAACCAAGTCTGGGGCTTTGCGTACCACCTCCATTGTACTTCCCCTTATTAGCCTAGAACCTGTTCAGCATCTCCTAAAACACCCTTGACTAGTATGGAAACTGCTTGAACTCCTTGTGCCCAGCAGGCACAAATACATTTGCTACACCTGGTCCACTTAAGAATCTCTCCCCACTGTGCAGGTGCATAAATGAAATTAAATTATGTAAAAATATATAAAGAAAGCACTACATTGGCACATTAATTCCTTCCTAAGTTCAGAATATTTCTCTGTTAAATGCTGGTATTGGGATGGAAGACTTCTATTTAAAAGTACTCCCCCCCCTTTTCCCTCAAGTGCCAACAGAGAACAAAAAAAATTTTTCACTGGTCTCAAGTCCTCTTAAAGCACCGTTAGCAAGTAGTCAGTAGCCAAAAGCATAACATCAACACATTGGAAATGAAGAAATCAAGTTACTTTTCCGGCACTAAACTACGAAACAAACGCTAGTAATGCATTTTGTCTGAGAATTTTACTCACCTCCTTTTTCTATTTCCTTCTGTGTGTTTTGGTTTTTTCCTCTCCATTTCTTTTAATTATACACACAGGTTTTCCTCTTTCCTTGTCCTCCATCATTTTTCCTCCACTCATTAGTTTTTTTGGCTTTCCAACCATGTGAGAAAGCAGCATGCAGTCACATCAGGGTGCCATGTAATTGAGCTGTTTTTCTAATACTACTGTTAAAGCATATGGAGAAGGATTGCTAAGTGTGTAGGGAGAAGTGAAAGTGCACCTTTCCCTGTATTGTAAACACATCGGGTCAGAAATGGCTCCAGAAGGAACATCCCAGGCACCAGACCTTGCCAACACCACAGAAACTGCAGATCTACACCTTAGGGATTGAATTGAAAGAATGTCCAACAACACTGAAGACTTTTGCTGGTGCAGAGTCTTCTTGGATACGTAAAGGAAACCAGAAGAACAACATTCCTGGATGGCTGTAGATTGTTATGAAGTAGCAGTCCTGTACAGATGAAAAGTGTTTCAAATTAGCATTTACAACAGGTCACAAAGCACAAATGTAGGCACTACCAATCGTTTTTCCACTGCTTACTTCACGATCATGTATCAGACATGACTGCAAACTTACAGCCATCACATACGAGGTGTTTAGATGCACAATTTCAACCTGGAATTCCTCTACTCCAGCATTATATACAACACCCATAAGGACAGTCCTGCACTTTTCAGCAGAGAAAAATTGGAATTGAAAATTGGTTCCATAGTAGTTTTGATGTGAACCTGTTTTCCTCTGACTACAAAAGTATATTAGAGAAGCAGCAGATTGACATAATTTCAATATTGGGACACCTAAATAGGTGAAAATAGAGGTATCCTATTCAGGTAATCATTCATGCAAGTTGAAACATAATATAAAATCTAAAACTATGATGTACATCTAAACTGTTTTTTTTTAGATTACCACTGTGAGAATTTCAGAATTCAATTCCAGTTTGGTAGTGTTCATATATTTTTTTAAAGTATGCACTTTTGACATATTTTGGGGTTATTTGCCTCTTTAAGAGCCATTTTGGTAAAGATGTGTTAAGATAGAATCTAGAACTTAGTCTGTAATAGGTATTTCACGTGGTACTCCAAAAACAGACAACATTCTTTCCATGAGAAATCTGATCAACTTGAAAAAATCCTAAACAAGCATGCTAGACATTTCAGAGTTGTGGTGAATACATATATATACATATATATATATACACACACATACATCTCCCTGCAGAACAATAAACTAGTGCAAAACAGTAGTGACTTCATAATTAAGTATAAAATACTACTCTAGCAACCATTAAACAATTGAAGGACCTGATTGCTTTAATCAACAGTAAGATGTTGCCCCTAGACACTCCGTTAAGGGAGTATTAGTTTGCCCTGGGAGTTAAAAAGAACTTTAAAGTATTTTTATTTCTGTGTCTAGTCAATGTAATCTCTCTGGTAAATCCACACATTTAGCAGTGCAGAGCTCTACAACCTCCTGTACCACAAGCAGGAGTAATCACGTTTTCTATTTGCACTTTGTAGTCCTGGGTGCTGCTGAGTAAGGCAAGTGCAGTGTAGGTGTAAATTGCTACTGGTGGGGTATTGAAGAATTCTGCTTGGCCAAATATCTGTGTTTATTTTGACCTAGGCAGAGAAGATTACATATTGTGAAAAGCAGCATGAAATCACATGCACAGAATTTCTGTCTTGTGCAAGGTGTTTCTAGTTACGCCACTAGGAAACCCCTTCCTTCATTATTCCAAGCATTGTTTGAACAACTAACTGGGAAAGATCCACATTGGTGTAAGTCACTTTTTTTTTTTTTTTGCATGACACTCAATGCAATGCCAGTTGCTGTTTTTACTACAAACTTAAACTCTAGCATTCAAGGTAACCAAATCCCATTTTTTTAGTTTTCACACTTGATGAAAAAGACAAAGCTCATTTAGAATAAAATTTGTTTCCTCTGTCAAAAAGCAACAGACACCTGTAACATCACATTGAACAGGATTCAGCAAAACTTGAGTTACTTCTGACTGACTTCTGTTAATCAGAAAGAGATACCAAAATATCAGTAAAGAAAATTAGTTTGGTCTATCACTCTGCAAAAGCATATTTTAAGATCTACTGAATTTTTTATTAACAAGACAAAATATGAAAGAAAATGCAAAATCAGAAAACCTAGGTTCCATTTGAGGTAAACAAGTCATTTAGCATATTTTCCTCATTTATTGTTACTATTAGTTTTAGATCACCAGTGTAAACTGCAATGAAACATCTTAATTACTCAATGATCAGACTTTTTTCCTAATTTGCTAAAAAATTACATCCTTTGATTTCTAGTTTGTATTTGGGTCCTGTAGTAGAAAGTACCTCTGTCTTACCAATGCTAAATATATCATTCTCTTGCACTCCTTTCCATTTCCTCCTCAATTGGTACAAATTGATATGATTGGTAGGAAAAACCAGCGTTGCACAATTCCTTAGTGCCAAGCGAGCTGCCACCTGGTAGATCCAGGAAAGGATCTGTAACTGTCTGGCCCATGTCTGGTTCCAATTTCTTTTTCCAAGACTCTTGCACTCACAACATCTTGAATGTCTTGTAGCTTTCAACGTTTAGAGTCTTTAATAGACTGAAGCATTCCAGACACAGAGGTGATGATAAGCTTGAGTGGAAATTTTAAATTTCAGGTTTAGATGAGCTCTTTTCTTGTGGCAAAGAAGTAATGCCATCGGGTGTTATTCAGAACTAAGCCATAGCTTCTCAGAAATACCAGGAAAATTGCTAAAATTGCTTCCCAATATGAAAAAGTCAGACAGACCAGAAAGCTCTGGAGAAGTCAGATCTATACTGCTGCTGAAGAGAGAATCAGACCAGTTCCCAGCTGCTAATGGTGATGGTGGTGTAATCCTTTTTGTCCCAGCAGCAGCACACAATCTGATCCTTGCTCAGAAGCAGCAGCTCCTTTTGCCTTTCCAGGGTTCCAGAGCAGAGAGGCAGGCTACGATTCCAACTGGCTCATAGTTTTAGCCCAATTAGTTATTGAAAATAGCTCACATTTTATTTCTGAAGGAGACTAACTTGAGCATGAGTCCTACCACTACTGTATTTTAATGGCACAGGGCAATCTTTTTAAAATTTATTATTATTAAAGTGCTTCTATTGTTCATTTGAAAGCAGCTATTAGGGAGCTGCAGAGGCTAGATTTAATTAATAATTAGTTTTCTGCTTGGAAGCTCTTTCTGAAAGCTGTTTTCTATAGTCTTGAAACCTAAAATGCAATTTCTGAAGACTATACATAGTTATATAACACTGTGTGGATGTAATTTTTTTATATGTTCATTACTGACAAGATACGCCTCTGTAGGAACAAGAAGAAAACTATGGCTACATTTAAGAATTTCTGACAATTTATTTAATTCATCCCCCTTTATTTTGCCTTTTTTGAATGTTTTAGTACACATCTGACAGATAACACAGATTTTACATTTTCATCTCGTTAATAATTTTGGTTAAATCCAAGCTGTAGAAGAAGCTTCAGAAACAGGAAAGATATGCCCCCAAATGGCTGCATACAGAAGACCATTGTCCAGAGAGAGAGAGATTTATTGCTCTATCAAGTTAGCACTAAAACTGCTCCTGCTTAATGTGATGAGAACAGTGGCCAAATTTTCCTTGTCAGAAGGGCCACTCTAACAAGCATGAGAGAAGCTATGATCTGTTCAGGTTACAGAACACAAGCCATTTCTCTTGCATTGGTGCTCCAAAAACCTGCAAGTGAAAGCCCTCTATAAAAGGACAGCTAATTATAAGCCAGTGCAGAAGGCTAAGACTTATGTTAACAAGAAACAGTAACTACTGAAGAAGCTGGAGTACGTGCGTTTTCCTTTCTCCGGATATCTAGATTAAGCACTACTTAGTACCATCAATAAGGAGTTAGAAATATGTATGAGTATGTATTTATTTATGAACATTCCAGTAGTTTAACAGAGCACTGTGAACAAATCACTGCATTTCCCCCTTCCACCATTGCATTAAGCTAAATCACATATAAAGGAAAGTAATTCTTAGAATTTCCCCAGTTGTAAATTTCCACCTACCAGATACCTGGTGCCCAACTGTACTAATGAGGTCAGCTGAGATTCTTTTTTGAGAGATTTCACTAGTATGAAAAAGGCCTAGACAACCAGGCACTTTAAATAATGCAAAAATTCATGCAATTTTTATTAAATGTTATATAGTCTATTACCTTTCTAGTAGATGGATAGGTAAGATACACCCTAGAAAAGTAGTATTCCATGAATTTCATAGAATCATAAAATATCCTGAGTTGGAAGAAACCTACTAGGGTCAAAGTCCAACTCCCAGGCATTGCACAGGACAAGCCCAAGAATCACACCATGTGCCAAGGGTGTTGTCCAAACTTCTTGAACTCAGACAAGGCTTGGTACTGTGACCACTTCCCTGGGGAGCCTGTTTCAGTGCCCAATCACCCTTTGAGTGAAGAACCTTTTCAAACCTCCTCTGACCCAACCTCATGCCATTCCCTCGGGTCCTATCACTGTCATCAGAGAGAAGAGATCAGTGCCTACATCTCCACTTCCCCTCCTGAGGAAATGGTAGATGGGTGTTTGCAGCAGCTCAGCTGTTCCAGTGGCACAAACAGTGACTAGACAAGGCAAAAGACAAGAATGGGTCACTAGCTTACAGTTCTAAACACTTGATTCTAGCCTGATTGGTAATAAGTCATGGGAAGAGTTTGCCTCATTACCATCTGAATAAACTCTTCATAGATACAGTCCTAGGAAATTCAATACTTAATGAAACAATCTGAAAAGTTAATGAAAAAGTAAGTTATAATGAATTAATTCTTTCTGCAAACTTAGGATCTCACAGAAGTTGCACATGAACTGTGTATTCTGAGTGCCTTGTTTTATACACCAGAAGTATCACTGTGCCTTCAATTACCTTACCTCCAAGTTTTCTTTAGACTTCTCAGATCAAAAATTATTTAAACAGTGCTTCACCCACCACAGTAAAATCTTTTCAGATCTCTTTGTGTAACTGGATCAGGTATAGCTAATAAGATAATGTTTGACAAGACAGAATATGAACAAGGACCATGATCTCACCCAGACTCCTAAGAAATAGTGTAAGTAAGTACCAAAGAGCACTTTTTATTCTAGATCCAACTGAAAGTAACAGTGCAGGACAGAAAAGACTGCTCCAAAGAGACTCAATTAACAAGAGAAAAGCATAAGCAGAATATCTGTGGATTACTTTCAGATTTCAAAAACTGTAAAATAATACCAGTCTAGGCAGTTCCATTAAGAAAGTGATTTCAGCATGCAGAACTTTATGACACCAAAGACGGAAAGCCAATGGTCATGAAAAGAAGCTACTTGAGCACATTATGAATTAAAGTGAGTAGCATTCAAACAAGACAAATGTGGACTCTATATTCATTAGCATTTACATACAGACACAAAATAAACCTGTGCACTTTAACTAATAAATATTTTAGTTGACTAACTTTCTGTAACTGCAAAGGTTGGTGTTTTCTTCACTATTTTAGTTTTCTGGAATGGTAAGGTGAAAAAATGTGTTGCAAGTCTTTAGAAACCTTACTTTACCATGCAGTACACTTGGGGAACAGTGAAAAACAAAACCATTAAGTTTCATCCTTGACCTTACAGTTTTAAGTATATATTAAAAGTATGTCCTTGTTGTGACAGGTAAAAAATACAGTAAGAAAACACTATTGCCATTTGTGACTAGTCAGAGCAATGCATTTTCCCCACCAGCTCCACCTTCTCTTTGTCACTAGGTATGAAGTTCTGCACAAAGGTTGAAAGAGCAGTTAATAAGACTTCTAAAATGTAATATCAAAAAAATCAAGTTAGCCAACTTCAGTTTCCTAAAAGGTCAAAGAAATGGAAGTTTAACTTTCCATGTTACTTAATTCAGACAAAAGTAAAATAAACTTTGCTGTTGTATGAGGAAAGACAGAGATTCTCTTTTCCACACAGCCTTGCCAGGGGCACTTAATGGGCATGCTGGCCAATTCCCTTAACTGCCCCTGTCCTTAACCTAAGATAGAATTATGTTTCAAATTAAGTTTGAGACATCTGCTTTCCAACTGAAAAGCATTCTTTCCAAATAACTAACAGTACTATAATACAATTCTGTTTCATTCTTAGCTTGTACATATGTGAGGGAACAGACATAGAAACATGGATTTCATCATTTGTGAAGCTGCACAGTGCAAGCCAAGCAGGCTGGTTTGAGGTAATACATCACCTCCTACCAAAACACAGACCCCTGCCACTTGGATTGAGATCACTCTAGTAGCTTGTAACAGGAACTGTCACCAAAACTCAAAGTTTCAGGGCACAATGAGTCATCATTAGCTACGAATGTCCCCTACATTTGTTACAAAAATCTTATTCAGACAATATTTCATCAGATACACTAGAACCTTCCTGACTTAACTTGTCCTGTGGCCAAAGGAGCTGCTTCTAATTCTGCGTAGAGGATATTTTTGGGTGCTTAGACAGCATGTACACAGAAATTGAAACTACACAACAAACAAAAAGCACTTCTGGAGACCTGCAAGTATAAACACACAATATTACTAACTATTGCATTGTATTTAGGTAGTTCCATCACAAGATTGGGTTTTCCTATGCAGAATTTAAGCTCTTTTCAGAACACTGAGTATGGCAAAAAAACCTGTTAAAAAATCCTAATGATCTAGGAAAGAAGTTGGCTTCATCTTTTGATTTTTTTTTAAAGTAACAGACTTGTTGCAATTTAATGGATTGTTATTTAGATTAAAATATTAGTAAGTCTTAAAGGCAAGGATGAAAACATATTGGACTCATGCAGCAAATATTCTTTTTATTTATAAAAGCATTTATGACATTGTGGCAAAATACTCTAGTACAGCCTACCTTGCTCATCTCTTCAATATATACCAAAAGAAAGAATAAAAGACAAGCTAAGCTACTGGAAGCCAAGCCATGTTCTCAAGGATCTATTTTTTGCCTTTTTCCTCTTCCATTCACAGACAGGTTTCCAATAATGATATAGAATACTGAACTAGACAAACCTTGATCTGGATACACAGAGTAGCCCTTAACTAAGACTATTTAAGAGTTTCTATCAAACATAGGAACTCAGCAAAATAATATTTTACTATTTTTTCACTTCTTTAGTAGTGTTTCTGTAATAAGATAAGCAAATATGTAAGTGAACCCTAACTCTTTTTTTCTTATTCTGTTCACTGTTGACTTCATAATATCCTCTCATAAAGTGTCATTTATATTGGAAAATGTCATCCAAGAAAGCAAACATTTCATAGAGTCATAGTTCCCCAGGGGAAGCAGACATAGCAACTGAAAATTAAGTTATCCACAATTTCTGCTGGATTACTGCTTCCCCTCCTCCAACCAACCTAGAGGGATCTGGTCCTAGGAAACACTGAAAACAGCAGGTAGCAAGCACTGGTAGTAAGGGTAAACAACATATCTGAGTTCCCACCTACTGACAATTCTGTGTTCCATTTACAAGAACAGAAAGATTGAGTATTTAATTTAAAGAAGTGGTCCATGTTCTTACTCATTCAACACCATCTCTGTAAAAAAGGGAACAAAGAAGGTGGATAAATGAGTAGATTCAAAATATACTGAGTTCAGGTATCTCTACAGGCTTTCCTTTTTTTTGTTTTGTATTTCTCAAATTCTTGGGATTAGAGAATAAACTAGACTTACCTGAAGGCAGAAAGGAAAAACAAAACCTTTTCTGATTTACAATCCTTTGAAATACTGTTTAAGATTTTATTTGTACTGAACAATAAAGAGAGGAAGTGAAAAGAGTTACAAATAAGCTAATGGATTTTTTTAGCTAAGGAATACATCAATGTTTCCAGCTTCCCTGACCTACTTCTCACTGGAATGCCCAGCTCTGTCCTGATGACATACTTGGAACCAGTGTCAAACCTGCTCACAAACCCTTCCTTTCTCTGCCAAAAACTGTGTTGTGAGTTGTAGTGGGTTTGGAAATCTACAAAGCCTTCTCATTGCATTTCTTACGGCTATTATTTTTAAAGAAAAAAATTAATTAGCCCATAATAAGAATCGCTACATTCTGCAATGGACAGCTTTTATTGTAAAAAGGGCAAACCGTAGTGTTCCCCAAGAGAAAGGTTTTCCAAATTACAGGATTTGGCCGGTTTCTGTTAGCTTAATGCCCCACCTGCTGGCTGGCGACTAAATGACATGGTGACACTTCCCAAAGAGTCACACGCCTATTATTCTGCCACCAGTAGGTAGCTATATGCTGTCATGGCAACTGGGACCATTCTGCGTACAAGATGGACTGCACAGCTGGGTCCACCACAGTGTGAAGATTAACAGGCAGAAATAGAAGCGAGATGGTTATAAACCAGACATAAGCCAGACTGATCACACTGAAGTATTACAAAGCACAACGTGAACAAGAAATAATACAAAAACAGTGAACACCTCATGTATCTTTAGCTTGTAAGAATTCCTACACCTTCATCTGCACCCAGCTCAGCCATCATTCTGATCTAGGTTATATTCAGGCATAGTTTCTCAAAAATAGATCAAATACTCTAGGACCAAAGACCAAAGCTGAGGTTTAAAATGTAAAAATATTTCAGTCTCATTTATTTGAGAATGCTCTTTGAAAGAGCAGATTTAAAGCTTATTTTAAAGAGTGACTACAGTCTATTGCTCAATTTTTTAACCAAACCTCACTTGCCTGGAGGAGCTCTTGCTTGCAGTTAGTGCTGGCCGACTTTAAAGCCTGATTATGAGTTTGAAAAAGCATGAATAAGAGCCCTTTCAGAACTGAATGTGCTTCAATTCCCCACCAAGCTTAAGGAAATGGAATCAGTAGGCACCTGCTCAGCTATGCTGAGAGATTAAATGTTTCTGCAGTGGCCCTGAATTTACACAGGAACATAGAAGGTGTTCTTTCTCTGGACACAGGATTTGCTAAAGTGTCAGTTCCAGAATTATTTTTTATTTTGATCTACTGACTCACCAGCTCAAGACTCCTGAACCTCTTACAGGTATTTCTTCATGGAATCAACTTTCTAAAAAGCTGTTTTTAAAAGCTGAGAAGATACAATCAAGTTATATATAGTGTGGAAAGTAAAAAAAAAAAAAAAAAAAAAAAAATCCCTTTCCAGGCTTCCTGCAGCCCAGCAGCCACATTTAGTACTGTCTTCGTGTAAAAAGCAAGCTTTGGTGTGAGCTGTCACACAGCACAGCAGCTGCCCATCTTCTTGAGCCCAGCATTCTGAGGTGCTGTGCACCTTTCTGAGTTCAGGAAACCACAGCAGAATAAAGATCATCAGCCCAGACTTCACAATCTACTAACAGGCAACACAGCACTAAAATACAGTTTTGGAAACTTCACCGCTACTGATCATTTTTATCTTACTTTGAAAAATCTGCATTTAAAACCTGTTAATACAATTGCACTTTTAATTAATGAAGTTATCACAGTCCCCCTAAGAGAAAAGGTAGTTTCAGAGTCTTTCTCCTAAGTCAGGGAATAACTAATGCAACAGTGAGATAAGCACAACTTCGGTTTTATGAATATTGTAACAAATAGACAGACCACACAACCACACACTTATTTCACTGCCAAAACCATGTGAAATCCAGCATTTACAGGAAGTGTCTCATCAAAAAAAAAATCTATGTGTAGTTAGTTTTCTTCACAATGGCTAGCATGAGGATGTTTTAGTTTTGTGCTGAACAGTGTGCTGGTAATACAGAGATGTTACTGCTGAGCAGTGCTTACACTGAGCCAAGGCCTTTTCTGCTTTATGTACTGCCATGCTAGCAAAGAGAATGAGTGTGCCTGGGGAACTGGAAGGAGACACAGTGGGGACATATGATCCGAACTGACAAAGGGATGTTCCAGATCACAGGACATCATACTGAGTCTATAAAGTGGGGTGAAGAAGAAGTGGGGAACATTTGGAGTGATGGCATTTCTCCTCCCCAGTCACTTTACACGTGATGGGCCCCTATTGACCTGGAAATAGCTCAACACCTGCCTGCTCATGGGAAGAAGTGAATTAATTCCTTGTTCTGCTTTGCCTGTGTACGAGGCTTTTGCTTTTTCTATTATTTCTACAGGCCTTGATTGCAACCCACAAGTTTTCTAGCTACCATTCTAATAATTATCTCCCTGACCCCACTGGAGACTAACTAGCTGTGTGGTACTTGGTTGCCAGCTAGGGTTAAACTGCAATCCATCATTGCAACACCTTTCCCTAGAAGAGATTCAGTAAATAGGTTGCTTAATTATGTATAAAGATCTCTATTCTAGTGTAAGAAAAATCAAGAGTACCAAGCAAGCAACTTCAGCTAACATAACACTTAGTGCTGTATTAGTAGTTTTTATCTGCACAGGTGAAACATCTAACAAAAAAGAAAATAGCTAGTTTGGGGGTTCTGCACCCCCCCCCCCCCGCATACTCTAGACAAATTAATTCTGCACGATTACTCAAAATTGATGTAATAAACAGTGTTAGGGGAAATCTTATTCACACTCTAAACTTTTTGTCTATGTGCTCTAAGTACATACCTTGATCAGTGGTTTTCAGTGGAATTACTCTTTGGCATTTCATAGCTATAGCCAGAGTCTGTTATGTAGGCCTGGATGTGAGAGCCCTCTGATGGCTGTAATGAAAACATCACCTGCAGCTTACCTACCTGAAAATCACACGTGAGCTGCTCAGTTCCACGAGGCACCATACAACCTGGCAAGCTGGTTTTCCCCCAGTAAGTTAAGAGGCTACCTTCAGATTTCCACCAGTTGTTCTTGGGGTACCTAGCCCCCTGACTTTAGTAGAGCTTTCGACAGTTCTCCCCTGCATTCTCTTGGCAAACCAGCTGCTCATGGCTTACATAAGTGGATGCTTTGCTAGGTAAAAATCTTCAAGATTACCAGGCTCAGAGAGTACTGGCATACGGGAGTTGCATGCAAATGGTCACTAATAGGGCTCCCAAGGGCTCAGTATTAAGACCAGTCCTGTTTAGTATCTTATCAATGATGTAGACAAGATCAAGTGTACAATCCCTGGGCTGTGGAACACACAAATTTGGGCAGGAGTGTTGAGTTGCAGGAGGATAAAAAGGGGGGGGGGTTTCTGCAGAGGGACCGGGACAGGCTGGATCGGTGAGCCAATTTTATGAGACTCAACAAGGCCAAGTACCAGGTCCTGTACTGCATGAAACACTACAGGCTTGGTGAAGAGTATCTGGAAAACTGAAAAGGACCATCTGGGCAACCCATGGTGCTGGTCACTTCTACCCCAAGCTGCCCCTGGGGTTCAGAGCAACAGAGCCTACAGCTGCAGGGACACTGCACTGAACAAGACACACCAATGAGCGAGCTGGGTGATAGTGATCAACTTGGTTACCCGTAAGAAAATCAGGTGGGAGCACAGGGAGCTGTGACCCCTGCAGCCGAGCTCCATTAGCAACCATAGTCCCTTAAGAGAAGCCCAAGTCACTCCCACCATTACTACATTTCATTAGATTTCTTCACTTTGACATTCAGGGCACTGGGCAGAAATAACATTGCATCAACACCCACCACAGGCCTTCGTAATGCTTTAATTAAACAGTCGGATTCCCCTAGTCCACAACAGTCCCAAAACAGCTGCTAGGCCCTAGGTGAGACAGGACTGCCTGAGCACAGGCTTGCAGTGTTCTCAGGAGGCCAACTGCATCCTGGCTTGTATCACAAAATATAGCTAGTCAGATCAGGAAGCAATTGTCTCTCTGTACTGGACTCTGGTAAGGCCACATCTTGAATACTGTGTTCTTTTGGATCCCTCGCTAAAGGAAAAATGAAGCACCATAGCATGTCCAGAGAAGGGCAACAAGGCTGGTGAGGAGTCTGAACCACAAGTCTGATGAGGAACAGCTAAGGGAGCTGGGGCTACTTAGTCTTGAGAAAAAGAGGCTCTGAGAAGACATTGTCACTCAACACAGGAGGTTGGGAGTCCATCTCTTCTATCGAGTAAGCTGTTACCAGACAAGAAGGAATGGGCTTAATTTTGCAAGGGAGGTTAAGCTTTGATATTCAGAAGAATTTCTTCACAAAAAAGAGCTGTCAAGTGTTGGAGCAGGCTGCCCAAAAGAGTGCTGCAGTCACCATTCCTAGACGTAATGAGATGTGGCACTTGAGGAGACTTGTTGGTCGCAGCAGTGTTAGGTTAACAGACTGAACTCTATCTCAAACATCCTTTCCAACCCAAATGATTCAGATTTAGTACATGGCCTCTGACCAATTCATATTCTATTCCGTCTCCCTGTGTACTCTTAAAAGCTAGAAATTCAAGTGTGTGTGCTCAGAACACATTTCTACGTGATTACTTCACCACACATATGTAGGATCCTCTTTACAGGTCTTATAAAAGGCATTATTTATCTCTGTGATATACAGGCACCACTATTTCCATTTTAATAATTTAACTACTTCCTTACACTCAGAAATAATAAAATCAGCTTATGCTAAGGAATTGGATGGCTGCAGAACTCAGCAGCACATAACTCTATTAACTGCTACAGGCCTAAACACTGGGTTGTTTGCCTCCCTTTCCCCCCAAGGGAGGCAATTCTGCCACTCTGGTGAAATCCCACCTGGAGTACTCTGCACAGGAAAGACATGGACCTGTTGGAGCAGGTCCAGAAAAGGGCCATAAAGATGATCAGAGGGCTGAACCACCTCTCCTATGAAGACAGGCAGAGCATTCTAGGATTGCTCACCCCAGAAAGTAAAAGGCTCCAGGGACACATTACTGGGGCCTTCCGATACTAAAGGGAACACGTAAAAAAGACTGAGACATTACTAGTAGGGTGAGTTGTGATAGGAGTAATGGCTTTAAGACAGCAGATTCATACCAGACAGAACAAAGACATTTTCTTCCATGAGGTCTGTGAGACACCAGAACAAGTTGCCCAGGAGTGGTGATGTCCCATCCCTGCAAATACTTAAGGTCAGAGTGAAGAGGGCTTTGAATTAGTTCATCTAGTTGAATATATCCCTGCTCATTGCGGGGGGGGTTCACTAGATGACCTTTTCAGGTCCCTTCCAACCCAAGCCATCCTATGGAATGAACCACAAATTAACTTGCAGTTCTAAGCACAAGTTCTTTCCCAGGAAAAGAAGCCAATCTCTATTTAAATTAGCAGGTTTAATCCTAAATTGTTCTAGGAAGACTTTACAAGTAGTTTAAAAATTTCTTGAACACTCATTCATAGAGGAACAAGCACAAACTAATGGGGAAGAGATTTGGTTAGGTTTGTTCTAGACAAAAAAGGCACCACACAGCAAAATATTATTCTTCCAAATTAAAGACACCCTAAAGAGGTTAAATCCAGAGTGATCTTGAATGGGGTAGGGGAAAGCAGACTCCTTGAGAATCATAGAACAGTTTGGGTTAGAAAAGATCACTTAAGGTCATCTAGTATAAACACCAAGTAGTTCAAACAATACCCTGAAATTTGGACACCTACTTACAGGAAAAGGTAAACAGAAGCTAAAAGGGCATGATACACACACCCCGAGAAGAGGTACTGCTGACACATCAGTACTGTCTTCTAATATCCCACTACATCAGCAATATGTTAATTACAGCATGCATCTTTATTTGACTACATATTTAGAAATTTTGAGATAATTAAAATCAGAAAAACTATCCATATAGTAATTGCTTTTGCACTAACAGCATAAATATTCTACAGCAATGTTTTTAAATATAAATCCTACCCTCATTTCTGTATTCTCTACAGTCTCACAACCTTAAGGTAAAGGAGTAGAAAGCCCTTTTTCATGTTTGTCTTAAGCACCCACTACACAGCTACACTGAAGTTCACACTACTCAGAAAAAAAACACAAATACCCAGAACAAAACAAAAATCCCTCACCAAACAAAATCCCCACACACAAACAAACAAACCCTTTATCTTTATTCACCAAAGTTGAAGTTTGAACAGTCACTAGGACAATACAAAGGCGTTTTTAAACTCAGCTGGGGCCTTTTTCTTTAAAAGCAGTTACAATATGAGTTTGTCTTCTAAGGATCAGCCCAAATTTTAGAGCAGAAATGATCAAGTAGGAAGTAAGAATCTGGGTTGTGAAGCTACTTAAGGACTTTTGAGACATATCCTATCTGAAGAAACCTCAATTTTTTAAATAGCTTGGGATCACTTTTTTTAAACTTTCTTTGCAACACTGAAAGTGGCAGACATTAAAACTCTTAAATTATACATCTTGTCTAAAATAGTGGTCTAGAAAATCATTCCTGCAAGGAATATAGCGTGTAGACCTGTTAGAGGACTTAAAAAAATCTCTTTCAGTAAGGCATCCGAAGGAAAGCCCTATGAAATATTAAAGGGAAAGCCCTTTTGTTTCTCCGTAGCAATAAAGGATCACATCACCCTCAGATTAAGATAGTTTAGTACACAAATACCTAACAGGAAAAAAATATTTCCATTTTGACAGGGAATTAGTGTCTGTGCCAGACAATCATTCTAATGGAGATCCAAGAACACCATCTGTCTGGCTGTCTCATTCCAAGAATAATTCTGTCAGGTGGCAAAGTGTGTAAAGAGATATGAAAAGGCCATCAAACAGCAAACTGGGGTTCTTCAGGCAAGAAGTAAAACAAACCAAGTGTCACAGCTCTAGAATACCAAATGCAAGCACTGGGGTTTTTTTTCCATTTTGTCTAAGCAATTGTTTCTTTTGAAAAAGAGCTGTCTTAATATTTAAAGTACACCCAAAGCTTTTGAGTCTCTCACAGAATGTACATACTGTGTGCAAGCAAATGCAGATGCACAAGGACTCACTGCTGCCTGTTTGTTGAGCGTTAACATAGTCCACTTGATTTGAGAAGACAAGGGGTACAGGTTTGCAAAATGCTCCAACCAGGCATTGATTTTGGAAATGCCTTCAGTCACAGCAATATTAAACAGGTATTTCAACTTTCTGAATGCAACAGGAAAGATTTGCGTATTGGTTTTGTGTTATGCTTTATGTTATGTGTTATAGGGTACTTCAAAAGAGTATTAAAAATGCATGTGTTTAGTTATAACTAAAGAAAAGAAATCAATTCTCTACAGTTAAGCAGCTAGCAGAACCAGCACGACATGATCTAATGGAAGAAAAAATAAATGGTACTCATAAGGCCTTGGCTATTCCCCTGTGATAAAACCTCTCAGCAAGCCTCTAAGAATCTAGTACAACCATTTCAGATGCACTACACAATTAACTTGCTCACCAGATGGTCCTGTGCATAACAAAAAGAAAACATGCACTGTGTAGGCATCTTGTTAAATCTCTTCTTTTGGTGGTGGTGTTTTGAGGAGACAGCTATGCATAGGGCCTTTTGTATTTTCTTAGAGCTACAGCAGAAAGACTCAGGTAAGGCCTGGGACAACCAAGTCAACTTAAATCAAGCCCAAAAAAAAGTGCATTTGCAAAGAAACAACTACCTGTTATCAATAAACTGACATCACAGCTTTGAAAGTGCATGCAGGCTGTTTAGATACTGAAAAGTGAAAGGACAGGGTCCTGATTCAATACTAGAAAAACCCTTGCAAAAACTAACAGAAGTTATGCACAATCAAGCCACTATCTTTAAAACAGCAGTCTGAGAAAAATATGGCAAAACAGCATCATGGGAGCACTGAACACTATCTTTAGTAATATGAAAGTGAGTAGAGAAACTGGTATGAGCTTTGCTTTTTCCAGGTTAATTTATGCTATCAGAACATTGGGACAAAGCTGGCTAAAGTGGCTCCAAAAGAATTTATCATTATTCTCCCTCACCCTCCTTTAATAAAGTTTTATCGAAAACACTCCTGAGAAGCAGTCCTTGAACATTTGCTCTAGTCATATTCCCTTACATATCCAGTTCCCTTCTAGATATTTCATTAACAGGTATTATTGGCTAAGTCTCTGCCTAGCCATTACTATCTCTAAGTCTTCTGGAAACTTGAAGCAGAACATGTAGTCCCTAAACAGCCTCATATATACATCCTTAAAAAGAGAGGCATAGTTTTCTTTTATTGTCTGGAGAGATTGAGGTGTTTGGGTAGGAGAAAAAAAAAAAACAAGCTAGCACTCAACATACAAGATTGTTCTCCTTTCTCAGTTCTACTCTTTTGAAACTTCAGCTAGTATCTACACAAAATGAAGGTTTGTTACTATAGATTTATAGTAACTGGAAATGTCATTTAGAGTAGAAAGTCATCAAAAGTTTTAACAAGTTATTGTTTAGATTTGTCACACCAAAAATTTAGGAAACCAAGGCAAAATAAAAATTTATTTCACTCTTTCACAATACATACCTAAAATCTACATGATTATTAAAACAGTCATACACACATCCTTTGATTAACAGTTTGCATCACATAACAAAGGTTTATGTAAGTGCAGTATTTTCTCAGAAGTTTAAAATACAGGTATTGCTAAGATTTTTCAAGTAAAAAAATCTTGTATTGGCTGGCTTAGTGTCCAATACAGGTAACATTCTTGCATTTTAAGTTGTGTACAGGAATTTCAGGATTCTTCTTCATTACTTACCCAAAAATAGAAGTTATGCTCAAGACTGCAAGTACATAGACTGTCATCAATGAACATAATCACACTGATTATGTTGTCTAAATGCAACTAGGACTTACAGGGCTTCAGCTCAGTTAAGACTTATCTTCTTAGCACTGATTTAAAAGCTCAGTCTTAAAATTCTCTTGGGCAAATAACTACTTCCATTTTTAAACTGCAGGAGTTAACTGGTGAATGTGAGTTAATGAAAAACCACGTGTAATATGCAATCTGTACCTTAAAGCTCAGAGAAAAATCTGTACAGCAAACATATAAACTCTAACGTTCCAGTTAGTTTTCAAGGGAAGCACCGAAACAGTAACACTGAAGTTTGTCAACTCTTACAAACTTGGAACTCCAAACCAGTCAAGCAACAACAACAGTATCAAAACAGGTAGAACATGAGCACAAATATAACTTGAAGTAACTCTGGGAGATGTTACACTCCGTATTGTTAAATTGACCTGTTGTACCATCGAGTAAATTAATTTAGATACTTCGAAGTAAGTCTTTGCTGATCAAACACTTTTGTGTACTGTCTTTCCTTTTCTGAAGTGGTATGTCTTACTCTCCTGGGATGGGACAGAAGAAAGGACAAGAAAAAAATTATTAAAAATAAATTCTGATTAAAATTAATCAGTTTTGATGAAACTTTGGTTGCTTTATTCTATCTCCAGACACCCTGCACTCTATTCATCCCTCTGCAAAACTGAGAGAGCACTACTTCTGCATTCCTGTTTCACAGTACACCTGTCTAGTTCACGTATCTGTTCTTTCACAAAAAGGAATCAAGGTCTTAGAAATTAGTAACCTGAAATTACATATGACTTGGAATGTACTTGAAATTGCAAATCTACAAGGACTGAACACATACACCAAAAAAACGACAACCAGCTACCAACTTGGACTATGATTTATTGGTTAAAGCAGAGACAAGGCATAACTAGCCACCATCCACAGTAGCTACTTCACCGTACAGACTATCAAGGTTTAAACTCAACATCCTCTGCCCAAACTCGAGAGTAATCTGCTGCTTTCAGCCATGTCACTGAGAAATGACTAGCCAGACTTATGCTCTAATTGTTCATTAGTTGACTGTTCAGCAAATTTTTCTGCTGTCCTGATTAAACCCACCGAATCCAATTTCGGCACTTCTTTCCACCATTAAGCAACTGAGAGGCAAACCCACACATCTCAGAGCACGTACAAGGAAGAAAAAATTCAAGTGGCATTCACAGGTATGAATCCCTTCATCTTTATGGTATCTTGTAGGTGAACACATTGAAGGTCAGCTGTGTTTCAGGGATATAATTTTGCTTTCACTACGTACCTTCACATTGTTGTCTTGTGCTACAAAGTCATTTGTCAGCTGGTTCTCAGGATTAGACAGACAGGATAATACTGTTTGCATGCCCCTGTCCACAGACTTCTGAAATACAGTTATAGGTGCATCAATACTGATTTTCTTAGGACATTACTAGCTAGCAATGTCAGTGTATCACAGAGTTTACTTGGCAATCAGAACTCCTCAACTGCCTTGTGTTCCCCGAGATATTTGTAACTTTTTTCTCCCCCAGATCTTTTACTATTAGTAACTCATTATCCCCCTTCAGTGTTACAGGGGAGCAATTCTAATCAGCGACATGCCAGTTCTCCCGTGGATTAAGCTGACAGCTGTGAAATGAAATTTCTCCCTTAGGAAACTGAATTCAGAGCTAACTGTTCGCTAAACGGGGCCACCTTCCACAAAACACTAAGAAAGGGAGAAAGTTACCAACTCAGATATTTAAAACTTAAAATAAATCTAAGACAGTAGGCACTGCTATCAAATCTGCTCTTTTATTACCTGTAATTTTCCCTGGAAATTTTCACAGATTAGGCAAAGTCTTGTCAGTAGACTTAATCAAGTAGAATACATACTTTATCCAGCCCTCAGTACTGCAAATAAGCACTAACAGTTTCAAGGAAACACTAGACTTCTGAAGTTGTATACAGAAATCAAATACATGGCACTTAACAACAGGCTGAAAGTAGCAGCTATAACCCTGATTTCTAGGATATCTTGTCTGGGGCACCCTTGACAATGCTACTAACCCTCGCGTGCGGATTTCTGGGAATAGCATTTATGATAAAGAACATTAAAGCTTTGACAAAGCACCTACTTTTTGCGGGCTGCTAGGCAACTGCGTAGGCTCTGGAACAGCACATTCCAACCGCGGAAATCCTGGATCCTCAGCGCCATGACAGTTCACTGAAGTATACATCTGTAAGAGTTTTTAGGTATAACAATGTTTCAGTAACACTGGGAAAACATGTACAGTTGTGGTGTCACTGATCTTTATTGATCCCCAAACTGTGCCAAGTTTATCTTCACAGTTTTGAAAAGTTTTATGAATGCGGGAAATACTCTGTCATGACCTGCTTTATTAAGACGGTTAAGAATGATACTTTAAGTTGCTTAACTGAGATAGATCTAGAACACTTGTCTGCTCCTATAATCAAGCTTGTAACATTTAACAGTGAAACCCCCATGCACACCTACTCTTAGAACATTCTGACCTGCTACCACTGAATTGTAAAATGATACACTATGACTGTATTACATTCATAGATGTTATTACAAAATTATTTCGAGCCAATAGTGTAATCAGTATTTTGATGACTTCTGATAGCTTTCAGAACAAGAATACCATTCAGAATAAAATTATATATTACAGCTTTGAAACACTTAATCAAAACTGCAGTCAAGAAACACCTGAAGAACACAAAAATGCCCAAGGGGCAAGTTTAAATTCCAACATTTAAACAAATACAGAGTAATTTTTCCCCTTTCACATGGATGTTACTCACATTAAGTCACAGAAAGCACAGATTTTTTTTAAAGGCTAACAGCACCACCTACAGTAGCAGCCTGGGAAAATTTTTAAACTTGTTGAAAGGAGCTAAACAATTCATCAGTATTTGCAAAGAACATGAAGACTTTGTACATCAGGTCAACTTATTTTTCCTTCAACTTTTCCTGAAAAACCAACTCCATTTTGGTTAAAATTCCAGAGTTCTGTGACCAGACCATGTAGAATGACAAAAAACAGGTAGACCTGTTGCACCAGGTAACAAAAAAACACACTATCAATACAGAAATTCTGAACTACAATCTCTCATCAGCAATTACAGATTTTTGTAGACCAGATTACACATATCCAGACATCAAGCTTCTTTTTTTAAGTATCAAGCAGTAAAAACAATGTGCTAATTAAGAAGTCAGTTTCAAAAGTCTTACTTAGTAGACTTACCGGAGCTGGAGGCATTACATAATTTCTTGGCTCCCCAGGAAGCCACTGTGGTTGAGCCTTAAACAAAAATTGGACAAGAACCACCTTTTATTAATTTCTTTCCAACACAGAAAAGTAACTGCTCTGTAGGAACCACTGTTTATAGCATTTAATGTCTTGATTTTTCACAAAACAGTTAGCTTAATAAAACAAGGTATCTTGCTGGACATAAGATCATGTATTAACTATCTCCTTCTCACTCTAAGTTTAAAAAAAAATCTAAATATTAGGAAAATATGGGAAACCAAAATACCTACATTGAAAACAAATCTCAAGCCTCTAGCTGCTCCTGGTTACTCCTAGTTCAGTGTCATTAACAGGATTTAGCCACACACTTCATTTGTGAGTTCAAACCCCACTATGACCTAAGCACCTCCTCTGATGTTTTTATAGTGCAAGAGCACATGCCCCCTCTATATAGATCAAATATTGTATTATCTCATAAGATTCTAAGTACCTAACACCCCACACTACAGCATGTACAAATGCAAAGCTTCCTCCCACAAGTACTAATTCATGTACTTTTTTCTAATTTGAAAATTGTTTTATCACTGTATATTTAAGGAAAAAAATGAAACTAGAAAAAGAAGAGAGTATGCTAAGTTACTCAACAGTTTTCATCACTATTTTGTTTTTGCTTTGTAGCTGTGAAGAACTGAAGGAAAATAGATTTCAAAGAATAAGAAGCACAGAAAGGTCAGACTGCAGTTAACACTTCATTCCAGTTTTGTCAGGCATCCAACAGCCTTTCTGCTTCTACTAAAACTTTACATACCTGATAGTTGTAAGCTGGTTGATACCCTACAGGAACTTGCGGCTTTACCAGTACAGCTGGTGATGAATTGTATGGATAAGGCTGCAAATAAAGTTGTTTTTTTAAATGCAAGTTTGAAGCAAGATACAAATATGATATTTGTAGAGGTATTAGCCAGAAGTACATTTTTAGAAGTTACACTGTTACTTCAATTCCTGCGCAGACTAGACTCAGTATTTAAAAGCAACCCTTATATTTCCCACGGGGCTTGCTTCAGCACTTCAGGCATTAATGATGTCTCCAAAGTGAGATTGCAAGTGTCTTATCTATGTAAAAATCCCCCATCTGCTTCTAACTGATCTTGGAAGTAATTTCAGAAATGCAAGTCATGCCATAAACTTTGAGAAGTAGATCTGAAGCAGACTGACTACTATGGAATAACGGAGTGCAGTCTGAAGAATCAGTTTCTAGGAGGCAAAGGATGACTCCAATAAATTTCCTAGTATTTCTTTCCTCTAAGTACTCTGACAGTGTTAACCTGGAACCTTCTCAGATTCTTCAGAGAATAGTTAAAGGCACATTCCAACATTTAAGAGAATTAATTCTCTTTAACTAATCAACTTAAGAGAATCAGCAAGAATACTAGTATTAAGCTCTCTGCCTTGCAAGAAAGTATTTCTGCAAGTTTGTTCTTCCTCTTTGCTTAAGATATACAAAACAGGATCCGTTTATAGCCAGTACTGCTCCATCATACAGGCTAAAGCAGTAGGAGAGTCTGATCTTGTTCACTCACAGCACGGGACTCATATCCAGGCCAGAAGCACTGTACTCACACCTCAGTAGGAATACTCATCTGAAGTGCCAGTACAGTGACGTCCTGCAGGCACTGCGGTGCTGGGCACAGCTATTAACAGCAGATGCTGTAACACAGTGTTCTTATAACACAACAGCAGTTTAAAACCTACAATATGTTTGGCTAGGAGGAGAGAAAAGTACCTCAGATAACTTCTGATCCCACTTGTAGTTTACAAAAATACATTTTAAATGTTGTAGTTTTTTCTGAAGCAGGACAGCAACACATTAAATATCTGGACACATTTCATTTGTGAACTACATCTGTGACAGGCAAGAATAACTCAGCCTTTTAAGAATGAGAACTGTTGAAATTGGAGGAAAGATTATCTCCCTCTTGTCTTATAATCAGTTAACATCACTGAATCAATTTTTCAAGGTTGATGGCATTCATCTGAAGTGCTTTGAAGTTGGGTGCTTCTTGCTGGAGAAGTCAATAAGAAAATAGGCAGGCAAGATCAGATTGGAATCTCAAGACATACTCCAAAAGTCGTACATGCTTGCACCTTCAAGAAACACTTAATTATGATTCAAAATCAGTGTTAGGAGCAGTCTTACCTGAACATAGGGTGTTACTGGGTTCACGACAGCTGGAGGCTGCACATATGTCTCCATACTCTGACTACTCCATACACTCTGGAACTGTGGTGCAGGAGGACCAAGAACTAATTGTCTGGGAGGCACAGAGGAATCTTGTTTTGAAAAAGATAAAAAATAGTATTAAGACATTACTACATGTATTTCATCAGGAATCTGAATTCAAGTTGAAAAAAACCTTAAAGACTTTAACTCTTAAATTTAACTCAATATTAACTATATTGTATCGTGCTACCAACCTCACTCTTATTAATAAAACACCATACAAGCGAGGTCATAGAAGTCAGAACCAAGGTTTAACTGAAATATAAATACTCCACAAGATAAAAAGTATTTGCAAGAATAATGATGTAAAATTAAGAAAAAAAGCTATTATAATACCTGCAATATGAACAAATTTAGATATACTTACTTGAGTTTTGCTGTTTTCTGATTGCCGGCCCCAGTTTCAGCTTTTTACCATGGAAGTTGATTTGTGACTGAAAGACAGGTTATACTCTGTAAGCTGAGAATCAGCAAGGTGAGAAGTTTGTAGGATTTTAAAGAGACTGGACTCTACTTCTACACCATAGCACATCAACTCTCAGGAAGGCTCAACAGCCTTCAGTCTCCTCTCTGAACACCATCTGCCTTTGACCTCATTTCCTGCAATGTCCTCAGCTCAGCTATCTGCCTACTCACCGCCCCTCCAAAATGATGTATCACTTACCGTAATAGCAACATGCACTACTCGAAGTTGCAACTATGTATCTATCGGTGACCATCAGCCCCGCGGTTTTTATACACACGGGTTTTAACTATTCCTGTCTAAAAATAGAGCATTGGAGAGTGACCAGAGTCTCAGGTTTCTAGTGAAAGATTTTTGGTTTAGACTTATTAGCACAATTTTAGTACCAAGCATTAAAGTCAGTATTGGATGCAGACAGTCTGTCTAGATTCTCTATCACATGCAACTCTACAGAAGTACCTCCTTCAGAAGAAAGTAGGTGGTTTTGCAATTTTCTCCCATTTCTGCTAAAGGAAGTGCTTTGAATGGACAAGAGCAACTTTATTGTTGTAAAGTAAGCATAAATATAATGATAAATAAAAATCTTGCTCATACTAATTCCTATTAGCTACAAGAAGATGATACAAGAGATACATGGGGGTGAAAAGGTGCAACAACCCAACTAGTTCGACTGATGGATGGGTTTTTGTTTTTTTTCAGGAGAAGGCATCTTAGTTGGTTGACTTTGAGCATTTTTAAATTAATTCTGGAATCCTGTTGTGCCCAAAATCATCCAACTACTTTTCCCACCTCAACAGTGAGAACTCCTGGGAAACAGGCCTCCCCCCTCAAAACACAAGAGAACTTCCTGCTCTGAACTGCAAACAGATTTATGCCGGACCAGAGAACAGTTACAGACCTAAAGCAGAAGAAAAACACTGTCAGGCTGAACACACCTACACAGCCTTGTTGAACAGGCATATGAACACAGGCACCAAGAGTAATTTTAGCCACAGAGAGGCTCTATCATGTTCATTTACAGAAAACACTGACCACTCAGTGCAGATAAGGCTCAAAGTCACTTAGTGCAGTAACCTCTGCTTATAATTTGAGCTGTACAACACGCATGTTAATTTCTTCTTTTCTTCCATCCCCTCCGAAAGCCAACAGGTTTTTTAAGACTTATACCTGTAACCTGCTTCCTCCTGGCATGGCAGGAACCTATACTGCCTGCAGACCTGAAATGTGCACTGAAAAGAAAATCCACCATATGCCTCTGGGTCTTCCAAGACCTCTGGTATACAAACTCACATCAGTGAGTACTATATTAATAGAGGAACATAGCAGGCTCCAGTTTTGAAGAAGCATACATAGAAAATCAGCAATTTACATGACTCAAATATCAGTGCTACTCAAGAGGTCTCTGTAGAAATTGTTAGATCAAGCATTCCACACTGATGTAGAACAATAAATGTAATCCATAGTAAAAAGAAAAAGGCATTCTCAGATGAAGTGTTGCTCAGTACAGCAGTCACGGTATATTTCTGTCATCATACTGTCAAGTAACAGCAAGCTTTTAAAATCTTTTGGTGAGAATCAAGGATCTCCTGCTGGGGTTTCACTACCCTCCACTTCATTCAAACATGTTCTCTTCCCACTTATGGAGCTGGATGGCCAGTAAACACATCTGCACATCACAGAACACTACATTTGTGCCTGGCACATCCATCTGGTTTTGTCTTTCTGATCTACTTCCCTACCTAAGAGCTTCAGAAGCAAATGAGAGACTTTTCATCCTCCTGAGACACAGGAGTTTTCTGAGGCAAAGACTTCAAAGAGAAGTACATCTTATTTTTACAGTTAGTGTGTTCAGTTTCAGGGGAAAGAGGGAAAATAAAAAGCTGTCAGTGATTTGTGACCTGGTCAACTCTATCAGAATTAAGTACCTGATTTGTTTACAAGCACTGAGATTTCAAATTTCTCTGATACCAAACTCCCGAGATCAGAAGAGCTGAAATAGTTCTACCCCTTCATCTCCCGCATTAGCTACAGGAAAACTGTATGACGACAGAGTGTCATGGTTTAACATAGATCGGTTTTTAGTTAAGGAAAAAGATCCAGCAGCTACGGAAGTGATTCCCTGTAAAGACCGTGGCAGCTTCCTTTGGACCTGACAAAACCAATCAGCTGGCTAGTTTTAAATACTGACAATTAGACCATTTAAGAAATCTGAACATGCCTGTGTGAAATCACATTTAAAAATGAACAAAACCCAGGGAAAAGCTCTTGCTTTCAACGTTTGAACAGGTAACTGGACACTAGCTGGGCCGGGCTCACTTCATCATGTGTCCAGCTCAGCCCGTGGCACGGCTCGGCTGAGATTCTGCCGCCACAGAGGTCCAACCACAGCCTGGCTGGAGCTGAGCCATCCTGCTGGCACCACGGGGGAAGAAAAAAAAAAAAAAAAAAGTCACACAGCTAACAACAGAGGCGGCTCTGCAGCCCTGCAGCTGCAATTAACTGCAGCAGACAACAGCCGTGCAGCCAGAGCAGCCACTGCCCAGCAGAGGCATCCACAGGTCATTAACAGAGACATTAACTCTTTTAGTGTACAGACTGAAATAGCAGACATCAATCCTCTCCTGAGCGCGACAAAAAGGAAAAGTGTGAAAACACACAGAAAACAACATGGAGACACCAAGGTCAGTGAAGGAGTCAAACCCCAGATGGGAGGAGAACGAGGAGATGGCAATTCTCTTGTAAGGCTGTGGGGAAGATATAATTGATACATCAGACTTTTCCCCACCCCTGCAACTCATGGAATGTATTGGGGGATGTAGGGTTCTAGCCATAGCCATGAGCAGAGGCACCCGTGTTGAAGCAAGCAGACATTGAAGCAGATGTGATCCAATGAGAGGCCTGAACAGAGATATGAAAAAGATGAGAAAACTTGCCCCAGCGATAGAAGAAAGCCTCTGTTCCCAGACATAAAAGAATTTTTGTTTCTATACTGGAACTATCCTTAAAATTGCACCCCAATAAGCTGAGATGACCCATGGTGAGAGTTGGCAGACTACCAAACCGTGGGAGGGTCTTCATGATTGTAGACTTCTGGGCAGCTGCTATTGGTGAAAATTAAAACCACAAGAGAACTGTTTCTTGTGGAAAAGTTTCCATGGCATGGTAGGAGAGACTGCTCTCCCTAAGTGAACTGAAAAAGGATTTTAAAGATTAACTGAAGACACCAAATTTGTGCCTTTATGTTGTTGTCAGTAGGAAAAGAAAGAACAGTCGGGGGAAGAAGTGTTCTGAAGGCTTATACTGACTATTTTCTTTTAGTACTGTCATCTTGCAGCAGAAAATTAGTAAATAATTCTAGTGGTTGCACTGTCATTTGGCCAGCACTAGACCCACTACACATGGGAACAGCTGCAGCACAATCTAGGAGGCTTAAGAAATACTTGCAACTCCAGGTAGCATCCAAATGCACAAATACTGCTAGAGAAACCTATTTCAACTACGGAGACATAAATAAAAAACTAATACTGTCTTCCATGATACTGTTACTCCTATGCCCTAGGTAACCCAAAATGTTATTGTATTTCATCTATCTGTGCCCGAAATTGTTACTGTCTCTTTCTCTTAAAACCCTGGAGCCAGAAAAAAGCCATGGGGCAGAGCGGGGCAAGTGCCCCAGCCCTTCAAAACTTGAAGCAAACAGAGAGCACTCTCTCTTGCCTCATGCTCTTTGCTCAAGGCAAAGGCTCTTCTTTAGGGCTCTCCCCCCCACTTTTATTTCTCTCTTGCATCTTGGACTGGCTCAAGGCAATTCCACAACAGCCTGTCTGCAACCACCATGAAGGAACCCTGCAGAAGTGAAGAAAAAGCCACCCCAGCCCAGCTGCCTGGCCTTGCCTGGCTGTCTGCTGCCAAGGAAAGCAAATCCCCCCTCCGTGAGTTCTAGCCCTTGACTAAGTACCAGAAGCTGGAGAGTGCTAGCTGCATTCATCAATGAAGAGGTAAGAAGGGGGAGGGCTGTCACCATTTTCCTCCTGTCTTTGGAACTACACGGTTGGTCAGCTGCAGAGGCCACAACTTTGGCAGAGGTGTCACTCCATTTTAAGTTTCTCTTCGTTCCCGGGGAGCCCAGGAGACTTCAGCAATTTTGTAACTACTAACTATTACTGTTATTTTTTTGCCTGTTACTATTTCCTTCTATATTAGTAAACTGATTTTTTTTTCACTTATATTGTGGTTGTTTCTCCTTATTGGTGGAAAGGGATTGGTTAACCTGTAAGAGATTACTCATTTTAGAGGGTCCCACGTGAATTATCTTAAACCAAGACACCCCAATAACTAAATGTCAACATTTCTGCCATAAACAGAAGGGTTCTATGACAGCCATCAACTACAAAAAGCAAGCAGCCAAATACACTCAAGGCTTTCAAGCACATAAATAAATGAGAGCAATCAGAAACAAAGTTACATGAGATGTTTGACCACACCAGGCTAAAAACTAATTAGCTGAACACTTAATTTTGCTTCTTACTTAAGCAAATACATAAAGATTTTACCACCAGTACACATTTTAGAAAGTGTTACTTTTTGGGCAGTTGTAGACTTTGTGTCCTAACTTACTATACAGGGTATGTAATGTCGTTTCCATAAACTTGTCTCTAGCTTTCACACATCAACTTCTGAGAGCAATTTGGATAAAGAGCTTACCTCAACTATCTTTTGAACATCCACGTTGTCCAGGAAAGACACAAATCCGTACCTAAAAAGGAAGAACATACTCCAGTAATCAGTTTCATTTGACTGTTAGCCAAACGCTTTTGAACAAGACCAGTTAACAACGTGCTAGATACACTTCATTGCACATCAAAATTATCAACTACGACATTAGTTTATGATAGCCTAAAAATGTATTTACTACTAACCAGCAGTATCTATCAAGGGGCCAGATGAAAGAATAACACGAAATAGAAATAAGAGCTATTTTTCCTCAAAATGAGTTCTGCTGTTGGTATTAGCAACTCAAAGTTAAAAAAAAAAAAAAAAAAAAAAAAGGTAAGATTGGACTTATCTCTAAATTTGTATTTACTGCAGAGGTCTGGATGAAAGCAGGCATTAGGAACAGTAACACCAGTGAGGGAAACAATTCTTGAAAAGGTTTTTTTATTTATTTCATTGCCTCCCTAGTTTACCAGGTCTATGCAATTAAGATAATTTCAGAACATTATCGTAACAACTGTGTCCCATTAATGAAATAAGTCAAATCATTATAAATACTTGTAACATACACTGGCTAAATGTACAGCAGGATTCATTTTGCAGACTAGCAAGGGATACGAGAAAATGAATTTCATTCCTCTTTTTCTTCCATTGCTACACATGCTGAAGAAAAAGATGTGACATTCTAGGATCTAAGCATAGAATCTAAGAAAAACAGGGCTGGAAGAAACCTCAAAAGGGTATGGTCTCCTTCACATAAGGAGAAATAATCTCAAAACCAGGATGGCTTCCCCAGAACTCAACAGGGTAAGGGGTTCTTCATCTTTCAATTTAAGGTTTTCAACATAGTATTCCAGAACTTTTCTATATATTCAAAGGGGATTTCCCTTGTTACAACTTTGTTCAAATACTTAGTTTCACTCTTCACCCAAAGAAGTTTGGGCTGTTTTACTCTAGAACTTATTCCCAAGCGTCAGAAGGCAGACCTCCTGCCCTGAATAAACCATCTTAATTCTCTTAATCATCCTGAACTGCCCCTAGATTTTTAACTATTCTTGCCAGCAGAAGAGTCCTACAAAAGAATTGGCTGTGTAAGCATCACACAAGTTAAATTTTCTTTCTAATGGTTAAGTGACAGGTTCTCTTCCCTGAAGAGAGAGACTGAAGTCAGAAAATCCATGCTTTTCTTTTTAAGATTATACAGACTGAGTTGGGGGCAGTACAGATTTACTGGTTTCACAGTCTTAACTCACCACAACAGAAAACTGCAGCTAGTACTAAGGCTTAAGCACGTCAGGTGTATTGCAAAGTATCTGCTCAGATCACCTATTACAGAATGCTGTCCGCATAAGCATGAACTTAAAACAACTTCTTGTATTCTACTCACCCCTTCGAAACACCAGTTCTGTCAGTAATGACCTTCACCTCCTTCACAGTACCATATTGTTCAAAGACACTCCGAATTTCTGCTTCGTTCATCTAAAAGAAAACAAGGTCTTAAACATCCTGAAACACATTCAACTGCTTACAACAGATTTAATGCAGACAGTACCATTTTAAAACCAATTTTCCACTACCATAAGAACTAAAGGTTAGTTTTGGAAGACTGATCCAGAATTCTCCATGACATTTAAATATCTTCAAGACTGGCAAATGAGCACGGGTGGGGGGAGGGGGGGGGCAGGGAGGAAAAACCCCATCACCACAAACAAGTAAAAAAAATCCACACCAAAACAGGAACAAAATTCCCACTTATTTTTCATTGACATACTCTACACCCATTTTAAAGAATTAGAAGCGTGTATATACCCTTAGGTCAATTCCACCAACGAAGACTGTGTTTGGCATGACTTTTCCTTCTGGTAAAACATAGCCCTGACTGACTGTTGCTGAATAGGAAGCGCCCTCCGAGGTACTCGAATGCTGCGTCTCCACATGTGCTGCCTAAAAAATTTAAACATAAATACTTATTTTAGTCAACTAGGTTACACTTTAAGACACCAGAATGCCTGCACCTTCCTAGAGATATAGCAGAGGACAAGGAATTTCAATAGCACAAACAGACCATCCACTGGGGAAAAAAACAGAAGTAATTATTCCAAGAAGTTTTTAAAATTTAAATCTAGACCTAGTCTAGACTACTTTAAATAGACTGTATCAAGCTTTGTGACCAATGTTGCTACTGTCAGGATTTGCTTCCATCTCTCCTGCTTCATCTACTCTTGCACAAGAAGTTCTAGCACTTATCAGTTCAAATTAAACTGGCTCTACAAAATCTGGCAGAAAGATTAACATGAAGTGAGCAGTTTTTCACCCACTTGGTATTCTGCTTTTGTTTGGCTGCATACACAGCTAAAGGGCATTAGAATTGAATCGGAGATAGCGACTCCACAGCACCCTCAAGCTGATCTAACTGTTACTTCTACTTCTTTTTTTCTGGATGTTTCAGCGAACCAAGCTAGAAATGGTATTCACTTTGTTGTGCAAGCTCTCTGGAAGCCTAAAACAGGAAAAGGCTCTCCCCGCAGAGAGCAAAAGCTGGTAACCACAGACACTGCTGGTACACCTGTGACACATGGCCTTAGCTGCCATGTCTCACACGAATGGTGCAGAATTTTCAGAGAAAATTAACTTATTTAACACTCTTACATTACCTGAAAGAAAGAACAAACAGACTACTTAGGTATTCCGGCAAGCAGGGCAACATCAAAAGTAAGATTTATTAATACACATATTTCCTAGAACTTGAAAAGGAGATGAAAAATGCACAGTGGTGAAAGTCTCCTAGAAAAAAAAAAAAAAAGAAAAAAAAGAAAATCGCCTTCCGAAGTCTTCAGTACTATGATGGAAAACCTTCACAAATTCAAAAAAAAAACCTACTGTCTTCTCTAAACCCAAACAACCTTACCAACATAGCACTACATAAATGACTGTTCCACATACACCATGTCCAAAGACTTGAGACTGCTGTTAAATCACTGAACAAAGCCTGACCCACATCCTGCCAATGGCTATAGTGAAACTACAGCATCAGCTTTAGTGACTCACCCCTTTAAAGTTACTCCAAAATAAGTCTGATTTGTCTTATCTCATGAAGTAGCTTTGAAATCAGATTTCCAGATATCAGGAATATTAGGGTTTATTCAATTTTTCAACTTATCAGAATTAGCGGGTTTTTTCTTCTCTTATCAAAAGATAAAATTAAATTAGTCCGTTTGCTCTCTATTATTCCTGCAAGCAGGAAGTTTAAATCGGTGAGAAGAAACTGGTATAAGGTCCTCCTTCCAGTAGTCGGGAGACTAATTATAGAGTTTTAGCAAAAGAAAAGGTGGGAAAAAGGTGGACGATCGTTGACCAGGTGGAGGAAATACCTACATACCCACCCAAGTGTATCACAATCAGTTTTATGCTCGTCCAAGAGAGGAAAACCTTCACTTTTTGGCCACACAAGCGATTTCTCAGGCTTCCCCCTGTCCTCAATACATTTTGTTTAAAGTAATAATTAATTTTTATTTTTTTTTTTTTTATTGAAACATTTAAACCCCGTGAGGCACGTCTCGCTGCGCGGACGCCGAGTGCAGTCTCCGTGACAACGCGGGTGCCTGAGGGAAGATCACGGCTGGCACCGCAGTCGTCCCGCTGGGCACTGAGCGCAGCCCTCAGCCCAGCACTGCACGCTGGGCACTTCGGAGGCGTAACTTCTCCTGTATAAAATAATAATTTTAAAAACCGCAAAACTAAAAGCCCCACCACTTTACTCGTACAGTGTTTGAAGAGTCACCTCTACACTCGCAAACCGCGTTTCTCAAATGGAAAGAACAAACGACAAGTAGCATGTCGGTGCGAGCCGAGGATCCCGCAGCCCCGCTGCCCGCACGGCGCCCGCAGCACTCCGGGCGACGCCGAGCCTCGGCTCTGGCGGACAGCGGACGCCGGCCCGGGGAACCTCGGGCGAGCGAGGCGCCGCTCGTGGGGCCCCGCGCCTCCTGCCGCTGCCAACGGCCGCCATTTTACGTCCTCACACCTCCGCTGCCCAGCGCCGACGAGGCGCGGGCAGGAAGGTTTGGAGCTCAGGGCAATGGAAGCTGTTCGCAGACCCCCGACAAGGGCTCCTGCCGGACCCTCCGCGCGGCGGGAACACCGCCACGGGCAGGCGGAGGGGAGCCTGCCCGGCCGTGCGAGTCAGCGCCATGCTAACGTGTGCTGTCACAAGATGGCCGCTCATGGGTGTGAAGCGTCTTCCGTCGCCAAGCCTTTCTCAGACCATAACGCCGACGGCTACGAACCACACATTGCCCTGCAGAAGCCCCCAGCCTTTAAATTGCGGTATTCCCCCCTTCACCTTAACCGCTCACCTGGTAAGGTTTTAAAACCTTCAAGACAGTTAAAATGCGACTAGCCCTCAGGGGTTCAGCCTCGTCACCGCCTTAGGAGACGACACTAGTCCAACTTGTGGGCATTCATTCCCGTTTCTCACCCCAATAACCCGAAGAAGTTACTACTCCGCTCTCGGCTCCGCGGCCCGCTGGGGGTCACACCCCCCCCCACCCAAAGCACTACATTACCCAGCAGAAGCCCGCCCGGTGGCTCGGGGCTCAAATGCCCTCCATCATCCCATTCCCACCGCCCCACCATAGCTCCCCTTCCGCGCTCACTCACCATCACTCACTGGAGCTGAGGCTGCGAACACACGCTTAAAAAAATAAGGGTTTTAAAATAAAACCACTACGAACTTCTTTGAGAAAACTATGCGCGGACAGTCGGTTTTCTCTGGCGGCGAAGCTCCTCTCCCGGCGTCGATAAAAGCAGAGCAGAGGGCGCCTCATTGTCTTTAAATAGACCCATTGGGGGATGGGACGGAAGAGGCCACACCCGCTCTGTTCTCTGCGTGCTCGTCGCGCCGCCCCACCCTCCGCTAAATGGTGCATGTGTTCTTCGGTGTCTGAGTTTCACAAGACAAAGCATCAAGAATACCGCGGCTTTTCTGTTTTTGGGAGTGGGGAATTAGGTTGTAACTCTCATTTGTGGCCTTGTGGTGCAGGAATTTGCAGTTTCTGCCATCTTGCACTTGGCTTGTGGAAGTTTTGAGAATGAAGAGGTTTTCACTTACTTTGAGGCAAAAGCGGTAACTCTCTTATTAATGTAGTCACGAATTGATAGAGTAATCTGTCTGTATCCTATGGGTACCTGTGCCGAATACCAACTTTCTGGGCCACTGGTCACCAGTGTCACAAGGCCTTTCCAGAAGAAAGCCTCTCTGGAGGCCCTCCTGGTTCTACAGTAATAAGATGGGATTTGGAAATTAGTTTTAAAAAGCTGTCTGCCACTGGTATCAAATGTTTTGAACAGATAGTGATTTTAAGAAGTTTCAGGGAGAGGGGAATCGTATGAACATCTCACCAAAATTAACCCAACCTCTGACTGGGCCACATTAGTAAGATGTTTGATTTATGGTTTGGTTTTGGGTTTTTTTGTTTTTTGGTTGTTTTTTTTTTTCTCTTTTTTTAAAAGTGAAGACCTACAAGTGATCCTTATTAAGGATGAAAAACAGAAGTAGAAAGCAAAACTGATGAAGTGGAGTCTATTTAACATGTAAGGTGGTTTTTCCAATCAAATTTGATGTCTTCTAATGATTAGATTTTTTTATTAGTTTACCAAGTGTTCACTTTTTCCAGATGTTATATTAATAAGTCAAATCCAGTCCTGCTGCACTGGATTTACATGAGACCCAGAGCTGGTTTAGCTAATAGCAATAACAAAGCCTGATCACAATAGATGTATTTATGTTACCTATAGAAGAGACTTTGTTAAATCTAGTAGGGTTGAAGTATTATCTGAAGGTAAGCATATGCCTGGACTTTTATGCAGCTAATGCCCACTTATTTAAATGAAAGGCATTGTCCACAATACTTTATATCGTGTTCTTCTATACATTTGTTTGAAATGGCAGAGACTTTGAAAATGGACCCCAACAATGAGGGGAAAATAATACATAGTATCTACATAGGTATAATGGATTCATATTTGACCTTAAGGGTGGCAATAAGTGAGGTTGTTCTGAGCTTTTTATACTGGGTTTGGCTCAGGCTTGTGTGCTGTTTTCCTTAACTAGGTATTAGCTTCTAAAATTGGAGATGATCTGTGGCTTAAAAAAAAGGAGAAAGTAATTTATTTTCTGCTGCTAACACACAAATTTCAAAAGAAGTGGAGGAAATGGAGTAGGAAATTATTGTCTTGGCTTGTTTTATCAATGTTGCTTTTAGAATGGTTATTGCTCAATAGATTTACTTGTTAAATGCACTAAGTAGCAGATGAAAAAACAAATTTTATATTCTGCTATGCTATGTAGTACTTACCACTTTAATACACCTCTTTTTTTCTTTTTTTTTTTTCCCTTTAATTAGGACATTGGTAAATCAACGTAATTCAAGGAGAGCCTCTGTCTTGGGATTTTATAGACTGCCGTGGATGAGAATTAAATGTGATGAAAAATTACTAGTCTGATTACAGGTAGTAGAAGAGATAACATCTTGAAATTTAATACTCTTAAGTACAGGACTACATGCTTTAGAAGTCAGATTAGGTTTAGTCTTCCCAGAAGTAGAACTAAAAGTGGATAGCAAAAGTATCATATAGCATTTTGATTTTTGTAGCGTTTCTCATAACTTTTCTGCAATTTTGCTATATTTTATTATGAATAATGTTGTGTCTTTCTGTAAAGTTAAAGCAGCTAACTTCTCTTAGGAGATACATAAACATGAAAAGGAGAATATAAAAGAGATATTTAAGCTATTAGATTAAATACAAGAAAAGAAGGTCCCAATTTTTAGACAGCAAGCTTGCCTAAGAAAAAGATGCTGGGCAACCAAAGAAGATTTGAATGTCTGTTTTCTGAGTTTCCTACTTCCTACTGAAGAGCAAATGCCACCTATAATCTAGGTCAGGACATTGTTAAAATCATTGTATGAGGTTGTCAAGGTTGTGCTTAGCACTACCAATAATTGTGATTAGCCTTTAGGCATTTAAATTCTGGCAAGTTCTTTAAATTTTAACCTGAATAAATTTAACCACTGTAGGAAAGCTGGTCTACACTTCAGTTTGTACTATGGCATGACTGAAAAATTTCAGTGTATTGCTCAGATATGTAATATTCTTCATCCAAGCATTCTGCAAGAATGACTGATAGAAATACATAGGCATATGTAAAGACAGCTGTGCAAGATTCAGAGCAAAAGCACCTCCAGTTCAGTATCTTCTTCAGAGTAGAAAGGATGTGAAGACAGGGCAGGTACAGAGTGATTTTTCTTATTTTTAATTTCTCCTTGTGCTTGCCAACCTCCAAAGCATTTCCTAAGCCATTTTCGTGACTGTAGTTGATAATACTCAGCGACTTTTCCTGTAAAGTTCTCTGGTCTCTTTTTGAACTTGGACTCAAGACATGCACAAGAGCATTTAATGCTGAGGGTGACAAGGCAAATAGGCATTGTATGGAAGAAGTACTTGGTTGCTTAAACTATTCTCCTTATAATTAGAGCCATCTCATTCATTCAACACTAAGTAAGACAGAATAAAAGTAAAATATGTCTATGAACGATTTCTCCTTGCTATCCTATGCTTCCAGGGCTGCTCTGAATTACAACAAATTGTATGCATCTCTGGTTTCTAGAAAGAGTTTTTTCACTGCACTGCGAGTTTGAATATCTGCCTGCTTTACAATTAGTTTTTTTAGTAGGTTATTCTACCTTTTCTCTAGACTTACAGACCCTGAAAACTTTTCTTCCCTCACCATGCTACAAGTTCAAATTACTTGCAAGACAGGAGCCATGTCCCTTCCTTCAGGGTGTTATTAGTGTCCTGTGTTGAAAGAATGCAATGTAGAAGCCAAAACAAATAGAACAAATAGGGTCTGATGTTTATCACTTCCTTGCAGAGCGTCATCCTTCCATGTGCTGTAGAAGAAAAAGGAGGAAAAGAAATATTGCTTTTCTATATATTCTAGAGTGGGCTGCCAGCCTTTACAGAAACATGGCTTATAGAAACCTCTCAGCTGTCTGCTTTGGCCCTGATTTAGCTCATCTTTCACTCAGTTATTTCCTTCTGACGGACTTCAGTGTGCTTCTGAGCCTAACGTGTTCCCTAGAGTACACTACATATAGCTCTTTCTGGAGAACCATCTCCCTGCAATTCAGTACTATTGAGAACTAAAATATTTATCCTCTTAAGTCTATGAGTCCAAAGATACTTTTTTGCTTACATCACTTGGACCCATTCTTTATTATCTAAATTTCAGAGACGTCAGCAAAGCAACAACTTTCACAGTCTCCATTTTATATTTGATTAAATAAACCCCAACAATTTGGTTTTTCTAATTTTCTATTTTTATTAAAAATTTTCTTTGAAAAGGATAGAACTGAGAGAGAGAGGTATTTTAAAACTTTTTCTTATACAAAATCCTAAATAAAAATTATATTTACAGTATATGTTATAAATGGTCTGAGCTTTTAAAGATTATTTCTGACCACAGATAAAAAATCAATAGGCATTTAACATGATTGAAATAGTGACCTGCAATCCTATATCCAAACTCCTTACACTACTGTATAAAATTGGGAAACCCTAAAAAGAAATCATGCAGAAAAAATGCAGTCTGCAGATGTCTGCTTGTTTTTTGAACCTTGGACAAATCTTTTGGACTGTTTTACACATGACTAAAAGTCACAGGTTTCTTCTCTATCTTTTACTTAATCCATCCTATGTGCTGACACCACTAAGAAAGAAAATCACCAGAGGATCTTGGCTATTTTTGTTCCTCTAAGGAGAATTATGTCTTGATATAAGTACCCAGTCCTTAGTGCCTCACATCAACGCTGATGGCGGCATTTGCATCTCACTACAAGAAGTGTGCTCAAAATTGGGTTTGGAAGCAAAGTAGTTGATCCATACTTAAGATAAAAAGCCTTAAAGCACTGGTTTGAACTTCTGCTGCCCCAGCAGCTTCCTAGAGGATACTCCCTTTCTTGTGGAACAGGGATTCAAGCTTCTCTCCTACTTATGAGGATGCTTCACCAATCGTGTAAGAAATTTCCTGCAAGCTTTCTTTAGTTGCTGAGCATCAATGTTTAGTACGGTCATAAGGCAGCTGCTTCAGCTTATTCACGCATGCCGTGAGGCTGGCTACTCCCTGACTGGAGTGAAAAGAGGACAATGAACGGTATTCATCACTTGCTGCGACCAGTAGCACAATGAAATATATACAATAAACGCCGCATTTCTGGCTTTCCTTTCTTATACAACGAGTTAAACACTTAAGAGCGGCGGGGATAAGTCGTTGGTCGTTGAAGACTTAACAGCACCGAGTGAGCCATTAGACCCAATAGTCTGAATTTACCGAAGAAGTAACTGGCTGGCCGAGGATTATTTGCATGACTGGCTGACTGCAATAGGTTCGCCGACAAAGCTGCTCCTATACTGGCCATGTCAACGAAGTCTAACGATTTAAACACAGTTCATGTCTACGTGACAAATGGTAGAAATAGGCAGTGTTCCGCTGCAGGAGAAATAATTCTTGTTTAGAATAACTGCATTTGTAGTAGAACTCCCAGCAAAGATGTATATGTGGAAAAAAAATTGCCTTCAATCTGTATTGCAAACACATTATGCCAAAAATTCTTGCTGTTATAGTAACTCTTACAAAATCTTTTACAAACTCCATATCTAAGTCTCTTTTCTAAAGCAGCTGGAATCATACGGGAAAGACAATAGCTTCCTAAACATAATTTTGCCAAAGGAAGCCAACAGTTCTGGTGGTATAGCACGTTTTGTCTGTTACAGTGTTTGTACTCACTAAGCCAGAAGTCATTAACTCCCTGCTAAGTGCACTTGATTTGAGAGTAATGCCATTTTCCAAATCCTTCTCAATCTTCTCTCTGCCTGGTGAAAATAATATATTTAAATAACGCAAGAAATACATAGGGTATTGACTCCATAAAGATGATCATTGTGACGTATTTCTCACATAGCTAATGTGTAAGGGGGTTATAAAAATAAAAGTGCAATTCCTTCCTTTTTTGTCCTCTGCAGGATCACAGTATCATTTGGTGGTCGGTCATTTGAAAAGGCAGCCAAAAAAACTTCTCAAGCATTCAAAAATGCATGAATCAAAGGAAACAAACAGGAAGAATAGTAAACACTTCGAGTAGGCTATGATGTATCAGTCTAGGCAGATGCTAGGCAAAAATATGAGGTCGTGATACTCCTGTGTTATCTGCAATAGTAGTCTTATGGCCTGAGCTCTCTGAAAACCCTCCTGGAAAACCTCTACAGGGACACTTTCATTTTCTTGCTTTCTCCTTCCTGACGACTGCATTCCATGCTTTGTGTCAAGACAAAGGCTGTGTGCCTGTATGTATATATGCATGTATTGACCAGCAGTCATGTGGGGCTGCTGCTATGACATCGAGTTCCTTTACTGCTTCAGACAGAGGAAAAGAAAGTTCTGTCTCTATCTTCTAATGTGTCTGTCTCCTCTACTGATGTGTCTTTGCCATGCAACTATTGTAGATTGTGAAAAGTTGTGACCCTAAAGGAGGATCAAATCGTTGATGAGGTGAGAGGAGGGAGACATTTACAAGGCCTGAAATCTAAAAGCCATTCTGTAGAAACATAAGGCTTGTGTGGCTTTGCACAAGTATGTATTTTCTTTTTTTCTTTCGTATCTATTTTTAAAATAAAAATATTATTATTTTGGACCAGATTATTAATTCAAGACGATCTTAAAAGGAGACTCCTACAAATAGACCTCTAAATTTAGGAATGGAAGCCTACTGATTGGGCGTTTTTTCATCCCATTTGGTCACAAGTAATGACAATAGTGTAGGAATGATTCTGATTTATGGCATTTATGAGTGACTCATTCCTGAACAAACCAGTTTGTTTTAAACAAAATTGAATGAGGCACTTCTGTATTAGGAATGGCCCATATGGAATTAATCAGGAACAGTTCCATGTAAAAGTCTTAATTAACTTTTGAGTGAGTTTCATTTGCAGTGTCTTTGCTGGAATGTATATTTGGATCTAGATGTATATATAGGATACTAAACTACTTGTAAATCAGGCCATCTTTCATTTAGAGTTTCTGCCAGAAGTCTTAATGATTTTAATTTTTTTACTTTCAAAAATTTTATTATATATTGGTGGGAAAACAAAATTAGAACAAGAATTTAAAAAAAGAATTAGTCGGTATGTTGTGCTTTCTGATCACATGAGTAGCCCTTCCCTGTTTCTAAGTTTAGGTTCTTTTTTTATTTTTTTTTCTTATTTAATTTTTAAATTTTTTTTATTTTTTAAAATTTTATTTTAAAAAGAAATAGCAGCTTAAACCTCTTACATGCTTTAATTAACAAAGTTACCGGAGGTAATATTGAATATTCTAGAGTAAATTTTCTCACTGTCAACGTTCATTGCTACAATGAAATTTCTTTAGTGATATAATTTTATAGATTAGTATGTTAATAGATGTTTATAGATACATTGTTGGAGTTGTATGAGTGTGGGAGAACAAAGCAGGTTTCCAATACTAGTGAGTGCCTTCGTATATAAAATGCGCCCACCATTTAATTATGTTTCTCTAAAGAAAGAAAGTCTCTATTTTATTGCCCACTTTTGACGTTTTCTTTCCTTCCTGAATAGGGCTGATGTAAAGGATATTAATATCACTCCTTGTGACTCATGTCTCCTGTTGGTGTGGCAGTGGACTTAGCAAATGTTAAGAAATGCTTTTTATCAGGGAAGAAAAAAAAGCAAAGCCCTTATAATCTTATTTCCACAATGAATTGTTTATTTCCTTATTTGTGGAAGCATCAGTTGCCTGCTTAGAAGACTCTTGCTTCTCTGAAATTTTTGAATAGTCTTAATTAAAGTTTACACCATTTCTTTCATGTCCTCCACTGCACAGGCAATCCTTGACTTCTTAAGTGGATGCATGTGAGTGATCTACTTGAAATTAGGAACTTTCTGTAAGAATCTGAGTGTTCTTGGTTTTATTGTGCTTACAGTTTTTCAAAACGTGGATCCTCTCATGGCTGCCACAGTAGACTGAACAGAACTGTACGGATAAGTGGAGGTTAGCATAGCCACAGGGGCAGAGAAATGACAACGCCTTGGGCAATGGACGTGAGTACTAGGATAGTACCAGGCTGAGTGTTTAGGCCTGATACCAACCATTCGGTATAACTAAACAGATTGCACTGCTCTTGACACTTTCTCTTAAATAGCTCCTTGTAACCTTAGAGCTGAACATAAAATGAAGATTGAGCTGCAACAGCATACACTGGAAACTGTCCAGGCTGTTGAAAACTGTCCAGGCTACTTCAAACCAAGAAGTGGTGAAAAGCCACTGAATTGTGGATTTGACATTAAATCAAGTAAGAATGTGAGAATTTTACTCAGGGCTAGCTACAAAAGGTCATGAAACATGCAATGTATTGGATATTTTTTTTATTTGTTCAAGGAAATGATATATGTTCAAACTTACTGTGAAATTGTTTTAAGAAGGGGAGATGGGAGAGGGATTTAAAGAGCTTGATACAGATAGAATTGTCACCTGTCATGTGTTTTCCTTCCTTACCATTGAAAGAAGAAAAATAATGAAAAGCAATTAAATTTTAAAAGGCATTTAACTTGCCATTTTTTGCTGTAGAGCTGATAGATGGAAAAAAGTATGTGAATATGAGCAATATAATCATCTCATCACACTTTGGAAAACTCCAGTTCTTTGCATACCTGAACAGCAGAGTTTCAGAATTGACTAACTAGTAGCTGAAAAATGTTTACATCTTATCATTAAGTATTTGCTGAATGAATGAATGTAATTACTCCAGATTCACACCTCAGCAGAGTCATGACAAAATTATCTATTCTGAGAGAAAATATGTTCTGTATTGTGTTATTGTTAACATCACTGGAATTTTCCTTTGTTTGCCCACTGTCTTAGTTTAAGACAATCTATGGGGTGGAGACTCCAAGATAAACTACCTCCCTGGAGTTTTAACCACTCCCCTTTACCAATAAGAAGAGACAAATGTGAAGTGAAAAATTAACACTTTACTAAAAGAAAACAGCAATAATCAAGAAGTACAAAGGCGTGTAGTTCAACCCCTATCCACGATTCCGGAGGAGATCTTGCTAATTGTCCCGGGAACACGGACTCGGTGTGGGACCGTCCTGTCTCTGGGCCATGCGGCTGAGAGGGAGCAAAGGAAACAACACGGCAACAACGCTGTTCAAAGAAAACAAACTCCCTCCCTCCCCGAACAAACAAAATAGTAGGGAAAAACAAAACGTGGGGAAAAACAAAACGTGGGGAAAACTGTTTTTGTCCAGAAAGACTTATAGCAGCCGGGGCGCTGGTGCAGCTCAGCAGGCTTTCTCTCCACAGCGAACCCGTGAAAGAGCAGTGCCCGGCGCCCTCCCCGGCCGATGGCAGGCGGCCGCAGTGGGAGGATTGGCCTGTCCGTTCCCTGTGGTTGAAGGGATCCTGCACGCCTGGATCTGCCCTGCCGTGAGCTGGGGTAAAACACAGAAGTTCTAATTCTGACTTCGGGCCTCGAAGAGACACTAAACTACCTTGCGTGGGTTGACGTAGAGAAGGTATGGATGCATGATTTTGGGTCACCCCTAACTCTAAACTCCACCTCTTACATCTGTAACTGGGAGACCCACACGTGCTGTTCTCCATCCTCACAAATCTTCTGTTTATTTCTTTGAAAACAGGGCTAACATGCTTAAATTTTCTTATTAATAAGGTAGTTCTTCAGTCTTGGTTAAAGATGGGAAAGGAAGTAATGGTTAATTGTGGAAGCAAAATTTTGGAAAGTTTGCTTTTTCTTTTCCCTTTTCAGTCACCGAGTCACAATGGAATCTTTTCTGTCAATTTTTAATTACTTTTCTATGTCTTGTATGGAAGCTTGCAACAGTTCTAAAGACTGTATCTTAAGACCCCTGATCCAATTTAGTTTCATTCTGCACTCCTACACAAGACAGATGTGTAGAGATGGCTGAGTTACTTCAAATTCAGGAGGAGAAATGATGTAACCAAGTGGGTGCAGAGCTTTAAATCATTACTGCTGCACTTGGAAGAGAGAAATAGTGAAGTTAAGGGTTATGATTTGCAGTTCAAAGGAGACTGTTCAAAGGAGGCTGAACTCAAGGGTAAAGTTTAGTGATTTGGCAACACTCACAGCTCTCTGGTATTTCCCACTGCTTGGCAAGCTTATGCATGAGCCTGTGGAAGTGGGGAATTGGCCATTCCATCAGTCATAGCTCTGACAGCTCCAGTAAACATTTCTGCATGCATATGGTTTCCATACATCTAAATAATTATTTGTTGCTGAAGCTAAATTGCCTCTAGTTCCAAATCAATCTACTTACAGTTAGCTTGCTAACTTCTGCCCTACTATGGGATCTGCATTTAGTATCCTGAGAGATGTCACATGCATTTACTGCTGGATACTGACTTCTTGTCATCCAGAAAGTTCTGTCACTTTGATTCTTGCGTGTGACCGAGCATTAAAAGCAATTCCTGATATCTTAGTAGTGATCCTGTGTCACATTTTTTTTATCATATTGTCGTCTCAAGCATTCCAAAATCATAGTTTAGGTCAAAAATAAAAACGGCTTAAAAATTGGATACTTGAGAAAGATATGCATTTCTGGTTGGTCTAGTCTACTTTCTTGTCTTCCAGTGCTTTGGATTTGCATTTTAAAGCTTTTTTTAGCAACCAAAAATTTTAAAAGTTTTCTGCAAAAACCTAGCATTCTAAATTAAGCCTCCAAAAATAATTGATTTTAGAAGTATGACATTTATTAAAAATACTTTGGCATAGACTTCTGGGTGGTGTCAAGCTTTTACTGTGCACGTACTTTTTATTTTAGGGACCTAAATGGCTAATAATCAGACTGGAAAGTTAAAACGAGAAATTTAGCATTCACATGGTTCAACTTGAATAACAACAAATGTACCACTTGTGACAAAAACTGCATCTGTTACTTTACTGCATTGCTTTGGTGCATCTACTTAGTATCTAGATTATGCACTCTACAGTAGAGCAAGGGAATCTGCAAATGTCCTTATAAAAGCCTAGTGAGATGAAATTGGGTTCAGAGAATAAAAATCATGTTTGCACTGTGAATCATGTCCTTTTTGTACGTTAAAATACTATTTCTGTGGAAGAAATTAATATCTAGCTACATGTTGCTATACATACTATGATGATGAATATTCTAGGGCTGTCTATAATAAATAGTTACACTTGATTTTAATGTCCAGTGGAAAGCAAAGAAATAGCTAGCAGATGCTCAGCATAAAGTATTGTTGACATGGTATGTAGTCCATGGCAAAATTAAATTTCTTTAAGTTTCCTTTGATTAAAGTAGAACTACAAGAATTTAATCTACTCTCAATTCTTTAGTCAAGGACTTCTCTCTATTTGTGATTTACTAAAACAGAATAAATTTTTATTTCTGTTATCATTTAGACATACTGAGCTGATTTTAAACTTCTAGAAGTGTTTTACCACTGTTTTACCTCATTTTTATAACAGGTGTCTACTCTGGAGATTTCTGTCATAACATCTGTTCCTCTCATTAAAAAAAGTGCTGTTCTTACTGTTACGTTCTTTCATTCTTTCCAGGAGTTATAGTTTTTATTGGAGTAGTACAAACCCAGTGTGTCTATGCTGGGAGTGCTTTGATTTCATTGACTGATTATCTAATACTGATTAACTGTAAATAAAATAGTTACTCCACTTTGAATTAATTTCCTGTCTAGAGCTGTTCATGTTTAAACCATTAAGCTGAGTAAATATCTTCATCTTCATTAAATTAAAAGTGTGTTTTTAACTTTCTGATCTTAGTAGAGGAAGAATGATTTTTCAGAACTCCAGTCCTATTGGCTAACAGGGAATCTAATTTCTACTTTGCTCATTTTATGTAAGTAACTAATTTTTCATTTAAAATTTTTCATATTTCACTTTATTAAAAAAAGTGAATTTCATGTCTTCAGTAGAACTTGAGCCTGTCTTAATTACCATCCCGGTTCTAGATTACTAAAACTTGCTGTCACAATGTTTTGACAACCCCTAAATATGGTAGTCTGTCAGTGTTGTTTGTGCAGGTGGTGTCCAGAAAGAAAGTGTTAGTGTCCTGTGTTGTCATAAGGAGTGCAGCTATGCCAAATTACTGGAGTAGTGGAACTCTTATATTACAGGATAGCTCTTAGCCAAGTTAATTTAAGAATGTGAGGAAAATACAAATGCCATGTTGTATTTGGAGCAACTCTTGCAGTTGCAATGAAACCCATACTATTTCGGTTTATTTGATTCTGAAATATGCAAATCAACAACATAGATTTTATCTATGTTTATATAAACATAGATAGGTTTACCACATAGGTTTATCTAAATCAACACCTATTAAAACTTCAGGAAAAAATGGTGCTAATTACAAAATTTAGCCTTTTTTTAACTACCATTTTTGGGGTTTTTACTTTAAATGAAGGCTTGCTAAAATATATGAACTACTAAAAGTTCTGATACTGATATGGGCATACTCTGAAACAGAAGTTCCATCTCAACATAAGGAAAAATGTCTTTGCATTGGGGTGGCAGAGTTCTGGAACAGGCTGCCCAGAGAGGTTGGGTTGTCTCCTTTTCTGGAGACATTCAAAACCTACCTGGATGCTTTCCTGTAAGACTTACTCTAGGTGACCCTGCCTTGACAAAGGGGCTGGACTGATGATCTCCAAAATTCCCTTCCAGCATAATAATGCTGTGATTCTGTGTTATTATGGTTCCTGAATAATCACAGCCTTCCTTAGACAGGAGGAAGTAGATTTCTGTCTCAATTTTCTATTCAACTTTGGTTGAGTATTTTCCCTGGTGGGTTCTGTGAAACTGAAATTTTACATATAGAATCTGAGTTGGACTACCAACAATCCTCTCTTGCACAGATGCCATGCCTGCTTTTTATTTTTCATAATTAAGGAAGATTTTAAAAAGTGGCAGGGGTTTTCTCGTCGTGTCTTCAGACATGATTTATTTGTTAGATGTAGTTTTTGTCAGCTTTTCTAAATGTATTGAAACTGTCATTCCACACAGTTCCAACAGACTTAAATCCATTCATTCCTGTAACCCTGTATATGAGCTACTTTTCTAACTGTAAATCAAATCTGTGACAAATGAGCATTCTCAAATCAGATGCTATTTTCTGAAAGTATTCAAGAAGAAAATTGATGGTCAAGGTCTAATTTTAAAGTAGCTCCATTTAGCATATGGAAGACAAGCTCAGGGATTGTTTATAGTGTCTCTTAAGAACACAGGACTAGACTGTGTGTGAGTGAAAATAATGTTAAATAATTATGAAAATAATGTTAAGATCTGATTATTAAAATTATTAGATACCTCTTTCAGAGTTAAGGCACAAACTAGACAATATACTGAAGTCAATAGTATAGATTTTTATTTAACAGTAAATGTGAGGTAGACAGAGGGGAGAAAAAGAGAGGGAAAGAAAGAGAATGATAGAGAAACAGATGAAGTAGAAAAAATATCACCACACAGAGGTTCCAATGTCATCCTGTTGGTTCTCTTTTTCTGGCTTTCTCGGTGGTTGGAGTCTTGTTGAAGTGGTGATTGCTGATGGTATCCCTCGAGGAGTGGGGGGAAGAATCCAGGAAACACCTGGATTTTTTTATGTTGAGCTAGGTGGAAACACCTTCCATACCTCCCCTGGCTGATGAAATAGTGGATCATGGAACATTTCACGAGTCTTTGACACCTTCTAAGGTGTTGCAGCTGTCTCTTACATCAGTGTAAGAGACCAATTATGGCCCATCATGGTACTAAGACATTTATCCTTCATACAAAGTTATTTCACAGCACAAAATCTGAACGTTAACCTTTTCTCTGGCATCATGATTTTCTGCACTTTAGCTTTTTCTTTCCCTTAGTTTAATGGGAGAATTACCTGAGTTAGAATTTAGGCAGCTGGGTACTGGGTACTGACAGGAGTTACTCCTGTCAGTAGTTCAACACTTAAACCACTAGAATTTTACCAACTTCAGTGAAAGTACACTGCTTTGACCAGTAATAGGGTAGCTGAGAAAGGGATCTGTATCTGTGTGGGTTTTACCATGTGATACTACAGCAATCAACACAAAGGAATATTTAATAAACAAATCCTCCTTTTTGTGTTACGTCTTTTTTTTTTTAACAAAATGCATGAACATGAAGGGTTGGGGAGAGAAGTACTATGCAGTATAATAATTTAAACATTTATATTTTTCTAGCTCTTATGTGTACCTCATGGGAGAGATGAAGACTTTTAATCTGTTGTACCACTTACTCAATATTTGTGCTCTTTCAAGTGTTACAGTGTTAAGTGGTGTTTTCATTTGCAAAGTGTGCTTCAGCTAATTTGTCTTCTTTGTTCTGTCTCTTAAAATTAAAATTACTATTACTGGATAGTTTTATGTGGGACTTTGCCTTTACAGGAGAATTTTATTCATATTGATGTCAATGTCTTTACATTACAATGACCTTATCAGCTTGGGAATTATAAAAAGATTTTAAAAGTTCTGGTGATGAAATATTTGAATAATAATATTTTTAGGCTTTTGCAAGACATCAAAGGAGTTCTGAACCAAGTCATTATGCTATGATCTCAGCCAGTTCCTCATGACAGGTCAATAGTAAGGGTATGAAATGCTTTTACAAGAAAAATAACCATCTAATTGTGATTCCAATTTCTTGTTAGTTGAGGAGCTGCCCATATCTGATAAGCTGATGACTTGGAGATCAGTAAGGCTTTTGATAGGACAACTTGTTAAGAGTTCTTCTCAGGAAAAAGAGGGTATCTGGATTCCAAAGGCTTAATAAATTATGGACTTGAAATAAGCACTCAGCTTTACAATCTTGTCGTCAATTGACTTCCTAGTACTGAAAATCCTCAACCTATTAACCTTACAGGAGACTGCACAATTGGTAAATATTTATTTTTTAATTGCATTTGACTTATTTGTGATTGATCATTTTGCATACTTACACCTACAGTTGAGTTGCTTTTGTCAGGCTGAACTTGACATGATTATGTTACATGAATGTGAGTCAATAATTCCTTTGAATATGATTCCTGGATGACAAAAATAAGGACTGTTAGAGGCCCAGTTTTGAACTTCTCACAATATCAACAAATTAATAGTTTACCTACTGACCCCAATTCTTGTAGCAGTCAGCCTGGTTTCTCGCTGCATCACTGTGACTTTTGACATACCTGATTTTTAAAAGTTCCCATAGAAAATTATTTACAAAATGCCATGCAAATCAAGAGCTACCCAGTACATGTCAAAGTGATATCACAGAAAATATTAAAACATTAATCAAATACAAACCAAATTTTCCAGGTAGAAAGTTGCATATTATCAATGCTACAATATTTAAAGTGGTATCTCTACAAACCTTTGAAAGTGTACAGGGCAGACAAATATTTGTAATCCTGAAAATACTTACAAATCATTGCAAGATGTCATTTTATTTTCCTGTATTTCACATCCCCTCAGCTCTTTAAGGGATTAAAATGTAATATTATGTGCACAAATTCTTTAAAGTCTCTCTCAGATTGTTCTAATAGTCCAAGTTAGTAATGCTTTATCATTTATTTTCAAAAGAAATAGCAATCACATTTCAGTTATTGAGACTCTCAGGTGGGCAACATCAAGCATGTTTCTGTACTTCTCTCAGCTTCCTTGTAAAGAACCATCCCAGCCTAGAGATCAGCATTGCATTTTCCAGTGTAGAAGTATTTGTACATATTCTGAGCAAACAAAAAAGTGTATTGTATTCCATATCTTTTCTATGGTTACCTGCTTAGAATTATCACTTTAAGACCTGGGAACCTGAAGCAGAACCAGAGTGTTTTATCCTAGGTTTGTGGAAGAGGTTAGTCTGGGGTCCTAGTAAGAGACAAGCAACAGAAACATGGAGTTATTTCTCACTGTGCTGCCAAGATATTTTTCACCTACATCTTCTCGCATTCTACTTATTGGTGAAAAGGGAGTGGTTAAAAGGGGAACTAACTAATTTTGGACGGTCCACTTCATATAATTGTCTTAAAGCAAGACAGTATATTTACAAATGCTGCTACTGTCCACAAAATTAATGACTTTATGTTTTAGTGACTTTGTGAAACACAAGCTGTGTAATCATCCTGTTGCAACACCCCTTGCAAAAGACGAAAATGCAGTTGTGTCCCTTATATCTCTGAAAGCTCTAACAAATTACTACCATGCTGCACTGTAGTTGATTGAACTACTTGTGGGCTTCCAAAGTTAGACAAGTATGTAAGAAATGGAGCAAGCAGTAGGCATAGAACTAAATGTAGTAAACCATTGATCTGTTTTGACTGTTGAAAGGTCTTGTAGAAATTAATTTCTTATCTCTGTGACTGTGCCAGTAATGTCATGGCTGTTAATGCCAAAATTTAGTGTTGTTTCCCCATAACAAAATACTCAAAGGCAATCCACCCACTCAAACTCCACTGATACAGAACGTTTCTGAGCATCTCTATGGTTTAAGTGCTGGCAGTGAAAGATCTAAAAAGCACAATCTTTAGCAAATCTGGAGTGACATGAATGAAAACTGGCAGTCTGTGTGGATGACTGTGCCCGAAGTAGCAAATAATATTTGATTGTGTTATGGTGGGGATTGGGAAAAAGTAAAAAGTTTTTCTAAAGTCTGCTCTCCAGTTCAGTTTTCTGGTGGGGCAGAGAGTTTGTCACTGAGGTAGCAACTGTATGGTTGTCAAGAACACATGGAATGTGTCAAAAATAATAGTAAAAATATAAGCAGTGCCTTGTGATTTCATAATGGTGTCATAAACTATAGCCAATATTGAAATTTTCAAGTTGGGTTGAAGATTAGGAATAAGCAATATTAGGGAGTAGCATAGAAAGAAAATGTGGTACAAATAAGAGGTATTTAGAGAAAGAATTGAAGATTAAACATGGAACATTTGCCATGCCAGTGAGATGCTGTAATAAGTAATTTTATTTCCTGCTTGGTTTCCCCCCCTGCCCCCAGCTATTATAGTTGGTATTTGTATATATCGCTTAATTGCATTAGTTAACACAATGAATAAGAAAGATCAAATGATGAAAACAAACAGGAAGCCCACAGAGGTCTTGGGAACCAAGAAATTGTGCTCAGGAGGTGAATACTAGTCCACGTCTGTAATTGCATCTTTCAGATTCGAAAGGCTAAATTATGTTATAATGGTTCATGTGTGTCCAAATACTTTCAACAGGAAAGGTCACAGAATTAGGGACGTGTTACCAGAAAGCAAAAAGGTAATGTAGAGCAGTGGAGCAAACAGGAGAGAGATCTTCCTGTCCATTTTAACACTCAACACGCTATGTCTGCTTTGAGAGAAACGAAAATAGTTTTATTTTCTAAAAAGTATCATAAAATGGATAATTTTCAAAAGCAATGGTATCTGGCATTGTCCTGGATCCTGTCCTCTGTTGTTAAAATTTGTGTCAACGTTCATCCTGAACAGAAACTGTTCTCACTCTGTAGCATCTGCTACTGCAATTGTCAGAGTTTGGGGATAACATGAGCCATTATCTGGACACAGAAAGGCATTTCTTGACCTCCTAATTACTAAATCCAGCAGAATGATCCTTTCCTGGGCCTAACGACAAGGGTGGAGGGTGAGAATAGTAACACAAGATGGGACAACTTCTGTCCCGGACCTGTAAATTTACATCACTTTAGACAGAAGATGAGATCAGACCTTCACTGCCACTGCAGCACTGCTCATTTGAATTTGAATGAAGTTAAAGGCTTCTGATGTCTGCCAAAAGAAAGAGAAAATATTATGACCATATATTGGAACAACTTCAGTGTTTTTACCCAGCACTATAAAGGCAAACAAAGTGAACATCTGTTATATTTAAACATTTGTTTTAAAAAAGAAAATGTCACACAAACTCATACCATATACATGCATATAAGTATAAACTTCAAGTCTTTTAACTGAAAGGAATTCACAAGGGATTTTAACACATATAGCAAATTTATACCAACAGCTTTGGTGGATTTCGGGTTTTGAATATTTCCTTCTCTGTATCAAAAGAAAAATATGGGTGAAACACATGTTCTTTGTCTCCTATCTTTGAGAAGTCCTTTGGAGCCTACGAATTACACAACATCCTTTTTTTCATAGGGCCCAGGAGTATGCAGAACGCTTCCTACTTGGCCTTGAGTAAAACAAAGTCTAAGAAATCCCTGAAGAAAAAGGTTCAAGACTTCTTTCTCTTCTTTTGTATTATTCTTAAGAGGGTAAGTGTTGTTTTAAAAGTAAACATTCCATTCACCCAAAATACGTGTTTTCTAATTTTGTAGCATGTGGCTTTAGGGATTTTTTTAAAAAGAAATTCTATTGTGTTGGTTACAGATCACCTTTAATGCAGTGATTCAGACACCAAAATCTTTGTTTAAAAGGTGGTGTTTGCATCAATGGGCCCAAATTATTTTCAGCACTCATAGCTCTGAGAGTGCTAGCTGATGTCAGCATTGATATAAGCAGTTGTTATGCAGATCTCACCCCTTTTAGCTCTGGTATTTCGTGAAACCTCACAGCTTCTGACCAGCTCCAATCCTGAAAAAAACACCTTTTTTTTCCCCTCGAATGCCTTTAAATAGCAAACTTTTGTAAATGCCCCAAATCCACATATAATTTAGCAGCAAGGAAGAAAAGTAGAAAGTAAAACCAGGGCTTTCAATATCTTGACAAACAAGTAACTGTTCAAACCTGGATGCTGTAGGCTATTACATTTTCTCATCTCTGCCACTTGTTCCTTGTTTTGTGTTCAACTGAAAGGGAGAAAAATAGGTAATAGGCATAATTGACTCATTTGATTTTTTGTGGTATTGAGATTGGCGTTAAACTCTTGCCATTTTCTGCAATACATTATCGATGTATTTGTTAACAATTTATATTGCATTTTAGGGACTAAACAATGCCATTTTGATATGAATATATGGACTTTTAGAACAAATTTTTTAAAACTGACCTAGCTGTTTTCTTTTTCTCCTCCATTTTAAAATTTAGCCCAAAGGGAGGCAGAACAGATTAAAGGAAATTTAGAGTGGAAGATGTTAAAAATTGGAGAATATAATCCAATATTTTCCTAGACTGGTTCCCAACTGTTATAGGCAGGGTTTTTTTTTTTTGTTTTTTTTGCAATGTCCCCATCTGCAATGCCTTCTCTCTTCTCTAGACATCTTCCACGCTGAAGATCTGGGTAATGGAATAGGGAAGAGGCAGAAAAGTAGGGTTGTAGAGCGGGATTTCTCCTCTGAGCTCTCTAGGCACACTTTACTACTGTCTGGAGGAGAAGAGCAGTGTGCTGAAGGCCTCAGTGATGGGTAAAAAGAGTCTGAGACACAGCATTGCCTTCCTGCTCCCAGCCTGTGAACCTCCAGGGTACTTTCATTAGGACAAGAGACTAAAAGAGGCATCAAGAGCTACACTGTAAGGAAATAATTGGTTTCATGGCCAAAGGTCTTGGTGATCTTGCTCTTAGAAATGGGTTTGACATTGTTCTATACTGCAAGCAAAGAGTGGAGTAGAGTGTAGAGACAGAATAAAAATGACTCTTAAAGTTGAGTTACCAGTGTTTTACTTCAAACTGAGAGGGAATTTTAAGTTAGGTTCCAGCAGAGTTTGTCCTAAGGTCATTTCTATTTCATATTATAATTAAACACTTGGATAGTAGAGAGAAGAATGTGCTTACAAAATTTATGTGTCAGACCAAGCTGAGAGAGAGGGCAAGTACTGTGAAGGGCAGAACTATCTTAACAAATTGGAATCATGGTCCACAATCAGCAGGATAAATTCACATAATAGATCTGGAAAATCAAGGCTAAAGAAATCAGAACTCAGATACACAGAAACAAAACAAGGAATGACCATCTGTCAGTTATACAGCAGAGGGAACCCAGAGCTTATGCTGGATAGCAAGATAAATATAAGACAGTGATACAGCAGTGGCACAAAAGAGTGAAATAACGTCATTTTGGGAAATACTTGCAGAGAGGTCATGAATGAAATAATGAAACAAATTATTCTGGTATGCTCAGCACTGGTGAGACCTCAGCTGGAATGCTATGTTGGCATTTTGCATGACTCTAAAAAGATGGAGACAAATAAAGGAGTATGGAACAAATGGTCAGGTTCAGACTGTGTTGCTACCAAAGGCCTCATCTACCCCAACATTTCTGTGAAATAACAGCTGAAAGTTTTATCTTCTGTGTGCCAAATGTACTTTGCATATTGTACTTTTATAACTTTACCATTTTCACCAAGATTCCATGATTTCAGAGCCCATTTGCCCATTGCAGGGGCATGAAACCAGAAGTCCTAATTTAGTAGAAGTCTGTGTTAAGTTTTAATACTGACTTCACTAGACCAGGATTTAGCTTGAAATCTTTGTCAAAATGTAACACCTACTTTTCAGTTTTGTTTTATCTTGTATTTTTATTCTTTCATTTGTGGTAAATATAAGCTGTACATAAATGTAATTATTATTATCAGCATGAAGGAGTAATTGGGTCTTGGTAAATAAATGTAGGGCTGAAATTTAGCAGATTCTTTTATAGTTTCAGTATGGTTGCCTTTTTGCCCTAGCCATGTTCTCTGAGCCCTAAATTTAATCTCTTTAACAAACAATGATTTATTGTTACTTCTTGAGGATTAATTCTGGGTTATATGGATTTGAAAAAGGATTATGCTAAGCATTTATTTATGATCATGTCATTTGTAACATTTTTTATAACCATTATTTTCTTTATTTTTTCAAATGCATTAGATGGTGAAATAAACTTCTGAGATTACCTCTGCACTCAGCTGCTCAACAGCATCGGGTAGATTACAGCTGTCAAGGAATTCTAATATGGTGATTTATATGAGGAAGAAATGGGCTGATAGAAGCCTTATGGAGTTCAATGAGGATAACTGCAAAGTTCTGCACCTGGGGAGAAACAACTCCAGGCATCCCCAAGGTGGATTGATGCTGGCTGGATGTCAGGCACCCACCAAAGCCTCTCTATCACTGCCCTCTGCAAGCAGACATGGAACAGAAAATATAGTGAAGGTTCATGAGTTATGGATGGGGAGAAATCACTCACTGAGTACCATCATGGGCAAACCAGATTCAACTTAGGGATGTTAATTGAATTTATTATTAACAAAATCCGGGTAGGATAACAAGGAGTAAAATAAATCTTAAAAGCACCTTGCCTCCCTTTCCCTCCTTCCCAGCTCTACCTCCTCCCCCTCAGCAGTGCAGGGAGTGGGGTTTATGGTCAGTTCATCACATGTTATTCCTGCTGCTGCTTGGGGAGAAAAGTCTTTTCTTTCTAAATATCAGGAAACACGTTTTTACTGTGTGGGTGACTGAGCACTGGCACAGGTTGCCCAGAGACATTGTGGAGTCTTCCTTCTTGGAGACACATATTCAAAAGCTGTCTGGACATGGCCGAGGGTGACTTCTGCTAGGTGGCTCTGTTTGAGCACGGAGGATGGACCAGATGACTTCAAGCCATCCTTTCCAACCTCCACCATTCTGTGAGTCTGTGTTCATGTGAATACATCGGAAATAGAAGGAAACTTCATCTAAACAGTGGTTGAAAGAATAGGACACTACAGAGCCAAACAGTGTAAAATAGCAAGACCCATATAATTAAAAGAAAAACAAGTTAGTTTTTGTACTTCTGTGACAAATAATCCTGAGTGAAATTATTAACAAGTAAGAACATTCATCTTATCAGCAATTTTGCTGGGACATGTCTAGGAATGTTTTTGTCTCCTAGATGACCTTACTGTCCTTGCTTCTTTTACATAACATCAGTTGAATCACTTGCCTTTATTTTTCTGAGCTTTATTCTGAAATTTATACAGTTCCTTTCCAAATATAATACCTTCCTTTTATATTTAAATTTAAAGAAAGGAACTAATTGTGCCCTTTTCATAAAGAGTCTTCATGCTGTACTATATTCGGAAAGATTAAATACTTAGTTATTTCTCTCTATTTACTTTGCCAAACTCCTTTAAAGAAGGCTTTTATTTAATTTGATAATAAGTCTCCTAAAAATAAAGGTGTATGTGCACCTTTGTACCTGGTGTAATGTGAAATAAGGTTGGTTATAGATTTGTTTGTCATATGTAGTGTTGACTATAAGGCAGACCATTACATTAGACTAACTGCCCTCTTGTAATGGTTCATTTAACATGTACCATGAGATTTTTAAAAATTATTATTAATTTTGAACAATTTAACAAATATCAATTTTTGATTAGGGAACTACTTCATCCTCCTACTCTTGGAGGCATTTCTATATCTTTGTAAGGTTTTCTACTTGGAAATTCAAAGGTAGACAATTCTTCAAAAATTCTTAAAATTTTTTTACTGTGTGTTCTTCTGAACACAAGTCCCAGTCCATAAATATAGTTGTCCTGGAGATTTTATTTTCCCTCTTCCACCACTTGAAGTTAACACTGTACACCAGGCTACATAGTGAGTTTGTATTTTTAGCTCAGAGTAAATTTATCCTTTCTGTTTCTTTACAGACTCTTCTTTTCAAAGTTATCCTTAAGGGATCACTTAGTAGAGCTTTAATGTTACAAGCTTTGTTCCAAGCAGAATTTACACACCTAGAAAGCAAACTGTAAATGTAAAAGTTCTGTTAAGTCTGATGGGTAACTTCAGAGGCTAGAATAAGTGGAGCATTTCGAACATGAACTACAAATTAGCCTTTTATCATTTCACTCACCTTGCTCACAAGTTCTTCTTTGTCTTCTCAAGTACCTCCCTTAGAGTCCCTTGGGTTTTTCTGAAGGCATATCTAGAGATCGTAGAAACTTGTGAGTGCAGAAGATGTCAGCATTCCTAGATTAATTGCCCATTGCTCTCAGGTGCAGAGCTGTATTTTGGATTTAGGATGAGAATAATGCTGATAAGACGCTGATGTTCTTAAGTTGTTGTTAAGTAGTGCTTAGTCTAAGTCAAAGGACTTTTCAGTGTCTCTGCTCTGCCAGTGTGGAGGTGCACAAGAAGCTGGAAGGGAGCACGGCCAGAACGGCTGATCCAAACTGGCCAAGGGGATATTCCATTCCACACAACATCATGGTCAGTGTATAAACCGGGGGGAGTTGGCTGTGAGAGGCTGATGGCTGCTCAGGGACAGTCTGGGCATCAGTCAACAGGTGGTGAGCAATTGAATTGTGCATCACTTGTTTGTCTTGGGTTTTATTCCTCTCTTTTTTTTCATTTCCCTTTTAATCATTATCATCATCCTCATCACTGTCATCATCATCATCCTCCTCCTCATTCTATTTAATTTCAGTTATTAAACGTTCTTATCTCAACCCACAATTTTTGTCTTTTTCTTCTGATTCTCCACTTTGTCACACCAGGGAAGGGAAGCAGGAAGTGAGCAACCAACTGCAAGGTACGTAGGTGGTGGATGGGTTTAAACCAGGGCAGTAGATGTCTTCTGCTCCATGAGGGAGAAGTCTGTGCTGCTGCAACTGCACTGCTATGGGCGATTCAGTCCCCGGGCTACTGGTAAACATGACAATCCTACTCCTTAGTGCTGGGCAGACCTGTCTTTTGTGCATATGTAGTTAACCATACTGTAAATCAAATCTCTCCATCCAAAAAAAGAGGTGTTTAAAATAATTACGTATTTGGAATATGTGGCTATTTGGTATTTTCCATTTACTAAATTACTGCCCACAGATGAGTGTGTCCATGATCTGAAGGAGTTGTCTGTTAACTGGGAGATCATAAAATCAGGAAGCAGTAGAATGAAGTTCGTTTATATATGATATAAAAATAGCATTAAAATATGTATTTTAATGTGTAGCGTGACATTTTTTTTCCTGATGGAGATAATAGTGAAAATAGTGGTATTTATTAGTGAAAATGGTGATATTAGTGAAATACACAGAATTTTAATGTTGAATTTGCAGTTCACTTCTTCAGATAAATGTAAAATCTTCATACAGCGACGCTTCTTTCTTATCCTATATGTGTACTGTTTGCTGCATTTTGAAACTCGTATTTATCATAAAACGGAATGCATACTAAAATAGACCAGAATGTATCTGCATTCATTCATCACTGCAACATTTTCTTGTGCAGCTCCACACATCCCTTTCTACCTCTAATGCCATAAGACCTTGCTGTACTATTTATTCACCCTTAGTATCTGATCTTTGTCTCATAAATCATTTTGACAATGAGCTAAATCTAAAATATACTATATATTAACATGGAATTATGTTTTGCCTCTTGGGGGCTGTTGAAAAGTACATAAAAATAGACAGATTTTAATTTTTTCATTTCAGTTGCTTTCTTTCCTGTGACCTTTCTCACCACAGCTCTTACTTATTTTCCTAAATGGCTTATTGTTGTATCACTTGATTCCCAGGTTTCTTTTTCTACATCTGTGCTAATTTTCATTTGCTCCTTGGTTCTTTCAGCCCTTCCAAGGCTTTTCCTGGCTATTCGTACTGACATGCATGTTTTGACTTCCTTAAATTTGTGCATGTTGGCAAGTCACTTCATTTGAAAGAATTATATCTATTTCTTCATTTGCCCATGTATTCAAAAGCAAAATGCTTCTCTTCACTCTTGACACCAACTCACATGTGGTTTGCTTAAAAATTTGTTTCAAAGCAAAATTTAAAAAAAAGCTTCACCAACCAAAGTTTTAAGCATAGCGTATGTATAATTATAATCGGAACAACTGTTAATACAATGTTTTTCAACCCGTAGGAGTGAGTCCTCTTTCAAGCAATTTCTTTGACATAAATTAAAACAGAAATTTAATTCTTATTGCAGTAATGATTTACTGCAAGGATTCCAACAGAGATTAAAAATGCTTCTGATGTTCTGAATGAATATAGATAATATACTCCTACACAGAGTAGAATGTTCATATATATATGTCTCCATGCTTGCATTTTGCATATTCTTTGCAGCAGCTGAGCTTCTGTACTTCTGATGTAGAATTTGTTTGATTGCTGGGGCAAATTGCTTGCTCCTTCTCTCTTCACTTCTGAAATACAGATATCATTTCTATTTGCATACAGTAAGAATTTATGTTAGTAAACCAAGGGTAAATGTTTATCTATTGGCCTGATAATCATCTAATTTATACCAATTGAATTCCATTGAAAATTACTAGTCTGCATACTTGATAATGTTTTAATTCCTTGGAAAAAAACCTATTTCTGTAGTTCTTAGAAAATCCAACAGATTAAATTAAGATTTAGTAAGTGATTAAGAGTAATAGCGATTTACTGTATTTTGCTTTTTCTGGTGGTATCTATTAGTCTACTTCAATTGCTGTAGTATCAGGAAAGTACCACTGTTTTGTAGTACAAATGCATAGTAAAAGTATGGTCTTTTGCAAAAAAGAGATTAAAATCTCAGCATTGGTTGAGAGTTCCAGCAGTTAAAGCAGAAAGATTTTAAAATACAGTATGAGACTAAATCTGTAGCATCTGTCTTAAAGTGTAGAGTAATATCAGACAATAAAGCCAAACTGCAGCACACCTGAAAATGTAAATAATTCTTATTAATCTCTTATAGTACTGAAAATTCCTGAAGCTAGTCATACCACAAATAGATAGTTGTTTACTATATCCCAACTGACCTGCTACTCTCTTTTGCTTGGGCAATCAAAGATGGATCTCTGCTTTGTTCAAGGAAATATAATTTGTATAATTATAACTCTTGGCATAACTGGATAACCTAAAACTCTATAATCCATTTCTCATCCTAATGGATGTGTCCTAAAAGATGTTTGTGTTGCTGTACCTCAGCCTAATGTTCTAACAATATTTTGTAATTCTTTAGTACCTTTAGTTGTCTTAAGCTTGCAAATATTGTTGAAAGAACATTACAAGTATTGCAAAGTTGCACAAAAATTACACAAAGCTTTGCTCATGTTGTAACAGCAATTGCCTTAAGCCATCTTAGGTGTGTGCACTGTGATATAATTTTTAATATTTTGGTTGTTAATTCAGCCCTCTGTTTTCACTGAGTGTACATCAGTCTGTCAGTCAGCTTGCTTTTGAGGATCAGTTTGTACCTTCTTACACCTTTCAGAAATCTCAACGGTGTCACCTCAGGTTCACAACTTCAAACCTTCCACATCCCAAGTGTCCCAGAACAACCAGCCCTGATGTTGACTGATACACAAATTAACAGTGAAAAGGATACACACAACAAGTTGAAATAAGGCATCACAGACAATCGTGGCATTTTAAACATTGTAAAATACCTTTTTCTTTTGTATTGAAGACATTTAACTTTTTTAAAATGTTCCATTGTCTGGCTTTATCCACGCATATTGAATAAAAACAAATGCCATTGCTGATATCTACAGAGGCCATCAGCAAAGCAGTAACTTCTTTGCTAATTGTAGAAACTTCTGCCAACTCAAGCTGACAAGCTTGAAGTCAATCTCCTTGTTAGCAGAATAGTGATCATCCATTAGATTGGCCATTTCCAGCCTTGTTTCAAAGAGAGTTGATAACCGTCGGTCAACAGAGACCTCAGCAGTTTTGTCTCACCTTAAAATCCCGATTTTCCTTACTTTTTCTTCCTCAGTCCCAGCGCTCACTGCCTGTCCTCCTGCAGGGATGGTGCAGGATGGATAACCTCCATTCTGTTCTTCAACTCTTGTGCTAAGTCAGCATCCCAGCTGCTTGCCTGAAACCCAGTGAGTCATTTTCAGCATCACCATCTACTCCCTTTTCTTCTCCCAAATCTGCAGATATATTTATGCTGCACACCGCAGTGCAGTGGTTTCATCAATCACCTACTTAGTCGTGTATGTGCACAGGTATTGCAAATATCCCAGCGGCAGCAGCACGGAGCTCAGACAGCTTAATTTTTCTTACCAAGCTGGTCCTCTTCTGCTGCCTGGTTATACATTTGGCTGCACCTGTTTAAAGTATCCGGAAAGAATATGTGTGTGCAGTGCTGTGATGACAATCACCGTCAATGATTTTGTGCCTCACAGAGATTCTTTGATCTAGAAAACAGTATATTTGTAGTTGGCAGCCAATACATGCTTTAAAACCAAATGTTTGTTTAATGAAGGGAAACACTGTGTGTGTCTTTTGATATTCTGTAACTGAAGTCATCACTGCTTACAGTACATGGCAGGTTTTGAAAAACAAAGCTGCTGAGGCTTTTCCTTCCGTGCTATTGCCTACTGAGATTGCAGATATTATGAAGTTGTCCTCGGAGCAATTAGAGCAGTGGCACGAAAGGAAAAACCTTTGAATCTCTGCTTTACAATTCTGCACAAATCTAGCCCATAATTTTACATAGAACAGACTAAATGGTTCCACTAAGCCACACTGATAGTGACAAATATGCAAAGTTATGAGGAATTATTCTGAAAATTTCTGAAGTAAAAAAAATCTGGAGGTAAAATAAGATCACAGAGAAACACCAGCCTTTCACAAGAAAACTTAAAACTGAAGATAGCATGTCCAGAAACTAAGTAAATGAAAATTTAAGAAGTGCAAGATAGGAGGAGTGCTAAGAAAACAGGAACTTTGATAGCTCGGAGGTAACTCAGTCTTTCAGTTTGGAAGTGAATACATCTGGCATAAGACTGAGTTGCCCAGAGATTTCGACTAGAATAAGCAGCAGTATCATAATTAAAACATTGTGGTGATACCTGGATTTCCAAAATATGTTTCAGAGCTTTTTACAGCACTCTTCTACTAGTCACAGCTTCTGTTTTTCTTTGCATGCTGATACTGATAGGAAAGATGGGTGCTAATGTCTTTACAAACAATTCCATGAGTAAGAGTCTTTAGGAGAAATGGGTGTTAATGTCTTTGAAATGGGTGATAATGTCTTTACCAACCTCAACACACACAAACTTGTTACGGAGCCCAGCCAGTGTGACTCCCGAACTTTAGGGTAATAGTCAAACGGGTCAGCACAAAGTCTATTGCAGGACCCACATAGGCTGGATTTACAAATTTTGGAGGAATATGACATCTTCAAGAAGGCAATATGTGACAGGCGATTCGGGTAAGCTGTACCTTTCTACTGCCTAAGCCAATAGGGAAAGGAAAGGGCAACATGTGAGCGGGAGTTCAGGATAAAAGGAGACTGCTGGGTCCTCCAAAACCTCGAGAAAGAAGCCCCATGGGGGACGCCCCAGTGGACACTCCTTTTATTCGAATAAAGTTGCAGGATTCCTCTGTCTCCTTTGCCGACATTGGCTTTTCATGGAATGATTTTCCACATATTACATGGTACATAGACCAGACATTAGTCTATACCTAATGCAGATCACACCACATATATTATCCTGTGATTTGCAGATTTATTATTCTTTATCTTGAAATTATTTTTTGTTGCCTTTACTCCCAATGAAAAGCTGTTCAGAGCCCCCAGAGATTAAAAGTATTTTTCTGATTGCTAGGTTAAATGTACTCGTAATCGATTTATACCATACTACATTTCATATAAAAACCATTGTCCTTTAGACTGGGTCTCTTTCTCCAAAATGTCATTTACTAGCTGATTTCTGTATGGTCATTTTCCCTTTATTTTTGCAGACAAAGGTCACCTGCACTCTTTCAGTCACATGTCAGAGAGGGGGTCTGCGCTTCCTTTTGTCAACCAAGTCGCTGTGGTCCAGTGTGAATTCATCTCTTCTGAAGAGTGCACAGAGGGTACACACCATTTGAAATGAGAATTCATTATTTTAAAAACAGCAGTATTCGGGTATTTACCAGAAACACCTCTCTTTTACATTCTTTATGATACTTGCCTTTTCCACAGCTATGCACATTTTGCCTCATAGTTGGAGTGGCTGACGGTTTTCTGTGATTGTCTTTTTTTTTCCTTGTATTTCCAGCTCAGCTCATCGTGAAGATTCTTCTCGTTGGTTCCCAGCAGCATGACAGAGCATTTGCACTACAACGTTTCATTCCATTTTCTTATTCCGTTCATTAAGGGCAGCCAAACTTTCCCAGTCTGTCTCCTGGAGTTCAGCACCCTGTGTGTGCAGAAGCGCATTAGCCAAGGGAGGAACATTCACCTTGGGCGCCTCCAGCGCCCCTCAGGTGCTAAACACACAGTTTAGTGCATCATTTAAGTTCATCCAAGGCTGGTTGGTGCCTATAAACTCGGGCAGCAAGGAGACTTATCTTTGCTATTCTTTAGCTACAATAGACATTTTTACCAATTTCTGTCTTTAACATTTAGAAATTGTGGAAATGTTCTTTATAAGCATAAGGGTAGAATTTCCGATTCTGAAATTATTTTAAAATATTTCTTTTTAACTACTACTCTGAAGAAAAATTGTGCAAAGGAAAATAGATTTAATGGAAATGTTTAAATTCCTATAATTGTGGAAAACAGGGAACTTTTCTTTATCCTCCCAAGAAATCTGACTTTAACCGTATGATTAGGTGTCTGTAATAAAATGAAAAATTGCAGGATCAAAAGAGACATGTCCTGTTTCATATCCTATCCAAGGAGTATAGTATTTTAGACCTGATCTAAAATAACATAGGATGTAGCAATGAAATATTATAAAAATCCAGTAAAGTCAGTGCTTGATTATGCATTTGCATGTCAGTGCATTTCTTTTTAATATAGGCAGCTTGTCTCTTATTATCTAAAGTTATGTTATGAAATCTTGAAATTACAGTAGAGTCTGTAAAATGACCTTGGGTGCCTTGGTGCATTATATGTGACATGAGGGTAAAGGTCACCTTGTTTTCCAAGAAAAGATTTGAAACTGGCGTGACGTGATCAGTGAAAAATATTCAACTGATGCTCTCTAGGTTTATTCCCTCCTAAAAGCTGGAAAATACCGAAGTTTATAAAAACTAAATATTCTTTTCCTCCTAGCAACTGTTATACAGCACTCAAGCAATTCATAAGACCCCTGTGCTTAGAAAAGCTATCTCTTAATTCATTGAACATTACCAAACACATCATTTTAGCTTTTATTTTCCCCCTTTACATCGTCACAGATCTGTATGCCCTGGTAGTTATTGCCATGTTTATTGATAAAAAAAATCTCTAAATGACATCTAAACATGATATAAACAACACATAGGGGAAGAAATTACAGTAATTGACACAACAGATGGACAGACAGCATTTTCATCTTCTAGCTACCTGCTGCCAAAGTCAATCCAAATAACATTATGAGGCATAAGGGAGTGAGAAAAGAAGTTCATCTGTTAGCTGACCTCATGGAATCTCCTTTCCTGGTGATTTGCATTCCCCATCCATGTGGTCATGAACCTTCGTCCTCCTCCATATCTCCTCTCACCTCCCCTTCATTCTCTCTCCTCTCCCTTTGCGGTCACTGGGGACACGGATCACACATGGCTTGGCTGACTGGGAACTAGCCAGACTCTGGACTCGTGCTGAGTGGGGGCACTAATTAAGGTGCTCCTTGTTATTTGACTCTTCTATCCAGCTGCTGATTATCAGAAAATTTGCCAGAACTTACTATATTTGAGATTTCTGTCCATCTGCCGGGTTGGGCTGAAATGTGCCAGTGGTTTCCATCATTACCAGGAGTCAGTGGAGATATAAAGTAGCCACAGAAGCCTTGTTCCCTTAGCATAGCCACTTAAAAATCACCTGGAAATGAAGTAACTTAAATTAAACATTTTGGTTGTTTTAATTAAATAAATACATCACTGTGGGGATGGCTATGAAAGACAATTCCTCTCCAAAATTTTGGCAAAACCAAGCAAAATAACCTGTTTTGGAAGTAGATGTGGCAATTCCTAGTCCTGGACTTCTCTAATAAAAGTTTGGAGTTTGAAACCCAACCCCCCCGCTCCCCAACCCCCAGGAAATTTCTTGCATTTAGTCGGCAAGGACATCTCATCAGAGAATTATGCAGTCAGAAACATTCATTGTAGTTCTTCTAATTCAGCTGTCTATATTTCCACTGGAAAAATAGTTGTATCAATCCTACCCTTTTTAAACTTTCCTACTTTTCCTGTCATTTTCATTTATTTTCCTGTTGTCTTCAATTGACATATGCAGAACAATCTTCCATCCACAATGGGGCAGGCTGGGTCGTGGTATTTACTAATCTTACAGAAAAAAGCTCAGTACTGCAGTTTTCCTTCGTAGACTCGAGACACATCGGGGGAAATCGCTGCGGTGCTGCAGTTTGGGTGCTGGACAGAAGAGGGCGCCCTTCAGATGGCCTGAGACAAAAAGGGACCTCGGCTGTGGGCGCTGGAAGCAGCCGGAGGACGGCAGAGTCCCGGGGCATGACGAGAACTTTCCCAGCACGGCTGGAAAGTCGTGGCTGTGGAAGCCCAGGCTGGAGCAGCGCTCACTCGCACCCTCCCGGCTGGGTTAGAGTCGGTAAGTCAGGAGCCTCTGTGTATTCTTCAGAGAGAAATCAGAGTGCAAAGATTAAATTAAAGCCTCGGAATAGATGAAAGTGTGTTAAACCATTCACACATAAAGTAGAGGTGTAAGTTTAAGTTTTAGTATAAGCAAGCAAGTAAGTGAGTAGAATAGGTTTTAAGTGCTTTTAGTAAGTAAAAGGTCTTAGATACCAGTATAAAATTCTAGTTTTCTAGTAAAGGTTGAAAAACATAGTATTAAACACTAGGGGTTCCGTGGAGGCTTCAAGAAGTTAGTCTTAAACATAATAAAGCTATAGTAAAAATATTGCTTACATTTTTCAAATAGAACAAGATAAACCATATATGTAGTTTATATGTAGCCTGGCATGCTAAGAAGCTAGAATCCTAATCAGTTAAGAAGTAGTAGTCCAAGTTTGTGTCTTAGCTTGTTAGGAAGTTTCTGTATAAAAATGTACACTGGGGAGAGCTGGTGCTTTTTGCCATTGCTTTTACCATTTCCTTTTTGCCATTTGCTTTTGCTTTGTTTCTGCTTCTGTTTAAAACTTTATACCAAAATTTAACATAGACTTTAGCACCTGTGACTTTTGCTTTGAGACTAATGTGCTTCTGCAATAAACAACTTTATAACAACTATTAGCTACTTAGCTCATTAAAAAAACAACCCAACAAGTTGGGTGCCTAAAAGCACCCAAAAGTTTAACCTCACACAGCTGTATGGACACTTTAATTTCGGCTGCATGGACAGCACAATTTGGAAGTTAGTTGTCCCTGGACTGAGTACAGTGTGCTGTGAGTGAGCAGTGCTGGTTTTATTTCTGCTGCATTCAGAAAAGTGGCTGGGAAGTTACAGATTTCGTGTTGGGGATGTGTGTCGGAGTCTCCATTCTGATCAAATCAATGATTTTGAAGGTTGTCACTTTATCAAGACTGAAACTCATAAACCACCAAGGAAACAAATCCCGTGCTTGACTGCCTGTATGCAAACGTGATTTTTGACTCATGCTGCTGGCATCCCTGACCTGTATATTCCTACAGGGGGTAAGTTTGTTGGCTACATTGAACACGCAGAAAAGCTTCCACATTGTAAAAGACTCCCATAACAGTGATTCAGGTTTAACCAATTACATGAGGTAGTTCAGAGAGCAGTTACAGCCATGTGGAGCATTATTCAGCCTTAGAATTTGACTTCATGTGATAACCAGGCAATAAACTCTCAGTGGCCTGTTAATTTCTGTTGGAATGAGGCATTGTCAGAGCTTAAAGATCTGTTCTGAACATTTCTATCAAGTAAATCATGTCTCCTCAGTGGGTATTTTCACAATTTTTCACAAGGAGTAAAGAAAATGTCCTTGGTTAGATCTCGAGAGGGTAAATAAAGTTGTGATGATTGCAAGACAACCATGTCTACATAGGCTTAGTGAAAGTGTTCAAGGTGCAAAGATGTTTTAAAATCTTGATTTGCACTGTGTTTTTCAAATTAACAGAGCCCTCGAAGCCCTCAAATGATGCTCATTGGATCATTTTGGTGTTCAAAATATATGCCATATATTTGAAAGGGAATCTAATGTTTTTAAATGAAGTAATGATTAGTGTTTTTAATAAGCAGCCTGAAATCCAGTGTTAGCTGATGAGCTGTGAAATAAGGAGAACATTTAGAGGACATGTTGCAATATATCAGCTTAGTAGAAATGAAATTTCACTTTTTCAAATGCCACTTCGGATAAAACTGTCTTTTCAGGGGAACATACTTTCTCCACTAGAACTGGACCAAGTTCAGTATAGACTGCTATAATTATGCAAGCCCCACCACTAAGCCCATTACAAGTATTTCAATCTTCCTTTTTTTCTTATATAATAATATGAAAACCTCATTCCAAACTATGTTCCATCTGTAAAACTGTTTAAAGCATGAAATCTAAAATGTCCTGAACTAATGTAGTGCAGCTCCATTTTGCATTGGTGAAAATTGTAGTTACAAGTGACCGGGGCTTAAAATGATGTGCTACTTTACCTTTGCTGAATGAGTTAGAAATATCTGGAGATAATATGTGTTTTGTAGCCACATTTACCCAAATATGAAGTCACCCATTACAGGTTCTTCAAGAACAGTTATAGAAGCCAAGGAAAAAGTGTTTCATCCATGGAGAGGAAATACTGACTTGCACGGGAGTAATAGGAAGAGTGACACCCCCTCTTTTGGCCATAAATTCAGATTCCATTGGATCATGTTCCTTTGCCCACTATTGTACAGTTAACACTGAAAAGACTTAGAGAGTGTGAAGTAGTATTATTTTCTTTATATGTGTCATAGAAGACAAATCAGGAGATTAAAAATGTGATGTTTGACTTCTTGTTTTGCTAATTTTTATCTTCCCTGAATACTCTGAACACACAGAAATACTGTCTTCTGCTATGGAAGCATTTGAACAAGTTGGTTAAGTCTTCACTGCCATTTCAGAAGAGTTATATAAAAGTGCTTGTTTAGTCTGTGTTGTTGAGCAGAAATTACATGGCATCCTGACAGCAAAATAGACTAATAATCATAATAAATTTAATTTATCTCTGCTATGTTTTGAGCTGGACTGAAGTTTCTCTGCAAGTCAAGAAAATAACTCATAAATGTATCATTCTGGAGGAATTAGAGACAAAATCAATACCTTTGTTCATGATGCACATCAGTGATTTGTCCTAACACTGATTATAAATTCTCCATCAGTAGGGAGGACTGGATGCTCCAGTTGCTCCAACAGTTTTTCTTGCTTGACAAAACAAGCATGAGTTGGTACCGGCTGATGCCAGCTGGGTTCTTAGCTGAGAAGCTGACTACAGATTTTATTGCTCATTTACCATTAAGAAAAGTTATGGTGTTATATTAACGGATTTCTTCAGTAAATGTCCAGAGTTTAAATGGCCTCTATCACAGGTCCATCTGCTTTGGTCACGACTTTCCATTTATTCATTTCAGCAGAGAAAGAAGCTCAAAAAACTGCATACCATCAGAGATTTAGAGGCATGGTGGAGATGGGGAGCTAATGTGTGTCGGGAGCTCAGGCTTTTACTATAAGTGAGCTCTTGTAGACACAGCCAGGGCAGCTCTGCTGCTTTCTGAGTGAAGAATGGGCTGGGTGGAGGAGGGTAATTGTGGCATGTGAGGACCCATAATAGACCAGAATTCACTGATTCCACTGCTTGTTGAATGACAAAGTACCAAATTACACAGAAGCAGTCATAATGGCGAGACAGGTCTGAGGCCAGGCCGCAAATTCAAATCAGAAAGCAATCTCAGGATCAGCAAAGAAAACAGGCAGGCACAGCCATATCTATAATGCAGCACCGGCAAGAACTGATAGCAGGGGCCTGAGCGCAAATGCAGCCCCTGAGCAAAGGGCAGAGGCTCCAGATAACATCTCACAGCTCTTTCTCACACTGTACTTTCAGAAGCAGTCTGATTCAAAGTTACACAACTCCACTGTATCGAAGCTGACATCCAAGAGTGCTAGCCAGACTCCTGGGTGGGGAATGAATGGGAAAGATATTATAGTAGATTGCAGTGTGTGTGTGCACCTGACATTCCACAGTGGAGTAGCTTTAAAGACACAGGGTTGTTGGTTTGGGTTTTTTCTTAAATATTGGACTTGCACTCCTAAATCTGATGTTTCTGAAGAAAAGATTTACAAAAGGCTGAATTCTCTTATTCAAGCAATGAGTGATCCAGCTGTGGTTTCTCACATGCAGATAAATCTGGCTCATATCCTAGTAAGACTTCCAGGATGTTTAGCAATCACCTGCCATACCCAGCTTTGCCTCAGTTGTTGGCCCGCTGTTTGCAAGACAAAGACCATCTGTTTATCAGACAATCTAGCTAAAGCCACACCAGAAAAGCAAAATGAGTTGCCATCACCAAAAGCCAGCTATAGTGGGGCAGCCTGAAGGAGCTTTTTGAAGTAGGTGTGGTACTTGATGCAGGTGCTTGGACAGAAGCAGGGGTGTATGAGCAGACAAGCTTCGAGTTATGTATTCATAGAAGTGTTCATCATTGAATGCTCCTGGAGACAAAGGTCATTACCTAGAAAACTGAGTTTTAACACATGTAGGCTTCAAGGATTTTAATTAGAAAGAGAACTAGTTTACTACCCAAATATTTTTTCCCTGAGCTTTATGCTTTGATCCTGCACTGCTGTAGAGAAGGAATGTCTTGGCAATAGGGGACAGCTTGTTGCATTCCATCCTTTATAAAAGGCTATTACTGCTCAAGTAGGGGCTAGGACACACATAAGGAGGTTTCACACGATTTGAATTGTTCTGGAAAAGGATTAGATACTGCAAAGATATTACAAAATTTTTGTCTTTTCTGACTTTACTAACCAAATAGAATTGAAAAATTGTTTGAAGGTTGGAAAAAACCTTATTTTTACAAAAAAAACCCATTATCTGCAACTTTACATCAGCTCTAACACACATTTTTATTTATTACTCTGAATATATTCAAGCTGCTGGAAGAAATTAGGAAAGTGCTGGATAGTTATATTAAAGTCAATAGAAATATTCAGTTTCATTGTGTGAAAAACAAAGTTCACGCTTCCGAATTTTCGGACATCTTAATATGAGACAAATATCCAGCTCTGGGGTGTTTTTGACTATTAGCCAAAGAACACACCTCAACTTAAAACATCGTTCTCTGTTAACAATGGTTGCTGTTACCTTGCTGAGGGTACATGCATATTCATGAGTTTATGCCTTATTTAAACACTACTTTGAGTTTATGGTGTTCCAGGAACTCTCTTGTTTGTTTTTAACCTCTGACTTTTCTGCAGGACATTCTGTAGATTAGGTCAATATATTTTATTTCTTCCTGTGTTTCCATCCTGTTGTCCACACTCCCTGATAGTGAGGAGTCAATAAAATCCTTCCCAGATGCTTATACTCTGATTTCTGTCACTGTTATCACTTGGACAAGCCAGTCCACACGTATACGAAAAATAATTGCTTTACACCATTCTCTAAGTTGGTTACATAGAAGGATTTCAGTCTCTATTTTAACATTTTGCTAAAGTTAGTCTATGATATAATATATTTATCACACTACTATTCATATAAACTATACAGTGCAGACATAGACTGACAGATTATACCATACAGGAGCAGTTAAAAGTAAGTGTAAATTGCACCATATCAAAATACTTGTGAAGCAAAAATTTAATCTATGAATGTGAAAGCCAGTATTATATTGTCATCTGTAACAATTGTCATTGTGAGTTAAACTGACAGTAAAATGGAGTCGTTATATTGAATGTGAAGTGAGGTTAATGAGAATGCATGTCTGTGCTTTGTCTTATACTCCTGGTTCGTGTTTCTCTCACTGTATTTGGCTACTCCACCCTCTAACCTCTCATGTATCGGATAATAATATGATTCGCATATCAGCAGAGGGACTTTTCAGAGATAAACAGCATGTCCTTCTTTTGAATAATGATAGAAGTTTTCTCAGACTGTGGAGGCATTCTTAGCTTATTTAGTGTCATATATAGCTAATAACATTTTATAGAAGACAGATGCAAACCTACATAGCTAGGTAATTGGTTTCCAGAGCTGCTTTAGTGGTGGGTGTTTATCTTCATTCTATCACAAACTGTTATCCTGTGCCCATCACTCCATGTTACTCTTAGAAGGAGCTCAGTAACGTCAAACCAGATACAGCTACAATTAATATCTAATTTTGCATGAGTAATTAATTCTGCCTTTACCATGATTATCTTGCTTTGGTTTGAATTTTTCCAGCTACATTTTCCATTAGTTTACTGTCTTCTGCTAGATGGGATAGGATGATACCAAGCTCGTCCCTGCACTGTGGATTTGTTGGGGGCTACAATAGGGTGTGTCTGCTGTAGTTTTCTGCTTAATTCCTGGGTCTGTTGTGCACACTGCTCACACGTTGCTTCATACCCAGCTTCTCTTTTGGATCAAAGCAGTTGGTTCCTTGTGGGAGAGAACTTGGCTGTGCCTGGAGGCTCCACCTCAGTTACTGATCTAGATGGCACCAGTGACTGCACTAAATTTGGCTCCTTGCTCTCTCCTCAGCCCTCCATTGCTGTCCCATCTCCACCCCTACATGCCCTCATGGCACATGCCCTCAGCATCATGTTACAATAACACTGTCCTCACTTTTTTTTTGGCCACTTGGAATGGAAAAAGACAGGGGTTAAAAAATGTTTTAGGACGGCAAGGACAACAGGGGAAATGGGATCTGTGTGCATGAGCACAGCCACCTCTGGTTTTTGGAGCCTGTGTGTGAGCCTGGGCAGCACACACTTAGAGGAGTGCATGTTTGAGACAAATTCCCTTCTGTGACAACCAGGCATTTCTACTGATGTGAATGGTCTGCTTTAAATGGATTTGGAGATTGATGTGGCCATAATGTAGTGACTGGAGGAAAGGGATTTTTGCAGTTATGCTGTCACAGTGAGCTGGGGCACGCACAGGGCAATGACCTGTGCAGGTCCTTGATCTTGCCCTCACCTTCTCTCTGGCTGCCTTTCCAAACAGTGCTGTTTGGATCAGCAAAAATGAAGTTTTACACTCTATCTTTCATTTAGTTGTGATTAGCAGTGAACAAAGGGTTCTTTTAAAAAAGGTAATTGCATTTTCCTGTCTATCATTCCTTCTCCCAGCTAAGTGAACAGAATTGTGACAGGGTCATACCTTGAGTGACAAACATTGATCTCTGGAGGCAGGATGGGCAGTTCTCTGTTTCTAACTAATGGCATTCTTCTTCTTGCAAGTTTTGAAAAGTAAGTCTTAGGCAAACCGACTTTTTACAATTGTGTTTGAATTTGTGAATAATGTCTCCACTATTGAAAAATTATGGCTGTGTTCATCATCTGTAGGGCTGTTTAACCAGAAAAGCATGCTACATCAGGTGGAGATGAATGCCATTACTACTTTTATAACATAATAGAGCCCCGAGTTTTTCTAGCTCTGTGCATTAGCCTGAAATGAACTTTCTTGCTCAGTGGTTTCATTTGTATCATCATTTTCAGTCACTAAACCATAAAAAATATACACTCCAATTCCCCAATCAGTTTTGAGCACTGCCTGAATTAGAAAATCACTTAATCTTTCGTTTCTCACCTATTATCTGCCTTTATTTAAAGTGTTGGCTTATTTTATATATTAGCTTTAAGCCTTAAGTCAATTTTGATGCTTTTTAATACATTTTCGGTCTTTCTTCCCGTGACTGTTTTTCCTTTCTCTGAGATCCGCAGGGGCGCTCTTAGCCCTGGCAAATTGCTGCCCCTGTTACAGCTTGATCAACATGCAGCTATATCATCATGAGAAGAGGTGGTTGGGTTGCAATTTCTTTTCCAGAGAAGCTACGTTGTGCAGTTCCTCACATGCACCCGTTATGGACAGACTGAGGGAATAAACTCATAGAATTATTCTGTGAGGGAATAAACTCTTAGAAGGTGAGCCCCAGAGATGGCTCGAGCTACTCATACTTTCCTGACTTCTGTAGAGTAAAATTGTGTAGTTTAGGTGTGTAAACACGTTGTCCTGAGGCAGAAGCTAAAAACCTGATCCTGTGTCATTGTGTTTCTCCCCTGCTTTCCTTCACCCCTCTTTCAGGGCACTCGTACCAAGTGCGTAGATCACAGCACGCCGCGTATCGGGTGTCTCCGACAGCTGCTGACACACTTGCAATGCGTGCATAGCACCCATAGCTTCAAATGCAAGAGGGAGCCCAAAGACTTCAAAGCTTTCATAAGGTTTGCTCATAAATTCTGTTTTACTCCAGGTGGTGTTTCCATGTGTTTAAAAGTCTGCAAAATTTCAAAGTGAATAGATGATCAACCCTGAAAAGCAGACATTGCACTGACCACATTCCAGTGCTTTTTGAAGTCCTGAAGAGCATTCTGGGGGCTACTGTCTTTTTTTTTCCCCCAACATATATAATATAGTTTCTCTTTTAATTTTATATACAATTTGTTGTACTATTTATGAAGACGTTTTTTAAAATAGGAAAATCTCTGTGAGAAGAGTTAACTGGAATGATGGAAAGTAAACCTGACATGATAAATTCTTGAAACCATATACTTGCCATTCATCATTTTATTGAAAACAGTGCCTGTCCTTTCTTGTAGTTCACTATTGTATGGTAATGTGTTTCTTCATATTGGAAGTTATGTTTCAGTATTTTCAACTATTGTGTCATGTATCTTTTAAAAATAACATTGTTTCAGCTATTTATATAATGATTTCTCTGATGGCAGTAAATGGAAATCCCAGCTGAATTTCTGACAAAGTAAAATCAGATGGTTTCCTCTTGCAGTGTACTGTCTACTTTAACTATTTCATATGCTTCCTCTGAAAGTGTTTACAACTTACTGAACAAATTGTACTTTGATCTTGGAGCAGTTATTGCAACTAACAAATAACATTTATTCTTTTTCCTGAGTATTCAATATTTAATATTTCCTATAATTTCAAAAGTCTCTTGCTTTAACTGTAGCTATCTGAAGTTCAAACTGTTGAAAAATAAAATTTAAATTAAGTGAGATAGAAGGTTTTGGATAATAATCAGGTGTTTAGTTTTGTTATTCAATCAGGGCATGGCAGCCATACGCATTTATGGATGTAATACTGCTGACTAGAAGAGTCAATGCATACAGAAAGACCACTAGAAGCAGCAGTTGCACTGACAATAGATTAAAATCAAGGAACAACTTTCAGTATTGGTTTCTATTAATTGACTAAGTAAGCATTTTGCTTAGAAGGATTTTAATTACGGACTTAGTGTCCTTATTATGCACTTACACAGACTAAATGTTCATGATCTAGCAGTAAAATATGGTTAGAGTAAAAAGAAAATGGGAGAATAGCAGAAAAGGCATTCAAAAAGACTGGTAAATAACCTAGAGCAAAGACATGATGCTTGTGTAATTCTCACAGTAAAAATTTGAATGTGATGTACGACTAACTAGATTTTCACTTCCCAGAATTTCTGGGAGGTTTGTTGAGGTTTTTTGTATAAAACAATATCAGCCAGTATATACGCAGAAGTTGATTTTAATCAAGTATGCTCACCCAGAAGAATCAAGCTAAGGTTGCATGTCCAAAATCAGCTCTGTTGCTCTATAGAACATCTGCTCTGAGCAAGAAAGTATTTAACTCTGTCTAGGCTACACAGTCAATTGTCAGGCTGTCAAGCCTTGCATCCTGGTGCCTGTCTTTTACTGAAAGTGAAAGTATTTCTTTTTTCCTACAGTATTTCTGTAGATCATGCTCATTGAAAGAGTTGTTTTAATAATTTGTTCAAGAAAAAAAAAGGCAAAAATAAATTAAAAAACCCCACACTGAGTGAAATATATTTCTATTTATTCCATGGTTTTAATTGAACTCTGAGACAGAAGAAAAACACATATTAAGAAAAGATACTAATGTGTAGAGTTCGAACGGCGATCCGAGACAGAAAACCCCTCACTCTGTGATCCATGTGACAAAAGCCTTTATTGAGTTCTGACCTCGGTTTTTATACCCCTTTCAATGTTCCCGGGCTAGTGTCTGTGATTGGCTTCCAGGTCAGGCTGCCCAGCCCTCTGACCAATAGCTCTCTGCAGCCAGGGCTGGAACTCACTGGATTAAATCCTTGTCTGTCTCCAATTCTGTCCTATCTCTGTTCTTTGGGGGCTGGCCTTTTAAGCCAGGCTCCTTATCCAATCAGTAATTCAGAAAAGTTGCTAGGCTAAAGTAAATTATGTGGATTTTGACTGCCATTCAATGAAGGCACTTCTTTCCTGTTTTATACATGTATATTCCTCATTTTGTGGTATTGTGTTGCAAGGTTTCTAACAGGACAAGCTGACACCAGCATACAGTTAATTGTTTATCAGCAGAAGTGTGTGTGTGTTAACTCTCCCATTAAACCTTCAGAAGTGAAGACATAACACACTGCAACTCCTACTTAGCACATGTAGGCCCAGTGTTTACCCCCATGGACATGATCAAATGAAGACAATTATAGAAGGAACTCGGGCTGCCAAAAAAATTCAACTGATTTTATTTACTTACTCACCTATAATGGAAAAGATGCAGTTTTTCTCAAAGGAGTGAAAGTGTTTAATATTCTACTATAATGAGGATTCACAAAGCATATAATGCTGAAATTACAAAGCAAAAGTTTTATGTCTTTTTCTTTGTGCAAATTTAATGAAAGCTTTTGATCACTATTAACACTTTTGTTAGTTAAAAAAAGCTTGGGTTTGAAGAAGTTATAAAAGCTCATTGTGGGCTATTTTATTGGCATGCTCCTGTAATAACAGAGTCAGATGCTTCAAATGACAAAAGTAGATGACTTATGAAATGTCTTATGTCTCACAAGTCAAATGCTTCTATATATACGCAGTGCTTACTAACAAATATAAGGAGGGAAAAAAAGAAATCCGATCCTTTGCAGAATCCCGGCTCTCATCTGGTTTTTGTAACTCTGTAACTTCTCCTTAGAGAGCAGAGTGCAACGCCAAGAGATGGGAAACACTGTATGTTCTTTTTATTGACTCCTCAGAAACACTTGAAGAGCAGGTTTGTTGTCCTGGTCCCTCTGATAAAACGTATGTGCCTCTGCTGAAATGGGCATGATGCAAGTCTTTTCCAGGGTGCCTGCCTTTCCTCGTAGAAGAAAATGCAAATTTTGCTCCACTGAAACTTTATCCAAGAATACCTCAAATAGTCTTGCTACAAAATAAATTTTCCAAATGGTGATATTAAAGACAAAGATTTGATTTTCAGCCTTTTCAAGAATGGCAAACTAACAGCATACTATTAGAATAGGATAAACTGTAAATTTCTGTTAAAATAACTCCAGGATTCTCAAAAAAGTTACTCAGATTTAGTGCCTAGGTCAAGACTTTTTAAAAAGACTTAATTTCTAGTTTGCAAACTGAGGCCTTAAGGAAGGCCTCTGATATCCAGAAAGCCCTTCCTGTCTGCTCTTTAACTTTCCCTTAAAGTCTTCTCTTTTAATGGGCAGGAAGGGAATACTCTCTTTCAAACTTTAAAAACCTTGACCTTTTGAAAACATATATACAAAGAGTCTCATTTCTCATAGCAATATGATTTAAAGCTGTGCTGCAACCAACTAACCACTGCAGCATGATAGTCTTAAAAACAGGCAGTTTAGAGAAGAACTGTTGAATTATCTTGATTTAGAAAATCGCTCCTTTTGGATTCAAAAGCCTGTAGGGGAAGAGTAGATTTACTTTTAAGCTCTTGTTAATTCTCAACCATCACATTGAATAGGCTGGTAGCCAAACTAAAAGGCATTATAGGTAGGATAGAGAGCAAACATTCCTTAAGCTGTATTTAATAGGCTAAAATGGTTGAGCTGCTTGATTAAAAAAAAAGAAAATCTCAGAGTTATAGAATCATAGCATATCCTTAGTTGGAAAGGGCCAATAAGGATCATCAAAGTCCAACTCCCAGGAAACTCCTATAGTCACTGCAAGTATAATGAACTTTCCAAAACTGCAAAGAAAAGAATTAATTATTTTAATGTACACAATGTTAATAAATGCTCTGCAGTAGACACATCTGTCAATTTATGTTTTCCTACCTCTTTCTGACACCTTTAGGGCACATTGTGCTGCCTGCACATTTTATGGGCATATAACACACCTGCACCTTATAGATGTTGTATACAATAATGCATTATTTAGAGATAAATTTGGCTTTGGATTAATTATTAATCAGATTCCAACTGTAATGGGACAGCTTAACCATGTATACTTAATTATAAACAAGTATAACAAACAAGTATGTGCTAGACTGTGACCTGAACAATCAAGTCAAGCAATTTAAATTATCACCAGAATTGTAGAGATACTTACAATAATGAAAAAACGTATTTCAAGCAGAGGTGTCAGAAAAGCAACATTTAAACAAGATAACTGCTAATTAAAGTTTTTCATGTTTGAATAAAAAGTATTTGGTGTATTAGCAATAATCTGTATTTGGCTTCTTTAAACACTGGCCATGTAGCCACTGGTTAAGGGTTTAAACATATCCTGTTTCTTGGCATGTTTCTACTGCCACACTATTTGAGTTAGAAAAGTTCAATGGGTAATGTTAGCTTAGCTGTGGAACTTTGATATTTAATAGGATTTTATGAAAATGCCTAATATGTGCACATGACAGCAAGTTCTCACAGTTAAATATTGTCATAGAAGGGTCATTTGATTCCAGTATAATCCTTATTTCATTTAACAATTAAACAAATAGAGCCTGGGGAGCCCACTATTGAATAATGATAATGAAAACGTTTCTTCACCCCTTGATCTTCAAAAAGTTCTGGCAAAGAAAGTACACAGTTCACATTAGTATCACATGAACTACTTTGGAATCCTGATCTCATAGGGATAAACAAGGTCTCTATGGAGTAGCTCAGTCTTGGTGACCATTTCTGGGATTTGGTTTATCAGAAATGCCTCCTTTTGTACATGGAAATATTTTTCAGCTTTAAGCATTCAAAATGCATTTGAATAAACACCATGCTAATTTAAAGAAGTCTTGTAAAACAGAATGGGACAGTAAGAAAAATCAGTGAATGGTCATCAGAAGAAATCTTAGATTTGGAGAATTAATTATTTGCTACTTCCGTCTTGCTAGCATAACCCTTCTAGTTTAGTGTCTGATACAATGTTTCTATCAGTAATTGAATTTCCCCCCCCCCCTCCAACTACTTAGAATAAGCATAATACAGATAGTTTTACATTGATTCATGTTAAGACTAGATTCAGAAGTTTTCCTATTTGCATTGGATCATCATCTTCACAGTCAAAAGTCTGGCAATGTCTGCAGGTCTTGATATCATTCATTACAGAATTGCCAGGGCTAAATTTCAATGATTTCTTTTTCAGTGTTGTTATCTTGTTTCTATACAGTTTGGACAGATAGGCGGAGTTGAAAAGGGTTTTTTAAATCCTTTTTTTTTCTCTGAGACAGGACTGATCAAATTTTGCTAAAGGCCTTAAAACTGGTATTCTGCTATGTGCATCTTAAGCAGCAAGATGACAGAAAGCACACATCTTCCTCATCAATTTACTGCCAACACTCTGTGACAAATGATTCTAATAACATTTTGTACCTGTTGCGTATAAATTTCATCTTTCAGAAGAAACAGTGACGCTCCTAATGACAAAGTGTCTCCTGTAGGGATGGTTTGTGATGTCCACATCTGTAGATACAATATTGGATATATTTAATATTCAAGGATGACTTTTCCTAATTAAAAGGCAAGGCAAGTTGTTCAGGCAAGAGATGTTCACATAAGGGCAAATGGTAAAATCACTGTATTACCAGTTCATGAAAACCACAAACTTTGGCTATTTCAGATCTTAAATTTAATATTAATGTCCCTTGTGTTTACAGCCTAAATCCTGCAAATGTGCAGGTTTTCATTTAACCTTAAGCTTTGTTAATAGTTTGATTAAATTGGGACCGTATATGAGTCACATAGCAGGGTCAGATTCTGAACTTCCTCGACCCACTAGAAATGATACTGGATAAGTAATATTGTCCAAAGAGTGTCATACTTTCCTCCAATCTGCATCACACCTTATGGTTCCTTTTCTGCTGCAGGGACAAGCACCATTGTTCAGATTGCAGACAGAATATTGAAGAAAACGCTCTCACCAGCACCAGTCTGTAAGTTGGCGGCTGTTCAATGACCGTGGGGACACAAATGTGAATCTCTTCAGGAAGAGGAGATTGAAATGAGGGCTCTCGTCCGCCAAGTGATCTAAACAGTAAAAACAGACAGAAGACATCATCCCTGTGGCTCTGTGTTTTGGAGTAGTAAGCTGTCCCTTGGTGTTCTGAAGGAGAAGCTGGAGACAGCTCAGGGCAGTAGGCCCTCATACAAAGGTGTGATGGCACTGCTCTGCAGTCCACGGTAAAACCCTGGAGCTGGGGGACAGGGCTGAAAATGTACCCTTCAATCCAGAGTTTTCACCACCAGTATGCTGAAGGGGGATATTTCTGCTGCCTTATTCAAGCTATCTAGGGTAGGTATGTGATGTCTGTGCCAGGGGTTCCAGGCACAGTCAGTGATCGCCTGAGGGCAACTGGGGGAACCTAAATTAAAAGTGTAGCGCTTTCATTCGACTATAATCTGAGTCAAGCTCCTGCATTAAGCACTTCAGCCAAATGCTGAAGGTCAGATGGTGTGGGTCGTCTTAGGTGTCTCTTTGCTCAGTGTGACTCTTTGCACTTTTATTTCTACAATTTCAGATTTTACTCGTGTTCTCAATGTATTGTCTCCCCAACTGACTCAATTTCTGAATTTCAAGCAAAGGGCCAAGTGCCTCAACTCTGGCATTTCATTTCCCTTTATTCAACTTAATCGTGAAATATCAAGCTCTTGCAACATGCAGCCGTGTTAAGAGGTAAAAATAAATACGTGGCTCTCTAAGATACTGCTCTTCCACCGAGTCCCTCCTGTTCGTCTCACAGCAAACCTAAACAAAGCAATTTTTGGGGTACGTGAGGGCACTCCGGCCGGGCACACTGTGTTGTGGACACGCTTGAGGGTAACCATCAAGCTGCAGTTTCCGTTAAGCTTTTAACATTCCAACACTCCATCACATTCGTTCCTTTTTAAATTAAAGGCTCTAATTGGGCTCTCATTGGCCTGTCAGCTCCCGGTAGGGCGCGGGAACAGCGGCTCCGTCGCCGCCCCCCGCCCTTCCTGCGCCCCTCGGGTGGGCAGGGCGGGTGAAGGGCCCGGGGCCCCGACGGGAGGAGCGGAGGATGCGGCGGGGCGCGGGGGCCGGCGAGCGGGTTGCGTTGTGCCAGCCCGCCCGGAGCGCGGGGCGGGAGCGTGCGGAGGAACGCCGCGGTGAGCCGGGGCGCGGGAGGGGCGGGCGCGGGTCCTGCCCTCCGGCGGAGCGCCCCCGAGCTGCCGGAGGGGGGTGCTGGCGGCGGGGCCGCCCATCCGCGCGGGGCCGGCCCTGTGACTGCCGGCGGCGGCGGGGGGGCGAGCCCGGATCGCTCGCTCTGCCCTCCCCGGAGAGTTTGCTCGCGGGGGCGGCCGGGGCTGCCTCTCCTCTCAGCGTTGCCGGCGTTTTCACCCCAGGACTGCTGCCGAGCGTTGGGCCGGGGAAGGCGGCGGCAGCAGCAGCAGAGAGCGAGGGAAGCAGCCACATAAATCAGTTTCTCTCTGTATCCGGCTCCGGGCAGAGGCGGCGACCATAGCGGGGAGGAGGGGAGAGGGGGAAAAGCGGCTCCTGCAGCAGCGGCAGCCGGGGCTCCCCTCGCCGCCGAGGTGGGTAGCGGGGCCGCAGCGTGTGGGCGGGGGGCGGCTGCGGCCGGGGCTGCCGGGGCTGCCGCTGCCCGGCCGGGCTGTCTGCGCTCCGGGGCGGCTGCATGTCGGCAGGCAGCGGGAACGCAGAAAAGTTGCCGAGGGCGCCCGGGGGCTGCCCGGCGGGGCGGCGACCCTGCTCGTGTTCCGCCGCTTCTGGCCGCCGCTCGTGGCCGGAGAGCGGCTGCGACGGATCGTCCCCGCCGTGCGTGGGACGGGCTTTCCCCCGGGCCGGGGCCGGAGGCTTTGGGGCGTGTTCTGCAAGTTCTCTTTTCGGCTGCCAAATGCGCGGGGGGGAGAGACTTTGGCTCAAAATCCCCCGATCGTAAATATGATAATTGATAAAAGATTCGTGTTAATCACAAAAGCATTGGGGTTTGTATAAACCAGAATACTAAGCTCTGAAGTGAAGCATGGACACTAAATAAAGGAGATTATATGCTCAAATCATTCTGTTTAAAATCACCTTGTTATGTTATATTATGTTGTATTATGTTACATTATATTATGTTATATTTTCCAAATAAGTTGTATCGGCTACCAGCTTGCAAAATCAGACTTCCCAATAGCCTTTCCTGCCTTTGTCTGATCAATGCTGCCTATCTGAAGGACCAGGCTTCCAGAACTTCTCTAGTGGTTATCTACAAAGACCAGATGGCTATCTGTGACTGATTATCGCCCGGAGGCTTTGTAAATCTATGTAAGGATGTTTATTCGACCACCACTGCTTACCTGGCAAAATTATGACAGCAAAAAACTCTCAAAATTATTGATTACAACGAGAAACCACAGTATAAGAAGAGGCTGCAAACCAAGGTTCGGTGGAGCGTGGAGTGGGCGGTGACCCCTCACGTTGCCCACCGCGCTGCTTGCTCTGTCTATATCAAATAAAACAACCTAAATTTTACTGAATATCGAAACTTTTGTCTCTCATTTATAACATAAATAAGAGAGAAAGCGGAAGGAGGGGAGGGGGGCAGCGGTGGTGCTTCTGCCGTAGCCAGGGAGGCTGATGGCGGAGTTTGGCAGCGGTGGCGGCACCGGCGGCGGGGGGCTGCCCTCCTCCCCGGGGCCGGTCCAAGGCAAGGTGGCGTTCAAGGCAGGAGATGGGGAAGGAGGAGGAGGCGGCGGCGGGAGATCCCGCTTTGATAGTGCGGGCAGCCGGGTCTCCAACGGGGACTGTGCCCAGCCGGGAGCCGGTGAGGAGCCGGGATCAGCTCCTCCTGCAAGCCCGGAGAGCAGCAGCAAAGAGAAAGGATTTTTTCCAGCAGTCAACAACGAGAAGGCAAACCCGGCATCCCCCGGAGGAGCAGCATAATTAAGGTAAGAGCTCTTGCTCCTCCCCATCGGGGTCTTTTTCTCTGTGACAGAGGCGGGGAGATGCGGGCGATACATTGAGCCTTGGCTCTAGATGAAAGGACAGGCAGCTTTTTTTCTTTCTCTTTTTTCCTTCCCCCTGTGGCGAGGGGACTTGATTTTTCCTTTGTCAGAAGTGGACAGCAGTGAGAGGGTGGCTTTGTATACGGCCACGCTTGAGGGTAGCAGGGCGTCATGTTTTGAGGTTTATTAAAGTAGAAGGCTCTAACTCCTGTTAGGGAAGGCGAGATAAACTAGCTGGCTTGTGAC
>CM072886.1:34534272-34592800 GCA_037013685.1 Acridotheres tristis
AATTAATATAAATCATATGAGAGAGAGAGCAATTCTTGTGTCTGATCCAAGGCAGAAGACCCGTTTTGCAACTAGGGATGGGGGACAGAGATCCTATTTCAAAAGCCCGGATTGTGACTGGGACACCATAGGGAGAGACATTTCCATCAGATACAAAAATGAATCTTGTAGGCAGTTCCAAACCATGCACAGTCTGGATGATACAGCAGAGAGTAATCCTTCCCAGAACTCCTGGAGAGCAGGGCAGCATAACCCGAGCAGACTGTCACTCTCCAAGCAAATAGAAAGTGCTTTGTTAATAATAAGTAGGAGTCGAGTGCACCAGTTGCTGCTGCAGCCGCCTTATCTTGGGAAGAAAATCAGGATCGGCAGAAGGTAAATGGGAGAAACTTGAGTCTAATTTTGAAGGTGAGACTAGGTGAAGCTGAAGAGGGCACGTGTTTGTCTTATCTCACAGCTGCCCTGGAAGGAGCTGTCTTGCTGCAGAAGTGTGAAATCTGGAGCGTAGCACTTGTGAACCACAGTCAATACTAAAAAGTGAAAGCCTGTAGGCACAGCAGGGTCGCAGGCTGTGGCAGACATCTGTAGGCAGAAAAGACCTTTTGTTTTTCTGTATGAGACATTAGCATTAGGCAGAGCTGGTCATAAGCTGCTCGTGTCAAAAAGGTATTGCCGAAAACCTCCCTAAGGATGCAGGGATATTTTATCCACAAGTAAACATTTACAAGCACACTGCACCTCCAGAATGAACTTCAGTGGTGGCAAACATGCTGTCTTCAGCATTGGATAGCAGATCAGTGTGATAAAATGCTTTATACATATACTGACCTACAAAGAAAAACCAATCAAGTAAAGCTGGCTGACGCAGATGAAATGTGGAGTTTGATTAAATTATTTGAGAAGTCGTAAAGGTATTATCATAGAATGACAAGAAGACTGTTATCCAGCTCCAACTTGACAATGAAAGAGCCAGGTTGCAATTTTATCTGCATTTTGAAAGTAAAAGGACAGAGATTCATAAGGTGGTACACTAAAATACAGGAAAATGAAGCAGAGACAAGCAAATGAGTCCAAGCTCGTAACAGGGAAATTGCTGGGCTCCTAAAGCAAAGCAGATATGAATTTGTTAAGACAAGCTGCAAAAATAATCCAACTCCATTTGTTGCATACCAGCAGCAGACTGCTGCTGTTCAGCAGTCTGTCCAGAACATTAAAGGAAGATTTTCAGTCCACTCACCAGCTGGTTTTTTAAAGGAATATGGCAAAGGAATCTCTTGTGAAGCTTGATATAGATGTCCTCCATAAGGATGAATTGCAGTTCCACCTTGGTGCGCCACTTCAAAGCAAAAACAGGGATGGAGTGACCTACTGTGTCACCTGAGTTGTGAACTGAGTGTCAGCAGCTCAAGGCTACATCAAATTAATCTCTGTCTACTCCAGATTAGAAAAACTGTGGGTAAGTGAGATTTGATCAGACTCTTCTTTGCATCCTGCAGCACTGTATGGATTATATTAGGACCAGGACCTTCTTTTACATTTTCTCTTCTCCATTTCACACCCGTCAGTCACTCTTCACACTTGTAGGTCAAGGCTGTTCCTTGGGAATTGAAGCGCCAGGAGTGGGGCTCTGGTCTCCTTGTGGGGCCAGCAGTACAAGCAGGGGGGCAGCTACAGTCAGCCTGGAGTCCACATCATCACCAGACATATCTTTGCTGGGACACAGGGACAACCTCAATCCACAGGATCAGGATTATGGTCCAGATAAATGGTCCATGGCCAGGCACAGATCAAGGCAAAACCCACTTATTTTAGCTGCAAGATCAGCTTCTCTCTAGTTCTCTGCTTGCCAACTTATGTGGGCAGGTGATTCTTTGAGTTTTCGGTACTACATGAGTAACAATCCTTTCTCCTGAAATTATAATGTGTATTTATAGCTGATAACTCCTTGAGGAAATTCTGGCTACAGATTGAGCACATTCTGGTTTGACACAGACTACAATTTATTGGACATGAATTTAAGTAGTTTGCAGAGGAGTACTGTTGAGCTGTACAAATATTGGATAGCCTGACTGTCAATCTTACAGATGACTGGGATTGTCAAAATAAGAAAGAAACTATTAATGATTTGTAAACTTAAATTCTGAATCATATTTAGGGTTGCCAAGCTAAAGAAAGGAACACGTGAAACCAGCATTTTCTGTACTTACAATTCATTCTACCTTTGGATTCATGAGTCAAATAAGATCATATTATTTTAAACTGATGTCAGAAATGCAGGTGAATCACAGAAAGATGAAGATGGAGCAAACCAGTAGAGTAATTTGGCTCTTGGAGCATCCCATTTCCCTGTGAAAATGATACTGTCCATAACTACTGTAGAAAATTATATTTGAAAAAGCTGTACTGCCACAAGAATTAGTCAATTAGTCATGATTATTTTTTCTTTTTACATCAGAAGGATGCAGATTGTGGAGAAATAGTGCTTTATTTAAATACCAGGAAGGAGTGAGATAAGGGCTTTGATTCAAGTATTTTGTATGAGAAAGTCTCAGGCAGTGAGCACAGGATGGAGCAGCCTTAACAGCGAGATAACTACTCTTGAATGCAGCAGCAGTGGAATTATTGCCACCTGACAAAGCTGGTGTTGATGCTTCAAGGCAGCATCTGTAGGCTCAGGCAGCATTTCAAAGCAACTCAAATACCATCAGCTAATACATCCACCAGGATGTGAAATTCTGAATTATGTTAATGTTGTCAGCTAGCATGGCTGTGTTTTGGAAAGGAAGTTATAAGTAATTGCCTCTCAAAAGGGTTTTCCTATAAACCCCAGGGGTTTGCTATAGACCCCTTTTCTGTAAACCCCTTGGGAGCACATTTTATTCTGAATTTTACATGGAGGACTGCAACTTCAACAGTGAAAGAATAGATCTCTTTCATTTGCTCTTTCTTTAAAGCATCATAACTGATCCTGTACGAAGAAAAGTCTAGGCAAAATGGGATTTAGGGTCTTATACTCCCTATGTAACCTAAATGCTTTTGAAAATCCTGCTTATTTTAACGTTTATTTATTAATGGGTATCAGAAAGCTTAATAAAAGGAACAGACCTTAAAATAACAGCTTTGGGGAGTATCTCAGTAACTTGTGTTTTGCACAGTAGGAGGTACCTGTTGAGTCAGAGAGGATGACATTACTGAGGTGACAGCCTCCACAAGAGTGGAAGGTCACATTCTTGTGTGCACTCTCTTCCACTACAGATACACATGAATCTTTCTAGAAGATTGACATCTGTCTGCAGGCTGAGAATAGGTACCAATTTCCAACTTCTTTCAGTAGTTTTTAAAACAAGCTTTCCTCCAGATAACTAGGCTACTACGCTTACTATGCGATGAAAAAGTTTTTACCAGTACAGTTTATGAATGCAGCTGGAAATACTGGATTACTTGGAACTTCAGTGCTGTGCATGATGAGAGATTAGAGGTGTAGGTGGTAGATGATGCTGTTCTTTATGTGTGTTAAAGATGACTTCCATTTAATGTATTTTGCACTATAAAAATACTAATGTGTGCAGGTAAAAACATGATTAGCAATTACAAATAACATTTAAAAAAGCAAATAAACCCCTCATCTATTAAATCAATAAGCAGTGACTTGAATTATCTGATTCTGAGGATTAATTCTGTAAGCCAGCTTACTGTTCTGATCTGTAGAGAAAAAGGAAACTCAAATGCTGTATTAAGATACGTTCCTCTCTGAGCAATAAACTTGAGTGCATCAGAAAATCAAGTTTGACCTCAGGTTTTTAAAGCTTTTGATCTGTTAGGTTATACTGATGGCAAAAAACCCGTCTATTTAATTTAGGAAGCAAATTCTACATGTTCCAATAATTCTTTAATTGAAATATAAGTAAGTACAAAATGTGAATTTATTTGAGTAGCAGGAAAATTAATCAGAAGTCTCCTTAGTATATGAATAGGAGCAATCTTTTTCAGTAAAGATATTTCCTTTCAATTACAGGATAACTTTTGCTATTATTATAAGAGTTTGGCCAGATGATTGTTTTGAAAAGGGCTATTTGTTCTTAAACTGAGACATAAGACCAGCTTTGTTGTTAGAAAATATCCTGAGTGAGTGAGGTGAGTTGTTTCAGCAGACAGAGAGTAGATGCACTGCAGATGAAATCATTGCATTGCAGAAAAACTAAGGAATGTTATGTGATTTGTAACACATTTACTGGGACTTGTACAGTGTGAGGGGGCTCTTGCATTACAACTTCTCAGGGTTTGTCCACGCTGGATGCAGACACTTGTTGGAGGCCCATGGGCCTGCACAGCTCCACCCGCAGCCTTGCCCTGGAGGGATGTCCCTTCAATAGGGTGCCCCTTGAATGGGCTGTGATTAGCTTATCTCAAACCTCCTGGAAGGATGCTCCTTAGGTTGGCACACTTTTGTTATCATGGTGAGCTATCCCAGAAAAGCTTCTGTTATCCCACCATGCCCTAGTACCCATGTTAATCCTTTGTAAGCCATTGGTCTTTCCCTCTTGGTACCACTCTTGCTTTTCCCCATAAAAACCCCAGGTTTTCCCCCAGTTCTTTAGGGAGCTGTTGTCCCTGGCTCCCTTCACAGAGCTGCTGGATAATAAAGGAATCTCTGGAATCTCCAAACAGCTCCTGTCTCTCTGTCCCTGAGTCGGCCTGGGATGGCCTCTCAAGCAGAGCTGAAATCACTGATCAGAGCTGATCACTTGTGGCCACGGCCACAGCTTGCTGAGGTTTATCCAGCAGCCAGGAGACCTGCCAGAGAGCCCCTAGAAGGCTGTCCCTTGCTGGAACATCTCTCTGGGAAGGTTGGCAGTTTCCCGGGTCTGGAGCGTCGGATTTCCACGGACCCCCTAGCAGTCAACAGACACTGAGGAATAGTTTCCTACCAGAAAGACTTCGATGCAAAAAAATTGAGGTGACTGAACATCTAACTTTGGTCAAGTATTTATATTATTGAAATCAAACATGTAAATATGCATTTAGGTATTACAAAGTACATTTGCATATTCTGGTTATATTTAAAGGGAGAATATAATGCATGTATAATGCAAATTCTGTATTTCTTTCAAATGCCTAGAGAGCCCTTAGCAGTGAAGTACTGTATTCTAGCAGTGATCTCTGCTCAGTGAAATCTGTTTCCTGTTGTCTTTCTGCAACTGTGAGGGCTCTTCTACATGCTGCCAAGGCTTTGTGTTCAATCAAGATATCTGAGTCTTGAAAATTGTCTTGATATTTTCTGTTCAAAAAATAACTGTAGATAAAGTCAATAATCGGTTGGTTAGCTTTCTTTGGGGATGTACCTTTTTAGTGTTTATTGATTTCTTCTTCTAGCTACAGCACAATAAAATAAAATGACAGAAACAATATGCCTAATTTGGTGATTTTCATTTAAGCAGCATACAAAAACAGGAATTAATTTTTCCTCTCGTTCAAGAAGGATGTTTAAACTACCCCTTTTACCTGTCCTGAAGTCTTTCACTTTCATTTTATTGTGTATTCATTTTATCTGGGGGGGGGGGGTGAGGTGGGAGATCAATCCACTTAAAAACTTTTTTCATACAGTCTCATTATTTCAGCTTGTCTTGCTGATCAGGTCTGCACTTAGTTGGCTGTTGTGTAGAGACTCTCTATGTTTCTCCCATTATATTGTAATCACATTAAAAGTGAAGAAATCCAATGCCCAAAAGGGAAACTCAGACAAAAAGAGGTGCCTTGCATCTCTTCGAGGTCTTTACTTAGTCCACCAAGTAACTTCTTTTCCTGTAGCAGCTGAAAGATATGTTTGTGGCTTGTGGTTCTCTGTACCAGCCTAAGAAATAGCAACCTAGTCCAGAGAAGAGCTTTTCCTGCAGTCAGTCACTCACACTGACAATCCCAGTTCCTGGCTGTAGGGGACACCTATGAGAAATTGTGCTTTTCCTGTCTCCTCCTGGGAAGGTCCTTGTGGACAAGAGCTGCTGACTGAGCACTGGCTGCCAGAGAGGAGGGGATGTGAAGCCCCTGCTTGGTTTACCCCCCTGTGTGTCCTTCCAGCATCTCTCAGGTCTCTCCTGAGCAGCAGTCAGACCTGTGGGAAGGCTTGCTAGCAGGGGAACACCATGCAGGAAGTGTGGGGAGGAAAATGGGAAGACTCTAACCCTGCTGAGCTGTGTCTTTAGTGGCCCACCATCATAATTTCCTTTGTATACTGTTGTACTAATATATTTGCTTTCCCCTTTTCTTCCCAGCCTGAAGCAACATGATGATTTTCCACCAAATACATTGTTTTCCAATGTTTTTGCTTATATGAAGTCCCTTCTGGGCTCATCCAGGTTCACTTCAGAGAAAGGGTATTGGTGTCCTATAAATGCTCTCAAACGCTTCCTGAACAAGTGGCAACATCTTATTTCTCAACCCTTTGTTATTTTTAAACTTCTCTTTTTCTCTCTTTATGATGAAAAATACATTTGTGGCTTTTCCTTAGTTCCCAGGAATCCCAGACTTTCCTTTTCTCCTTATTGATGCAGCTTTTAAACTGGTTTAGGACTTCTGGCTGAAATCAACCCTCTCTAGGTTTATTCCAGCTTAAGCAACATCAAACTCAGACCTTGCTGCTCGCTTGCCTCATGATTGTTGTACTTCTGTTTGTGATTTTCTCTTCCTCACCTTGATTCAAGTTCTTTGAAGCAAAAAACATTTCTTGGTATGCATTTGTATAATTTCTAGCATAAATTTAGGCTGTCTTACGGTCTCTGTTAATGCCCACAGTACTATGTAATATGATGTAAAAAAAATAAAAATACGATAAAAAGAAGAATACAACTGGTAGTGAATACTATTGGCTGCCCTAGAGAGGAAAAGTTTTCATTTATTTTCTGGACAAGGTTTTGGGGAGTCCTGTTTTGACCTCTGTTCTCTGGCCTAGGTAAAGATATATATTAATCTTTAAAGCGTGGTTAGTAGACCTTGTACCTAGGCAGCCAGGGGGGCTTCAGTTTTACCTGTCACACCTACCTCATCTCATCCCTTTAGGCACTATTTCAGTGTCATCCACCCTCTATCTCTGCTCAGTATATATAGATATTTTTATATATATTTTTTTTAATATGTATATATATGCCCAGAAAACATTCCTCACCTATTGTTTGCCCTCTCCTCTTGGAGCATTTAATGTAAAAGCTTGCCCAAATTACCTAAGAAAAAACAAACAGTAGAGAGGTGGAGAAACATAAATCATAGACTCAGTAATCTTGCTTATTTACACTGGCTGAACTGAGTTGAGGGAAATTCTGCAGTAGATCAAGCTGGGATTCAATAGTAGGGATTGTAACTTCTCTTACACTCCTCACAGGTTTACTTGGAGCTGTGGGTTTTGATTTGTCTCATGAAGAGATTCAAAACTTTTCATAAATTATTATTCTCTTCTGCCTTCCTCAGCCTGAGTTTAGCTTAGTACTTCTGCAGCACTATTCCTCCTTACAGTTTTGTTGTTGTTTGGGTTATTTTGTTCTTCTTTTTTAAAGCAAACAGAAAGCTGGGTAGAGTAAGTGAAGTAAGTAAGTGAAACAGATGTAGTTTTTTTCCTCACAGACAATTCCTATGTATGCTAGATCAGATTTTCACCAAAACCAGAATATTACCCTGGTTATGGTTTTTCAAAGACTTTTCATTGCTAGGGATAAAGGATCCTGTCACACCTGGCATACCAAACAAGCCATGTCCTTCTATTTCAAAAGGATTAAATTTCTTATTTGTCTGAGCCTGTGGCTTATAGTGAGCATGGCAGTCTGTGCATAGATCCACTCTGTAAACAGTGACCTTCAAGATACATCGTCCATAAGCACTTTCATCATTTACTCTCTTTCTTCTCTTCCAGGGTCTCTTTAATCTCCTGGGGTTGTGCAAGCAAGCTCTCGTAATGCTGTATACCTGTGCTCAGTGTGGGAGGAGGGAGGATATGTGTACATCCATCCTAAAGCTGCTGCTATCTGAGAAGTGTTTGGTCTTGAATATCTATGGCAATGTGCTCAAGGATGGCACGTCTGGAAGAATTCCAGCTACCTTTTTTCTCTTGAATCACACCACACAAATTTTACTCCTCGAAGTTTGCACCAGCTGTAGATTTTGAAATGTCAAATTTCAGCTGTGTTTTATCTTTTTTAGCAGACGTTCAGATGCAACACAATAGAACAAGAAGGATTTCAGAAACTCCAAACAACCATAAAACCATAATCTTCCCACTTATGCAGACATTTCTCAGGCATTGAGAATAATTATAGATGGAATTAGTTCAAGTATTAACCAAGAGCCATGTAACCCTGGAATGTGCTTCATCTTCAGCTGCTGGAAGAACCAGTGGTATTCCGTCCCTTGTAGTTTCAGATTACCATATTCCTAAAATTAGAACTATAGAAACCAAACTGTAACCAGAGAACCATGCAAGCTAGTAAAAACAGTTTTTAATTGAAAGGGCACTTTGAAATCCCTGTGCTGAAAAGAACTGAAATCATTTATGGGTGTCTTGGAGGAGCGGGAAGGGGGAAATGTTTCCAAGAAGAGCGGAGATTGTTCTTCCAATAATAAAATATAATCAAAACTACTGTTTAACATCTAGAATTTACAAGCTGGCAGCAGCCTGCTACAAGCCATACAGACAGTAATGAAAATAATTGGTCACTCTCTTTAATGTTGTACAGCCATTTTGTGCTATAAAATAGCAGCAGTAGCTGCCCCCCTGACTGAGTAAATGGTGAATAAACGGGGAGAGGATTGCTTCATTTTCTGTGCTGTAGAGACCATCTAGTGGCATTCTTACTTCCCGCTCCTCGTGGTTGGTGTATCAGAGCAAAAGAAAAGGGCTGAAGGACAGGAATACTCTGACAGGGTTTATTTAAAGAATTTTCCAGTTTCTGTAACATACAAGAAGCTTCTTGTCAAAGGGGGCAATCCTGAGCTACGAGCAGCTATGGCAGTCACGAGCACAGGTGATGGGCAGATTTAATCTTCAGGGTCTCCTAACTGTAGAATTAGAAGTACTGAAAAATAGCAGAGGGTTCATCCCTTGCTACTCTTAGGGAGTTCTTACATATTCCTAAGAAGCTGATATCTCTCCGTAAAGAATAAGATCCCTTTGGTAATTGCTAGGAAAAAATACAGAATTTACCTTCACTGAGAATTAACAACTTGAACCTTAATATGATATGATTGGACTCTATTTGTTTTTCTTTTTGATTTTTTTAAGATTTGGTTTTAGCCTGCTTGCTGATATTGAATCATAGCTTTGTTCCAAGAGGGAGGGAAGATCCCACACTTTTTGCTTTTCAGAGACTTTTTCAGTGACTTTCAGACTAAGAGCCCTCAGGACTTACTGAATCTCATAAATACAGTCTCACTTTGAAGTCTAGACTAGAGGAGTTAACTGTAAGCCTAAGTGAAATACTCACTTTTTTTCCTTGAATATGAAACTTTTCACTATATCTAGGAATACTGCTACTTTATTGAAGAATTGAAGTAACCACTGCTATAATTAATTCTTTCAAAGAAGCAGCAGAGAGCTAGGCCACATATGACTTCTGTCATCTCAGAAAAATCTAGCAGAGAATTAAGGCTCTGAGTCAAAGGTTAAATGTGTCAACTGTAAAGTGGGCATTCTTATGAGGAAAAAAGAGAAGCTTGACCTTGGGTTTAGAGACCTGGGCCACTGGAAATAAATGATGATCAAAATTATGTACAAATGTCTAAGCAGAACTGACCAAAAGACTAACCATCTAAAAGATCTTTGATATTTACAAGAAACAAGAATTGACAGATGAATGAGGGAACAAGGGAAAACCAAGATATTCAGAGGAAATAACTACTAGCTCTCTGAGGATTTTAACCTGGTCTACACATTAATTAAAATCTCTATTGTAATTTAAATTCTAAACAGTGCAGAACATGAAACTGTATTGAATAGGATTTTTGGGTGTACCTTTGAGAGGTAGTGATTTCTTATGCAGGGGGTAATGTCATTCCTTATTCTACAATGCAAGTGGACCTGTAAATATTTTGTCTAGAAAGAACTGTCTCTTGATAACTGTGCACTCTGTACTCCTGGAGGAGTTTGGGGTGGCTTGGTTATCTATATTTGACATGGATTAGTTACAAATAAACGAGGCAGAGACACATTGAGGATAAGTGATGCTGTGATACTTGAACTTCTAAATGGCAGAAAGCAAGATAGAAATTTAAGATGGGCTAGGACTAAGGAGAAAGAGGGATTGAAGATAAAGGACAGAGACATTTGATGGTGAAACAGTATCTGGGAAGTGAGATAGGAAATGGAGATTGTTTCCTTGCCCAGAAATATGAGAACGAAACCATTTTCTGGCAGCAAAGAGAGCCAGAGTACAGAGCAGAAGCTGGATGGGCTTCAAGAGCTTGAATGAATAGCGGGAGGGATAATAGAAGAAGATTGCAGGGTATGCAGCATGTGCAGAAAGCGTTCCGAGGCACAGGGGACAGGGAGAGGCTCTGAGAAGGGAGAGAGAGATGCAGGCAAACATTGGTGGTATTTTGGATACTGTATGGAGGCGGGGAAGAATGAACTGTACAGAAGGAAATATTTCATGGATCCTGGGTGGGGTGTCCAAAGGAAGAATGAAAAAAACAAAAATACTGCAAAAAGGTGGAAAAGATGGAGGTGGGAGGGATGGGGAATATGAAGGCCAGGAAATGTGGGAGGTATTTAAAAATAAGTGAAGGAGTGGGAAAGGCAAATAAGGACATTAAGAAGAGGGGGAAGGAGAAATTTTTACAATAATCTGTAAGTATGAATCCACTGAAAAAAAGTGATTTATCTAAAAAAAACCCCCCAAATTAATACCGTATCAATTAACAATATTGTATACAGTTCATTATATCTTTTTTTGAATAGTCCCTAAGGTCCTTGCAAAGCTAGAATAAATAGGATTTGAATTTTCTGTATAATTTGTCTTAGAATGGCAGTCAGTAAATTCACTATTTAAACAATATTCCCAATCAATTAAATCAAATCCCAGTTTATGGATTTTGTGAGGTACAGTATTTTGTTGCAATATCTGTAGAGATAGACTCCACTCTGACAAAATGAACCACATCTCTTTGTGGCCTGTGGTAAATTTCAAAGTTATGCTACCATTTATTACTATATTTTAAAATTACATAATAAAGAAAAAGAAATCAAACACGATCTCTCAGCTGACGGACCTCGCAGGCGAGGAAATGTGTCACACGGCTCCTGTGTCTCGGGTGGTATGAATTATTTCAGCCTGCTGGAGAAGAAGAAAAGAGTAGGGAAAGAGCACTAAAACGAAAGAGTGAAAACCAGGCATCTTTGTTGGCCACAACCCAGGCTCTATGGGCTTGGTGCATAGATGGCTGTGTTGTGTTCTCTGGCCTCTCATGCGTGTGGTCACACCAGACAGTCTCTACCAACATATTCAGTAGAAGATAACATGGAAGATAAGAAGCTATCAATGAGAACTGGCATACAAAAACCAGAGTAACAAAGATGAAAACTGATGTTAGTACTTACCTGTTAAAAAAGTGATTTTCATTAATAGATATAAAGTAACTTTTCCAGTAAACTAGTGCAAACTTTCATTATTTCCTTTACAAATGGGAAAGCTATGCTTAATTATTCCAATATGTTATAAATTACTGCCCAATACCATATCTAACAATATCAGGGACACTCTTCAGCAAGTTACAGAAGCACAAAGTATCACTTGATGACCACCAGGGTAGCTTTTGATAGCTTGATTCTTTCCAGTCTTCAATGGTAACATCTCCAGCCATAGGTTTGTTGGCCCATTTATGTGTGGATACATCCATTGAGGATTAAAGAATTATTATCATATTTTCTTGAACAGATTATATTTGTTCTTGGCATCTGTTTGAATACTGGCTGGGATGGTTTCCTGGTTGGCTTTGGAGCACCAACTGCTTGGGCAGATAGGGGGTAGATTTCTCATGACTGTTTTGTCCTCAGAATGCCTCACAAAGCAAGAATTTCCAAACCATCAGTCATAAATCTCTCTCTCTTCCTTTACCAGCAATGTTAATACATTTTGAAATAATGAAGGTTCAAAAGTTCACTAGGAAAATATTAGTTTCATTACTAATTGAAAAAGCTTTTATTCGTATGTAGCTGTAATTTAACATCGTATTAACATCAGCAGAGTACATAACACAGTAAATGTTCACAAGTTTTTACTAAAACTCCAGATAATTCTAATCTAATTAGTAAAAGACGTTGATGGTTTCTACAGCCTTTTGCATCATATTCTTGCTAGTTTGCTCAGGCTTCTCCAAGCCATTTTTGTTTCAATGGGGATGCTGGTAGTTTTCCTTGAAATACAGATGTCCTGAGTGACTGCACTAGCTGACTGTGACAGCAAAGATTCTCAGGTTCTTGGCAGAATAATTTCAGAAAATACACCTGGAAATTTTCATGGTCCTATAATCAAATAAAGAAGAGTTTAAATAGATTATTTTAAAAAATGTTTGGGACTTGCTACTGGAGTTTAGGCTTCTGATTGTAAAGCTGAGAGGGAGAATAATAACCTGCTAGAGTAAGAGAAAGATCTGGCACATAGGCTTGTAAAAATCATATTAGATTTCCTGACTAAAATGCAAATTCTGAGCAGGCTTCCTTCCCAAAGGGACACTGTCCCTTGCAAGAGCCTTCTGCTAAGCTGTGATTTTGCTCTCTGACTGGAAATAATCCTTCCCTTGTTTTTATACCCAAGCCTGGATTCTTTCTCTGTCTGCTGTGCTGTTCCACTCTGCTTCGTTTTTTGTCACAAGGAGGCCAGCAGTTGTGACATTTAGGGGATAACAGCCCTTGTATAGAGTATATTGCTCCATTTCTCTACCTCCAGTCCTGCTTCTCACTACAGTGTGGCAGTGCACGGTGCCAGGCTCCCTAACTGATGTAACACATCCAGTTTAAACCTCTTGCTGCAGCTTCAGGGAGCAGAAACATCTCCTGAGATAGCAGGATGATAGGCTTTGCTATCCTTGGGGTGGTCTGGCTGTGGCTGGGACAGCCTTCCCCTGGCCGTGCCTGAAATGCACAGCTAGAGCTCCAGCAGTGCTGTGGGCTCCTGGGAGTGTGCTCACCATGAAGAGGGAGGTTTTGAGAGAGTGGCAGGGGTCTTCTTCATCCTAAAAATCCTAAAAATGGGATGGGGTGAAGAGAGGAGGAACGCTGTACTTAGCTAGAAAGAGGTTGTGTATTTTCCTTGCCTTCACCTCATCATTTTCTGTCTCTCAGTGCAATGCTCAGCAGCTGCTGCAGCCTTCCCGAGACCTCTCTGTGTCTTCCCTGCTGTTTTGCCTCCGGAGCTGTGGTTCCCTGCCCGCCACCAGCTTCCCGTGGCTGGGAAGAAGCCTCTGGGGAAGGCAGCGAGGCCTCCAGGGCGTTTGCTGGCAGAAATCATTCCCGCAGGCTGTGCCAGCCTCCAGCTGGCAGCTGTGTGCTCCCGGGAGTGTTTGGTGGAAGTGCCAAAATACAGATGCTGCAGAGCCATTGGACTGGAAATTTCCCACAGGAGTTGACCACACTGTTGCTCTTTTACCCAGCTAGGCAAGCCTGCTCGGGATGCCTAAATTAATCCATTTTGGAAGCTTTGCATTTTCCCCAATATAGCAGAAATCTAGATTATAACCAGCAGCCGAAAAATTGCCAAGCTTTGTACGAGTACAGTGCTCAAACCAACTTCTGTATTAATCCACTAGGAAAAGACATTAATCTATAACAAGAGCTCTCGATGTTTTTAAGCTTTCTCTATGCCCCAGTTTCTGCTAAAATACCCTGTTTGTCCTCCTGCCTTGTGTTCAGGGCTGTACGCAGGGGTGAATGACATCTGAAGTTTTCTCACAGAGTCTGAAAAAGCCATGGAGAACCTAGATAAGTGCAGAAGGAGCAGTGATGGGCAGGGGACAAGATAGGATGATGAAACAAACTGGTAGATAGATTACAGGCTAGAGGTACTGAAGCTGGGAGAGACCTGCAGTAAGAACTGCAGGACTGGTATGTATGGTTGGAGCTATCACTCTAAGAGACAGTTTGAGTCTAAGATAAAGTGTGTCAGTGTGAATTGTGAGGCACTGTAATTAATGTCAGGCTGAAAGGGCCAGAATAATTTATGAGACTGAGAAGATACAGGGTTGAGAAGCATACTATTAATTAATGTTGAGATGGTAGGCATGCAGGATTGAGGATAAGGCATCCAGATTTAGCCACTAGGAATTGAGAGAAAAAATGAGCCTTTTGTGTGACCAAACAGGTCTGTGCAAGTGTATGTAATTTATGTGAGTTATAGGCTATTTGTCACGTTGCAAAACAGTGCCTATTTTGAAATGCTAATGACATCTTACATCACTGGGCCAAATTCTGCTTCAGATACTCTGGTGTACTGACAAATTCACCAGGACTGCTCAGACAAGACAGTAAAATGTAAGCAATTGACTTTTTAATTTTCAGAGCCTTATTGCATAGCAATCAGCAATTGACAGCATGTTAAAAACATCTACACTGCTGTTATTAAATCAGATTCTTTTTCTGAGTGAGAGAAAACTTGTGAAAAATCCTAATGTCAAACTGAAATCACTCACATCCATTTCTCACTGACGAAGAACTACAGCGCCCATAAAATTACTGCAGAATTATATCGATAAAGGGGAACTATTTTCTCTAACACCACATAGTGCAAAATCAAATGCAAAGGAGACTTAGGCTCTATTTAGTAACCACAGGTAAATCAGAAAGATGTTTGAATTCCCTCTGCAGGAATGTAAATGGAAAGAGGCGCTGTACAAGGCTGTAAAGAGATGCCTGCACACTTTCCCCAGCAGTGCCTGCTGTCTCCAGGACCCGTGTAGCAAAGGCTGTTGCAGAAAGAGGAAACAGTGGTGCTGCCTGGATTGGGCAATGGCTACTGGCTGCTGCTCCCCAAGCGACCAGCAAAGATCTGTCGAGGACCTGTCTTCTAGGGCAGCATATGGTTTGCTAAACGGTTTTGCAACTGGGGGATGGCACACATCCAGGTAGCTTTCATTCCCTGCCAGAATTTTAAAGAGATGTTAACAATGTTTACACTTTTCAGTTTTGACAGCCTCTAAAAATTACCTATTTAAACCTTCTCTCCCTCTTTGACAACACAAAACTCAGCTCCTCTTTCAGATGCAAAGCGCCCCAGTGCTTTCCGAGTTCTCATCGCGGGGCTGAGAGGAGAGAAATCAGGTTGCCAGTGCCACCGCTGTCCCTCTGCCCCACCCCTGGAGCCTTCGTCGGTGCTGCAGCTCTGAGTGCCCTGTGCCCATGCCGCCCAAACCCAAGAGGTGGGAAGGAACATTTCCGTGCTGAACAAATTCAGTGCCTCAAAGCTGTTTGGGGGAGTAGCAGTGGGATTGTAACAGCTGCTTTTTTCTATTGTTCAGTCTTTCATTGGGAAAAAAAAAAAAGGGGTGATTGTTTGTAGGAGATCCATTAATAAAACAGGTGCAAATGAGAATCTCGCTTGCTTGCCCAATGTGTTAGTTTTGATAGCTATGTTCAAAGATAAGGAATTCCCCTTCATTACTAGATCAGGCATCTTCCTCTCACCTTTTCCAAATACACATAACTAACTCTACTGTTATGTTGATGATTATTATGATGAAGACTGATTTGTACAATGTTACCAAGAGAGTAATAAAAGCCATGGAATGTAACTCTCTCACAAAGTTCAGAAAAGGAAGATAACCAGGCTTGTGGGCGAGGCTGTTAGTGGAATACTGCAGCACATCAGGAGATGTTTAAATTAAATGTAAGGACCAGCACTTTTTGCAAGGTTAAGGACAGACACCATAGCCAGAATGTTTCATTTCCAAATGGACATCTGGCAAATATTGATCTACAATAGTATTTAGTGTGTAATGGAAAGTACAGGTTGTTACATGAGCAATCAATAGTTTTTTAGATTATTGATCCTTACAGTGGCCATTGATTTCTTTTTTTTTTTTAGGAGATAGCACAGTCTAGTTTTTCATTTAGCTTAGTTTAAAATAATTGGATTGCAAGCTGTGTGCCTGTATATGTGGAAAGCAACTCAATATGCAAATATTGTTTCTCATCATTGACAACATATAAAAAATAAATACTCACTTTTAAGTGTTTTTTCTTCCCTGTCATGAGTAGGACTACTTGAATATAATTTTAATAAGATGGAAAATGAAGTTGGCTTCAGAAGAGTGCAGAGGCCACCATCTCCCCTTTGCTGTGCGACTAGAACATTTAATCAAAAAAATTCTCTTAATAAAGTCATCTGTTAGAATGAACACATAAGGGATCTATCTGATTTCTCTAGACATGTTATCACTCACTCTCATCCCAACTGATATAATTGTTTGCTTTCTCCTGCAGAGAAAACATTCTGTTGCCTACTGCTTGGGGACTTTATAGAAGTCTCATCAAGTACTCTTGATTGTACTGCATTTTATGAACTGTAAAATAATCTGATAATATTTTTTGTTCAGTTAAAACAAGCTCCATATGGGGAAGGACTGGCATACCAGAAATGTCAGTAAACTACGAGCCAGGTCATGCCTTGAGGTGTTAGTTCGTGTGATTGCTATTTATATTTCAGTGCAAACTGAGTCTTTCTTTTGACCAAGGCGTAATATTCCCACTACAGGCAATCACCAGCTAAAGCTCCAGCCATCCTGTAAATAAGTTAATCCAATGTTTGCATTTGGTTCCTCCTGCAGGAGCTAGAAACAGAACTGAGGTGTTTATAGTACAAGCTCTATGCTCATCTCTGCTGACTTTTAGAGTAAATAAAGAGTCAAATGTATGCACAGAGCAATGCTATTTATGCTATCTAGACAAGCTGAGAATGCATCATTTTGCTGTACTGCATTTTCCCAGATCCAAGAAAGCAAACCACAAATCTTCCTGCTCTTATCTAGCAAGTAACTCTATACCACTACTAAATCAACAACAGCAGGGAATGGAACTATTTTTTCAGGTGTCATATATATCCCAATGCTCTGTCTGTCCTGAAGGTCATATGTCAGATCATTCTGGGAACAGATTTTTATCCAGTCTGAAAACATTAATCACTTACAATTTAACATCTAAGCCAAACAAACAAAACCCAGTCTACCAGAAGTATAACAAAACCGAAAGTTTTCCGTGTAAATTTAAATAAAAACTGTCTTAGAAAATGATGCAATTTGACCACTGCAGAACAAAAAACTGGGCCGATGAGTATTCTGAGATTTCACCCCTGACATTGTTTTAAAATATATTTGTGTAATACACCTGTGGGGGCTAGTCTCTGGAACCAGTGCATACCTATGTATTTAAGAATTAGAGATTAAGAATTCAGTACAGTTCATGTTCTGGTAGGATTACATGGGGTATTTGTTTATAATTAAAGATTTCCCCCTTGTTTCAGGAGTAAAAAAACTGCAAAAGCCTTCAGTTTCCTATCTTAGTGTTACATAAAGGTGAATTTTACCTACAATGTGAAATCTGAAACTGAATCAAAACTACCTAAAACAATCTAGAGTTACTTTGGTCAGGATCTAGAGTCAGACCTTTCTTAAATTCGTTTTGATTGCAGATGAAGGGCTGCAAACCATCCCTCCCTCTCAGTGATTATTTAGGTTAAAAGAAGGTGTGAGGTTTGATTTGATCTGGGCCCATCTTTAATAACTGCTATCAAAACCAAAGATTTTTTGGCAGATTGCTAAACTTTCTTGTTGACATCAAACCAGCAAACAAAACAGGAAAAAAGAGCTTTGTCCTACAGGCAGCATTTTAGTCTTTAGGACACCGAAAGTACTTTAACTTGATGTCTCTTGCTGCTTCATTAGTCTTGCCTTGATTGTAAGATAAAGGCTTATGCAAGTGGCTGTAGAACCTAAAAGGCTGTTAATTGTTTGAAATATCAACTGAAGCAGCTTTCTTTTAGAGTGTGGTCTATTTTAGCATTATAAATTCATTTTGGATGGGAGCTCCTCTATTAGAGCCGTTTTGATTTTTTCAATCTCTGCCTTTCTATGAAGAAAAACCCCAGCATTTTAAGCATTTAAATGACTTCTGGGCAGTAGCTATTTATCTCACAAGACAGTATTTCAGGACATCTTTATTTTCTTTGAGAAACTGCAAAAATACAGTATAATGTCATTTATTGCTGGATGTGCATGCAGAGCAATATTGTTCTGTTGCCTGGTAACCAGTGAGAGGGAGGCACTTTGGAAACACTGATGGAAAAAGAGAAAGAGAAAGCTCAACTGCACACACTTGAGTAGAAGATTTGTAAAGGTAGATCTGAAGAGGAGTTTGGGTCAAGGCTCTCATAGGGTTTTGTAAATTTTTTTCACATCAAAAAGCCCAGCAGGATATTTTCTTGTGTTGGAATTTAATGACCAGGCTTATTTTCTCAAGCCATGTTTACAATTTGCATACTTCAGAAAGAGAAATGCTCTTTTTTCCTTCACATGCGTTCTTGAATATTTTTGAAGGTGTGTTCTCCTTAGAACAGAGCACCGATAGTGTTGTAACAAAACTAATATGCTGAAGTGTTTTGAACTGATATTCTTATGAACTGTGAATGATCATGGACATATTTTTAAAGCTAAAATGCTCTGACAGTTTCTGAATTAGTGAGCTCCCAGGTATCATAATACAAACAACTATCAAAAAGTAGATTTGCTGAGTCAAACAAATAATCACAAAACAAACGCAGAAAATATCTTCGCTGGAGTTCAGCCTGGCCACTGCTTCCTGTTTTACAAGCAATGGAAAGTCAGCACAAAATCAAGGCAGAAGAGATGAGCTCGCAGGAGCCAGTTTAACCTTTGGCCAAGCTCAGACAAAGTGCTGGTGAGGGTTTCAAGAGTCTGGGTTGTTGTGTTGTTCTCTGATGCCTCCCTGGCTTCCTGCTTCTGACCAGTGTCGGGGCACCAGTGCCGGGCTTTGCATGGCCCTTCCTCGCCGCAGAGCGAGCAGGAAGTGCCTGCAGGAACATTTATTGCTGCAAGATTTACTGCAGAGCTTTGAGAAGTGAAAAGGCTGGTGTAGCCCAAGTGTCATTGGAGATAGTTTTCAAATTTCAAGGTGTTCACTTGAATAGAACTGAATGTAACTTTTATTTTTTTCTGGCAGCTAGTTAAACTCGGAACCTGTGTAAACCTCGTTGGCTTTACCTGTAATGTTTTACTTCATGTGAATATCAGAATTCTAAGAAGGAGGAGTTGCACACCTCTGGATGTTGATCACTTCACTGATTCCTAGCTACTGGAAAAATTAAGGTTAGAGATTAACTCTTCCATTGTAACCTTCTGTGCCATTCAGCTGGTGGCAGACAGCTCATAGAAGAAAGCATCAAGAAGAAGATAACCCTTCATATTGGTGTGTTAGTTTTTCACATTTCGTCTTCTAGAACAGTTTGAAGATCATAAAAAACACAAGTAGACAAGAACTAGAAAATTCTTAATTAGGATCTCACTAATTAATATTTACTATTTACTTATATAGGTATTGTATACATATCAGGACCAAGAAGAAATACAGCTCTAATAGAAAACCTTGGATTTTTTTTCTAAAATCATGAATCTAAGTTATTTGACAGAAGTCTGGAGGAAGCTACAAGATAAACTCTGTTGTTCTGAATCCGTGATTACACCCTTTTTAAGAAAATTATTTCCTCCTAGTAGAGTGGTTCACTGAGATCTCGAAGCCTTGCTCTCAGTATGTCCCAGCAGAAACCATTTACAGATCCCTCCCTATTTTGGAGAGGTCTGTGAGTGCCACACAGAGCTAGACTTTCCTGTGAAACCTCATAAAAGGTATATTCTCTTTCTTTTCCATGCTTGGTACCTCCAAGAAAGAACCTGTAAGTGATGACAAAATCTCATATTTTGTGAATTTATGTTAATGATACTATATAGGAAATATACATCAGTAATGAGGTCAGACTGCCATTCAGTCTCTATAGAGGAAGAATAAAAAACAAAGTCTGAGTTATGTCTCATGTCATTAAAAAATGGACTTGCAGGATTATAAGGCAAAAAGCAACATTCAGCTTCCATGCTGCAATACTAGTTTATGACTAGAGAGACAACATAATGCCAGGGTATTTTGATGTTATTTTTCCTTCAAAAATGTCGGTAAGTTTGGGGTCTGGTCATTTGCCCTAATTTTTACAAAACCCACTCCCTCACAGAGATGCAGGAACTACCCTTCCTGCAAGTGTTGGCCAGAGAGCAAATGAGGGGTGACAGAGACTTAGCCATGCTCTGTGGGGCAAGTTTGGGGTCACACTCAGACCCTAGTATGACCTTATCCTTGCAATCTCAACATATGGAAAACACTGCAGAAAAGCACACCGTCAATTAGAAACACCTTATATTTCCTGGAAGTAATTATGTACCTTTTACATGGGGTTGGATTGAAATTTGATACATTAATTATTCACTGAATATAAACTTGCGTACTTCAAATAATCTGGAAGGCAATTATTACTACATAAAATATTTGTGTAATAATAGTAATTGCATATGATCTCGCAAAGGGTTCAATCATTCAAAGTGTTGAATAGTCTGTGTCCATAGAACAAAATATTTCAGGACAGGTTTAGCTTTACACAAGTAAGTAGTCCCATTGACCTCACTAAGGCCACTCATCCACTTAAATGTCAATATGTATCTAAGTGCTTTCCTGGACTAGGCCAGAACGTTTTGTCTTTTGTAAGACAAGGTCCTGAGAAGACCTGTTGCAAATGGCTGTAAGTCTGCAGAGTCCCAGAAAAGCGAAGCAAAATGAAAAAGGAGAGTATCACATTATAACTTAGCTGCTCATTTATTTAAGGAATGTAGTTTATCATTAATGATTGGCATTATTGCAGACAGAATTATTGCTATTTAAAGGCGGTAATAGTAGGAAATATGATCAGATATTTGAAACTCAGAATAGGCCTAAAAAGCAGAGGGACTGTGACTGTGCCAGAGATAGTGATTATCTTATCAGTGACTCAGAGTTATGGGGTTCTCTGGAAATCGTTCTGCAGTAGGGGACTATTTTGTGCATTACTCATTCCAGAGTCCCAGTGATGGAGCTTCAAAACCAGATTGCCTGAGGATGGAGTACACTCCCTCTGGATCCTCGTCTCTCTGGAGAGTCTGAAGTCCATGAACTCCTGTCCACAAAGGTCCATTGTAGAGGATTGATCTTAGCCCCATGAAAAAATGGAAAAAACCTAAATACCAGTGATTGTCTCTTCCTTGATGAAAGCGAATATAAGGTAAGCCCAAGCATGTCACTATGAATGAAATAGAATTCCCTTCAGGGTAGCTAATGTAGCTGTGGTTTTGCAGGTCATAGTCTCAGTTGGTGTGGCCAACCTAACCTCATGCTCACGTTAATAATTGAGAGTGTGGCAAATTTCTCAACTGCCTTTGTAGAAGAAAAAAAAAGTGTATGTAATGCTTCTTACTTTCAAAGCAAAATACAGATATTCAGATAGTCTTGGTAGTTTTAATGAAATCACCGCTCACAAGATGTAAAATATGTAATGTCAAGCTACTGCCCAGCACTTTTTGCCTTTTTGGGAATAACTGTTTGCATTATAACAGCTTTTTTGCTAAAGTGAGAACCAAGAAATGAGTGTATCAGGTATACCTAACTATACATACTTCCACACACAGCTGGCACAACCCTATGCTCAGGCAGAGCAGAGACGAGGCCTTGGCTAATTGTAGTCTGCATCTGAAAGGAAAGCAGCTCTGTGTGTAGAATGGTATGTTTTAATACTTGGTGGATTTGTAATCACAAACTGTCCACAGGTCAAACAACAGGTCAAACAGTTGTTTTGAAGTGTACAACCAAGACGGAAGCTTTGCTTTGCCTGCCAGGTGTTTCAAGGAAATTTGTGCTAGTGAACTGAAATCCTTGGCTACAAGGAAAAGGAAGAATTACTTTGGAGTATATCTGTATATCTTAACACTAGCCCTATCTAAATTTAAAAATATACTAGACAATTTCAGGAAAACTAGTTCACATATAATGAAACAATTGTAATGTCTTAGGGTAACGATTTTTCTTCCGCTAAATTAATTTTGGCCTCCCACTGGGTTTATAAGTCATTCACATATCAAAATCTTAAGTTGATTTCAAAACACAGAAATTCAAATAAAGTACCTATTTAAAGTACCTACTGTTTCTCTGGCCAGTTTTTCTCTTTTCATTGGGCAACTCATGTTTACATTTACAACCAGTATTTGTGAGGTGTTTTCCACATTTGGTGCTGGGGAACAGGGCAGTACATTGTTCTTTAGCTTCATCCCCTCCTTTCACATAGTTTGTCTTGCTGGAAACATCTATTTCATCTGCTTCATGTAACTTCACCTATTTTTTTTTCCCCAGAGCACAGCTTTGTATTTTATTGGGAAAACTAAGAATATTCAGAATGCGAAAACAAAGAAAGTAATTGTGAACGTGTGTGTGTGTCTGTGTGCCCATAGCCATAATCCAAAAATCGTGCTGATAAACAATGTGAAACAAAGCATTATTAATAATTCAAGCAGCTAGGCAGCTGGAAAAAAAGTCATTGTTTTTTTCTCCCAGATGAACAATATTTAAAGAATTTAAGTGGTGCCTCTTCAGTCAGAAGAAATTAGTGAAATCAGCAGAATTGAGAGTTCTGAGATAATTGGTCAGAAAAAGAGTTGAACTTAGTTTTGAGGAGTTGGATTAAACACACCTGCACTTCTAAACTCCCAGGGAACCTTTGTGAGGCTTTAAAAGATAGGAAATTAAGTAAATCAGTCCCTGAATTTCATTGCCTATCTTATGTTAAAATGCTGTACTTGACGAAGATTAATCAAGATAATTTTCCTTTCATTGACACCATCACCCTTTGCACCTGTAAAGAATAATTTATGCAAAATGGCTGGTTTTATTATAGTGCCTTTTACTTGAGACTTCAAATAAGATTTAAGTGTATGTGGCGCCTTAAAATAATTAAAACAAATGAAAAAAAAAAGATGCAGACTGGTAGAAATCAGTGGACTCAGCGGGTATACACGAGTGAATCCTTCTGGCATACAGTGCCTCAGATCTTCACTGCTCTTGGTCCTAAATTCCTTCTAGCTACCCATACATATATGACCCAGAAAACATCTTTTTCTAGAAAAAGATGAGCAAGTGCTCAGGAAGGCAGTCAGAAATTTTGGAGGTCCTGATTTCTAAATTACCCAGAGAATATCTGTGTGGCCTTTTGGGAGCAGATGCAAGCTCACACTGTTTGTGCTCCAAACTGGACAGCGAGGTGCCAGCTCTGAACGGGATCCATGCTTTTATATGGTGTCAACAGCAGCAAGCAGCAAGGCGATGTCAACTGGGGCTTTTAGGCTTCTTTGTAACACAGATACAAGTATAATGAATTTTAAAAAGATTAAAAGCAGTCATCTGATCTTATTCTTCACCAACAGGTGAATTCACATCTTGTTTCTTGCTTAGGAAGAACTTCAGAACCTAAGGGGAAAAAAGAAAGAATTTTAAACAGAAGAAAACCACAGCATCTCTTTCCACAGAAAGTGACTTTATTAAGTACTGAAATGAGCAATGTCAAATAGCTAAGCATGCATTTAGGCCTCAGCTGCTTCTGCTGGACAAAACACATATGTAACAGATCAATGTTGGCAAAGTAATCTGTAAGAGAAAATCCCTTCTTCAGTTTGTCTGTTACTTACTCATTGCATCTGAATGTGAGGAGCTGTTGCATTCATACTCATTCCATGAGATCAGTTTAGTTTCCTTCTTCCCCTGTACAGCCATAACCCTTGGCAGCTAAGTTAAGTTATCTAAATTTTATATTGATAATGTATTTTAAGGCTTTCTTTGTAATAATGTGTTTTCCTTCCATCTTATCAATCTTATTTAATTTTCTTTTGTCTTCTTCTGTCTTCAAATTTGTTTTTCAATTCTAATGACTAACAGTTTTTATTCTCTTTCTGCTACCATGGTTCCTTGGCTTTATCTTCCTCTCTAATTTTGACTTGCTCTTTCACTCAGTGTTCACTCTTTTCATTTTTCCTGTCTCTGTATTAGTGCTACGGAATATAATAACAGTAATCTTGAAACTTACTATAAGTAAAGGTTAATGTTTTTACTATTATGTCCTATTGTCCTTCTCTGCTGGCCCTTTTCATAAATTTTCTTCATTCATGCTCTTCCCCTACTATTTTCCTAACTTTTCTGGAGTTTCTTCTGTCCTTGAGCAGTGACTTAGGAATGCTCAGAGAATTGAACTTCATTGCAGCTTCTTATCTTAGATGGAGAAGGGAAAAGCAATTTGTACAAGGAATTCAAGAAAAATGTATAGATCCCTACAGAAAGGGGAAGTCAGATGAGAAAAGGAAGGATGGAAGGGCTTTTTCTGTACAAAAAAGTTAGAGGAGTGCCAGCTGCAACAACTTTGTTTTCACAGCCTGAAGTCAAAATGTGAGAGAACTAGATATGTGAAGTCAGAATGTGAGAGAACTAGAAAATCTTCAAATACTGCTTAGTTTTACTGTTATCCCAACAGAGATTTTCCCTCCTGGTGACTCTTCTTCCAGGGGTAGGTTGCCATAGCAAAGAACAGAACAGAAGCTGGGAATTTCCTTCTGGTTTTTGGCAGAAGAAAAGTGGTACTTTCCCTTTACTTCAGCTGCTGTTTACTCAGAAAATGAGTATATTCTGTATTATGGCTGTATATTAACAGAGAGATTTTCTACATATATTTTTCTGAAAATCCCGAGAATATAGGAAAAATTACATTAGTGGTCAGGACCCTGAATTTCATGTCTGGTTTATGCAAAATATAAATGTTTAAGAGAAATTAAAAAGACAGTTACCTATCTACTGATTCCTGTCATTTTGTGGTAGTTGTACAATAGATGTTTTGTTAAGGTCTTCTGACTTGAAATTTCAACCATAAATCTATTTATAGTAAAGGGGTTTTGAGTATGCGTGTGAAACCATCTATAAATACTGTCATTTTTTCACATTTTTAGAACAAAAAATAAAAACAACTATGACTGTTGACTTATGCCTCAGAAGTTGGAATACTGGATAAAAAAATTAAATGGTGGAATTGACTTCTGTTAAGAAGAGTGCTGGTTAGTGCAACATACCCAAATCTACCATCCCTAAGGGACAGGAACTGATCTTAATTGCTAATGTGAGCAATACAAAAATTAATGGGATTAAGGAACTCCATTATAAGCTTTAGGGCAGGATACAATCTCACTGGCTATTGTCTTGCAGTCTACCAGTATCCATGTGAAACAGCATGAAAAACTATGTTCCCCATGTGTTACCAAACCTTTTTAAACCTGCTTCAAATAATTTGTGCTGTATGATTCTTCTCACATGACTGAAAAGTAATGCATTTATGTCTTGGAGTATAACAAGTTTAATCAACTCCTCTCTCAACCCCTGTAGTGGGCATATACTAAGAATAAAATGTGATTTCATGTAATTCAGAAAAGTTGCTAGGCTAAAGTAAATTATGTGGATTTTGACTGCCATTCAATGAAGGCACTTCTTTCCTGTTTTATACATGTATATTCCTCATTTTGTGGTATTGTGTTGCAAGGTTTCTAACAGGACAAGCTGACACCAGCATACAGTTAATTGTTTATCAGCAGAAGTGTGTGTGTGTTAACTCTCCCATTAAACCTTCAGAAGTGAAGACATAACACACTGCAACTCCTACTTAGCACATGTAGGCCCAGTGTTTACCCCCATGGACATGATCAAATGAAGACAATTATAGAAGGAACTCGGGCTGCCAAAAAAATTCAACTGATTTTATTTACTTACTCACCTATAATGGAAAAGATGCAGTTTTTCTCAAAGGAGTGAAAGTGTTTAATATTCTACTATAATGAGAATTCACAAAGCATATAATGCTGATATTACAAAGCAAAAGTTTTATGTCTTTTTCTTTGTGCAAATTTAATGAAAGCTTTTGATCACTATTAACACTTTTGTTAGTTAAAAAAAAGCTTGAGTTTGAAGAAGTTATAAAAGCTCATTGTGGGCTATTTTATTGGCATGCTCCTGTAATAACAGAGTCAGATGCTTCAAATGACAAAAGTAGATGACTTATGAAATGTCTTATGTCTCACAAGTCAAATGCTTCTATATATACGCAGTGCTTACTAACAAATATAAGGAAGGAAAAAAAGAAATCCGATCCTTTGCAGAATCCCGGCTCTCATCTGGTTTTTGTAACTCTGTAACTTCTCCTTAGAGAGCAGAGTGCAACGCCAAGAGATGGGAAACACTGTATGTTCTTTTTATTGACTCCTCAGAAACACATGAAGAGCAGGTTTGTTGTCCTGGTCCCTCTGATAAAACGTATGTGCCTCTGCTGAAATGGGCATGATGCAAGTCTTTTCCAGGGTGCCTGCCTTTCCTCGTAGAAGAAAATGCAAATTTTGCTCCACTGAAACTTTATCCAAGAATACCTCAAATAGTCTTGCTATAAAATAAATTTTTCAAATGGTGATATTAAAGACAAAGATTTGATTTTCAGCCTTTTCAAGAATGGCAAACTAACAGCATGGTATTAGAATAGGATAAACTGTAAATTTCTGTTAAAATAACTCCAGGATTCCCAAAAAAGTTACTCAGATTTAGTGCCTAGGTCAAGACTTTTTAAAAAGACTTAATTTCTAGTTTGCAAACTGAGGCCTTAAGGAAGGCCTCTGATATCCAGAAAGCCCTTCCTGTCTGCTCTTTAACTTTCCCTTAAAGTCTTCTCTTTTAATGGGCAGGAAGGGAATACTCTCTTTCAAATTTTAAACACCTTGACCTTTTGAAAACATATATACAAAGAGTCTCATATCAATATGATTTAAAGATGTGCTGCAACCAACTAACCACTGCAGCATGATAGTCTTAAAAACAGGCAGTTTAGAGAACTGTTGAATTATCTTGATTTAGAAAATCGCTCCTCTTGGATTTAAGAGCCTGTAGGGAAAGAGTAGATTTGCTTTTAAGCTCTTGTTAATTCTCAACCATCACATTGAGTAGGCTGGTAGCCAAACTAAAAGGCATTATAGGTAGGATAGAGAGCAAACATTCCTTAAGCTGTATTTAATAGGCTAAAATGGTTGAGCTGCTTGATTAAAAAAAAAGAAAATCTCAGAGTTATAGAATCATAGCATATCCTTAGTTGGAAAGGGCCAATAAGGATCATCAAAGTCCAACTCCCAGGAAACTCCTATAGTCACTGCAAGTATAATGAACTTTCCAAAACTGCAAAGAAAAGAATTAATTATTTTAATGTACACAATGTTAATAAATGCTCTGCAGTAGACACATCTGTCAATTTATGTTTTCCTACCTCTTTCTGACACCTTTAGGGCACATTGTACTGCCTGCACATTTTATGGGCATATAACACACCTGCACCTTATAGATGTTGTATACAATAATGCATTATTTAGAGATAAATTTGGCTTTGGATTAATTATTAATCAGATTCCAACTGTAATGGGACAGCTTAAACATGTATACTTAATTATAAACAAGTATAACAAACAAGTATGTGCTAGACTGTGACCTGAACAATCAAGTCAAGCAATTTAAATTATCACCAGAATTGTAGAGATACTTACAATAATGAAAAAACGTATTTCAAGCAGAGGTGTCAGAAAAGCAACATTTAAACAAGATAACTGCTAATTAAAGTTTTTCATGTTTGAATAAAAAGTATTTGGTGTATTAGCAATAATCTGTATTTGGCTTTTTTAAACACTGGCCATGTAGCCACTGGTTAAGGGTTTAAACATATCCTGTTTCTTGGCATGTTTCTACTGCCACACTATTTGAGTTAGAAAAGTTCAATGGGTAATGTTAGCTTAGCTGTGGAACTTTGATATTTAATAGGATTTTATGAAAATGCCTAATATGTGCACATGACAGCAAGTTCTCACAGTTAAATATTGTCATAGAAGGGTCATTTGATTCCAGTATAATCCTTACTTCATTTAACAATTAAACAAATAGAGCCTGGGGAGCCCACTATTGAATAATGATAATGAAAACGTTTCTTCACCCCTTGATCTTCAAAAAGTTCTGGCAAAGAAAGTACACAGTTCACATTAGTATCACATGAACTACTTTGGAATCCTGATCTCATAGGGATAAACAAGGTCTCTATGGAGTAGCTCAGTCTTGGTGACCATTTCTGGGATTTGGTTTATCAGAAATGCCTCCTTTTGTACATGGAAATATTTTTCAGCTTTAAGCATTCAAAATGCATTTGAATAAACACCATGCTAATTTAAAGAAGTCTTGTAAAACAGAATGGGACAGTAAGAAAAATCAGTGAATGGTCATCAGAAGAAATCTTAGATTTGGAGAATTAATTATTTGCTACTTCCGTCTTGCTAGCATAACCCTTCTAGTTTAGTGTCTGATACAATGTTTCTATCAGTAATTGAATTTCACTACTTAGAATAAGCATAATACAGATAGTTTTACATTGATTCATGTTAAGACTAGATTCAGAAGTTTTCCTATTTGCATTGGATCATCATCTTCACAGTCAAAAGTCTGGCAATGTCTGCAGGTCTTGATATTCATTATGGAATTGCCAGGGCTAAAGTTCAATGATTTCTTTTTCAGTGTTGTTATCTTGTTTCTATACAGTTTGGACAGATAGGCAGAGTTGAAAAGGGTTTTTTCAATCCTTTTTTTTTTTTTTTCTCTGAGACAGGACTGATCAAATTTTGCTAAAGGCCTTAAAACTGGTATTCTGCTATGTGCATCTTAAGCAGCAAGATGACAGAAAGCACACATCTTCCTCACCAATTTACTGGCAACACTCTGTGACAAATGATTCTAATAACATTTTGTACCTGTTGCGTATAAATTTCATCTTTCAGAAGAAACAGTGACGCTCCTAATGACAAAGTGTCTCCTGTAGGGATGGTTTGTAATGTCCACATTTGTAGATACAATATTGGATATATTTAATATTCAAGGATGACTTTTCCTAATTAAAAGGCAAGGCAAGTTGTTCAGGCAAGAGATGTTCACATAAGGGCAAATGGTAAAATCACTGTATTACCAGTTCATGAAAACCACAAACTTTGGCTATTTCAGATCTTAAGTTTAATATTAATGTCCCTTGTGTTTACAGCCTAAATCCTGCAAATGTGCAGGTTTTCATTTAACCTTAAGCTTTGTTAATAGTTTGATTAAATTGGGACCGTATATGAGTCACGTAGCAGGGTCAGATTCTGAACTTCCTCGACCCACTAGAAATGATACTGGATAAGTAATATTGTCCAAAGAGTGTCATACTTTCCTCCAATCTGCATCACACCTTATGGTTCCTTTTCTGCTGCAGGGACAAGCACCATTGTTCAGATTGCAGACAGAATATTGAAGAAAATGCTCTCACCAGCACCAGTCTGTAAGTTGGCGGCTGTTCAATGACCGTGGGGACACAAATGTGAATCTCTTCAGGAAGAGGAGATTGAAATGAGGGCTCTCGTCCGCCAAGTGATCTAAACAGTAAAAACAGACAGAAGACATCATCCCTGTGGCTCTGTGTTTTGGAGTAGTAAGCTGTCCCTTGGTGTTCTGAAGGAGAAGCTGGAGACAGCTCAGGGCAGTAGGCCCTCATACAAAGGTGTGATGGCACTGCTCTGCAGTCCACGGTAAAGCCCTGGAGCTGGGGGACAGGGCTGAAAATGTACCCTTCAATCCAGAGTTTTCACCACCAGTATGCTGAAGGGGGATATTTCTGCTGCCTTATTCAAGCTATCTAGGGTAGGTATGTGATGTCTGTGCCAGGGGTTCCAGGCACAGTCAGTGATCTCCTGAGGGCAACTGGGGGAACCTAAATTAAAAGTGTAACGCTTTCATTCGACTATAATCTGAGTCAAGCTCCTGCATTAAGCACTTCAGCCAAATGCTGAAGGTCAGATGGTGTGGGTCGTCTTAGGTGTCTCTTTGCTCAGTGTGACTCTTTGCACTTTTATTTCTACAATTTCAAATTTTACTCGTGTTCTCAATGTATTGTCTCCCCAGCTGACTCAATTTCTGAATTTCAAGCAAAGGGCCAAGTGCCTCAACTCTGGCATTTCATTTCCCTTTATTCAACTTAATCGTGAAATATCAAGCTCTTGCAACATGCAGCCGTGTTAAGAGGTAAAAATAAATACGTGGCTCTCTAAGATACTGCTCTTCTACCGAGTCCCTCCTGTTCGTCTCACAGCAAACCTAAACAAAGCAATTTTTGGGGTACGTGAGGGCACTCCGGCCGGGCACGCTGTGTTGTGGACACGCTTGAGGGTAACTATCAAGCTGCAGTTTCCGTTAAGCTTTTAATATTCCAACACTCCATCACATTCGTTCCTTTTTAAATTAAAGGCTCTAATTGGACTAATTGGGCTCTCATTGGCCTGTCAGCTCCCGGTAGGGCGCGGGAACAGCGGCTCCACCGCCGCCCCCCGTCCTTCCTGCGCCCCTCGGGTGGGCAGGGCGGGTGAAGGGCCCGGGGCCCCGACGGGAGGAGCGGAGGATGCGGCGGGGCGCGGGGGCCGGCGAGCGGATTGCGTTGTGCCAGCCCGCCCGGAGCGCGGGGCGGGAGCGTGCGGAGGAACGCCGCGGTGAGCCGGGGCGCGGGAGGGGCGGGCGCGGGTCCTGCCCTCCGGCGGAGCGCCCCCGAGCTGCCGGAGGGGGGTGCTGGCGGCGGGGCCGCCCATCCGCGCGGGGCCGGCCCTGTGACTGCCGGCGGCGGCGGGGGGGCGAGCCCGGATCGCTCGCTCTGCCCTCCCCGGAGAGTTTGCTCGCGGGGGCGGCCGGGGCTGCCTCTCCTCTCAGCGTTGCCGGCGTTTTCACCCCAGGACTGCTGCCGGGCGTTGGGCCGGGGAAGGCGGCGGCAGCAGCAGCAGAGAGCGAGGGAAGCAGCCACATGAATCAGTTTCTCTCTGTATCCGGCTCCGGGCAGAGGCGGCGACCATAGCGGGGAGGAGGGGAGAGGGGGAAAAGCGGCTCCTGCAGCAGCGGCAGCCGGGGCTCCCCTCGCCGCCGAGGTGGGTAGCGGGGCCGCAGCGTGTGGGCGGGGGGCGGCTGCGGCCGGGGCTGCCGGGGCTGCCGCTGCCCGGCCGGGCTGTCTGCGCTCCGGGGCGGCTGCATGTCGGCAGGCAGCGGGAACGGAGAAAAGTTGCCGAGGGCGCCCGGGGGCTGCCCGGCGGGGCGGCGACCCTGCTCGTGTTCCGCCGCTTCTGGCCGCCGCTCGTGGCCGGAGAGCGGCTTCGGCGGATCGTCCCCGCCGTGTGTGGGACGGGCTTTCCCCCGGGCCGGGGCCGGAGGCTTTGGGGCGTGTTGTTCTGCAAGTTCTCTTTTCGCTCCCGCTTCGTTGCTTCAGCGATTGTGGGTGTCGCTGTGTCAGGGTGAGAAAATACCGCCATCAACGCGTCTCGTTTTTCCCGGCTGAGCAGCCCCACAAGCGCAGTTCCTCCGGTCCCCTCCAGCCTCCCCCGCCCCGTGGCGGGCCGGTCCCCGTCCCCGCGGCAGGGCTGCGCTCTGCCCGCTCGGTGCCCCCAGCGGGTCGCGCGTGTGCGGGCGGGGATCCCGGGCAGCCCCTCTCCTCCCACGCTTGTCCGTGTGTGCGCGCAGGGCAGCGCGCCGCGATGCGACGCTCCCCCGCCTCGTGTGGGGACCGGTTGTCACGTTTCGTCTCCTTTTCCCTCCCCAGGTGCTGCGGGACTGGTGCTCGCCGAGCCGCCACCGACACGTTCCGTCCGTCCCCGCTTCCCCTCTTGGAGCTGCGCGGCCTCGGCTGCCAAATGCGCGGGGGAGAGAGACTTTGGCTCAAAATCCCCCGATCGTAAATAAGAGAGAAAGCGGAAGGAGAGCCACCGCCGAGCGGCCGCGGGAGGAGGGGAGGGGGGCAGCGGTGGTGCTTCTGCCGTAGCCAGGGAGGCTGATGGCGGAGTTTGGCAGCGGTGGCGGCACCGGCGGCGGGGGGCTGCCCTCCTCCCCGGGGCCGGTCCAAGGCAAGGTGGCGTTCAAGGCAGGAGATGGGGAAGGAGGAGGAGGCGGCGGCGGGAGATCCCGCTTTGATAGTGCGGGCAGCCGGGTCTCCAACGGGGACTGTGCCCAGCCGGGAGCCGGTGAGGAGCCGGGATCAGCTCCTCCTGCAAGCCCGGAGAGCAGCAGCAAAGAGAAAGGATTTTCCAGCAGTCAACAACGAGAAGGCAAACCCGGCATCCCCCGGAGGAGCAGCATAATTAAGGTAAGAGCTCTTGCTCCTCCCCATCGGGGTCTTTTTCTCTGTGACAGAGGCGGGGAGATGCGGGCGATACATTGAGCCTTGGCTCTAGATGAAAGGACAGGCAGCTTTTTTCTTTCTCTTTTTTCCTCCCCCCTGTGGCGAGGGGACTTGATTTTTCCTTTGTCAGAAGTGGACAGCAGTGAGAGGGTGGCTTTGTATATGGCCACGCTTGAGGGTAGCAGGGCGTCATGTTTTGAGGTTTATTAAAGTAGAAGGCTCTAACTCCTGTTAGGGAAGGCGAGATAAACTAGCTGGCTTGTGACAAGACAACATGGGCACCAGCCTGGCAGGGAAAGACATGAATTGCACAGTATGCTTGTTATTTGGGATGCACCTGTGCAGAGCAATTTAGTGGCTCCATTGGCTTGTGTGTGTGACAGGCACACAGCAGGTGATGAGAGATTCAGGATCTCATTGGGCTGGGGGTGGGAGACGGTATAATAGGGAACATTCTTCTTGTTAAAAATGACAGCTCGTTTAGCAGTAGGCTGAGTTGTACTTCACCTATAGAAACATGTTTATACTTAGCTCTGCATATTCTGAACGCTTGTGTTTCAGCTTGAAAAGTAGGGGGAGCATCAGTGGCAGAATGTAGCTTGGGCAAAAAGGAATGCATTTTTTTAAAAATACAATTATTTCTACAAATTGGCTTACTTTGGTCTCTTAAATCCATGGTTCCTCTGATATGTGTTGGGTTAGCTTTCCCAACCCCAGTGAAAAGGTTGAGAGAACATAGAGATACTGCTCCAATGGTATAACAGCTGTGAAATGAGGCACAACTTCAAGTACTTAAGATCTGAATTTAATCAAGATCAGCTAGATCTAAATTGAGCTAGATGTGTTGTCTTCTTAGATATTTATAAGCTTCCAAAATCAGTTGTGGTGGGCTGACCTTGGCTGGATTCCAGATACCTACCAAAGCCACTCTATCACTCCCCTCCTCAGGTAGACACGGAAGAGAAATAAAAGACTCATGGGTCGAGATAAGGATATAGGGAGAGATCTCTCAGAAATTAATGTCATGGACAAAACATGTCAGTAATTTGTTAATTACGGTTAATTTGGGGAAATTAATTTATTTCTAATCAAATCAGTATAGGATAACAAGAAATAAAGCCAGATGTTGAAAGCACCTTCCCTCCATTTTGCCCCTCTCCTGTGGTGCAGGGGATGTGGAATGGGGGCTGTGGTCAGTTCATCACATGTTTCTGCTGTTCCTTCCTCCTCAGGGGGAGGATTGCTCACACTTCTGTCCTGCTCCAGCATTGGGTCTCCTCCATGGGAGGGAGAACTTCCACGAACTTCTCCAGCCTGAGTCTTACCCACAGGGTGCGTTCTTCATGAGCTGCTCCGGTGTGGTTCCCACATGGGATCACCAATCCTTCCAGGAGCCCTCTGCAGTGTGGGTTTCCCACAGGGCTGCAGCCTTCTTCAGGCATCTACCTCCTCTGCCATGGAGTCCTCCTGCCCTAGGGAGCAGCCTGTCTCACCATGTCTCTCTGTGGGCTGCAGGGAAATCTCAGCTCCGGCACCTGGAGCACCTCCTCCCAGCCCTTCACTGACCTTGGTGTCTGCAGTGTTGTTTCACTTGTCAATTGTGCCCCCCTTTCTCTGGCTGCAAGTGCTTCCAATCAGTTTTTTTCCCTACCCTGTTAAGTCTGTTATCCCAGGGGCTCTACCACAGTCACTGGTGGCGCTGGCTTGGCCATCTCGGAGCCGGCTGGCATTGGCTCTGTCGGTCACAGGCGAAGCGTCTGGCAGCTTCTCACAGGAGCCACCCTGCTGCCAAAATCTTGTCATGCAAACTCAAGAGACATTACACTCCTTATCATTAAAATCCACATCCATCATACGATCTTCACAAATTTCAGTCACATCAACAAAAAAGAATTCCCCATGCCAAAATAAAAAACCACCAACATCACAACACCAGACAAAACACACGCAGTTCACCACAGTTAGAATGTAAGTTTCACACCATCAGTCCTTGTTTTGTCCATATCCTCTGTTGTTCTGTTGATTGGATGATAGAAAAACATGTAGAATATCAAGACTAGTAGTGTATTGAAAGTTGTGTTACTGTCTCCTGGGCCTTGCTGTAAAAACCAAGGGGAGAGCAAGGGCGGTGAGCAGTTGAACACATTTGACAGGCTGTACCCACCCTTCCTGTTTGAGCAGTGATGCTGGGCGTGTACCTGTGTGTGTGTGCTAAAGAAATCATAACAATGGACAGGGGCAGCTGAGCTTGGTATTGGAATAACTTCATATTTGCTGGATTTGCCAGAGATTTTTTTTAATAGGTCTGATACTTCTTAACAGTTTCTTGTTTCTTCTGTGGTAGCCCAAGAAAGAGAGTGGTGTTGTTGGCAGGGTGTGCCATGCTGTTGTACTACTTTGTAGTGTATGATTTAATTATACAGCAACCTTCTGCCTCTCTGGGGACCAAGCAAGGTCACAGTACCTAGGGATTTGTGATATATTAAGATCAAGAAGCATGAGATAAGGAAATAGGTTTTGAATTACAATTCGTAGGTACTCGAGTCAAGGTTCTTAGTTTCTACAGCAATGAGAACACTTTGGAATACAAAATTATTCAACTTTCTGCTATTATTGCTGCTGAATACCGTTTTGCAGATGTGAACAGTAATCTGTGCAGCAGACAAGAACTGATTACTAAAACTTTGTGTTATTATTTGAATAATTATCTCAAATGGAAAAATATGACAACACTGCATTTAAAGTTATGTGTTCCATATTTATTTTAGATATGACTGTTTTAATACTTTTGGGAAAAATCACTTGTCTAAATATATTCTGAATATGATTCTGCTTGCTTAGTTCAGCAGTTCAGGTGGTTTGAGTCTAGGTGTGTAGGTGCCTGGTTTTCACTATGAAACGTTCCGGAACATCTGGCACGGGTAGTAAACCTTAAGATGCTTCTTGCCTGCTCTTGAAGAACAGAAGTCTGTAAAGAGTGGAAAAAGTAAGATGTAATATGCTTTTGGGAAGTGTTCCTGGGCTTTTAATATCTTACATCACTAAAACTGCTCTTAAAGATGGTAACCTCAAGGAGCAGGTCTGTTCCTTGCAGTTGTAGATTTCATACATTCATGCAAAACATGACTTTGTAGTTGATCTATAAAATGCACCTTTATGGAATATTTAATACTGAAATACTGTGTCTGCCAATTACTGGTGTAGGTGTTTAGGTCACAAATGGACAATTGACATTTGAATAATAGTTCTAGTTCAGATTAAATGCTTTAGATCCACATGTTTGTGCATGAAAATCGGGAGCACAGATCTGTGTTTTATTTTGGTTTCAGTCTGTGCTTCCATTGGCTGTCTATTTTCATAACTCTGAGAAGAGCAGTTGCTGCCTTTTTCCCTTTCCTTTCTTACTTGCAGTCTCTGTTCCCTTTTTCCAGTAGCTCCATATTTTTTCTATCATATTTATTTTGTGCACCTGCTTTTGACTTTTTCTTTCTTGTTTGGTGTAAGATGATGTAATCTTCGAGGCTAAGGTGTCACCTAGGATGATGACAGGTGGTACAGCCGCTATTACCGGAAAAAGTAACACAGTCTTTATATATAGTATTTTACTTGGCCCTTCAGTCTCATGTATCAGCTGTGTTTAGGCTGAAAGGATTAAAGCTTGTAGTCTTCATTTGTAGCAATTTTAATGGAATAGTCTATTTTATTGCTTGCCTTTGTTGAACCAAATTTGAGGGCCAGGGACTACGTATATGTGTTTATAGAGACTTTTTCACTTTCTATTTATTATTATATGTATTTACGAGATTCTGATTTTTCAGGAGGCAATAATGATGATACATTGTGCATCCATGGGATTAAGGTTCTTGGATACTTGATTTGTGAACTAATTTATATGACGTTTGTTTGTATCTAGTGGATTTTGGGGTGGCATTCGTTTTTCCATAATATTTTCCTCGGTGCAGCTAGCCGTGGTTTCCTATTATGTAATATCCTAAAACATTTCCTATAATATTCTGTGAAATGAACTTTTAAATCTTGAAGTTCAAAGTGGGTTTAAGCATCCTGTGAACTTTTCTTAGCTATTCTGACAGTTGGCATTGAGCTTGCTTTATTTTTGTGTGAGGTTCCTCCACACCTTTCTTAAAGAGACTTGGAGGTGGTAGGCGTTTGAGAATCTTTAAGGCAGCAAGTGACTTCTGGTGTATGGGTGTGTTTCCTCAGAGCTGCTTGTTTCCAGGGGTGTCCAATAAATGCTTACAGAGCCTCATGGTTTCCCAAAGCTATAGACTTAGACAGAAAGAGATCCATGGGGATAAATACGTCTTTATTAGGAGACAGGTTGCAGTAATAAAACGAGAAGAGATGCATTTAGGAGAGACTGCAGTTATTTAGGAAGGCAGCAATGAGAAACACGGGGAGAAAGGTGGCCTTAGCATTCTATGAGCAGGCGTGTTTTTATCAACGTGTGTAGAAGCAAAGTCCAGGGTGGTTTTTTTTGCATATATCAATACTGACCTCAGTGTCAATAAAATTCTTGGCTGATAATTTAAACAAATTTGTATCTTTCTTTTTTTCTTATGGGTCTAAACTCAAGCTTTCATCCTGTAAAGTCATGTACTTGCTGAGCATTGTAAACTCCTAACTTTCAAAGCCTGTAAGAAGAGAAGAACCAAATTTAGCAGGTAGATACTCTAGGGTATAATTTTCAGCAGAGCTTTGCTTTTGAAACTAAACATATCTGTGTCTATGACAGGGGATTTAGACGGCATATACATCAAGATCTTCTTTCTTGTTAGAATGCCAGTATATGATGCTAACTTGCTCTCAATCTTCTGTGATCTCTAGTTCATACTGTAAACCCATTTGTATCAGGTGGAAAAAATATGAAGTATGGAGAATGTTGGATAGTGTTTTCTACAACTATGCTTGTTTTAAAGGCTTTAATAGAAACCCTTTTGTGTTCATGGTAAATTCTAATGTAGCATTTTCAGTGGACTTAGGTTCTCTGCAGTCCTAAATTATCTTAGCCACAGTTTTTGCAAGTCTTCATGGAGGCCCAGAAATAGGTCATACATATTTGGCTTCCATCTGAAAGTATATCAAGGAATTAGATTGCTGGACTCAGTTTAAAGTATATGCAATGACCTGATTTTCAATAATTTTTCATATTGCAAAGAAACCTGTGTAACGATGCAAGTAAACTTGATTAAGCAGTCTTCGGCCTGAAGATGCTAAGGTTCCTTAAGTTCAAAGGAAACAGCCACGGAGAGGAAAGAAGCAGAAAACTAACTTGTTTGGTTTACTCGTGCCCTTCCCCTTGGAAACAAAATGTGATAGTATCAAACTGAATTCCTTCTGGTTACAGAAGATCTTTGGAAGAAGGACGTGGATGTCCCAGCAGTAAAAGATATTTCGCCTAGAGCACATGTGCTAATTGACACCAAAACTGACAGCACGAAAAAAGCATATATTTAGGAAAGAAGGCTGTGATAGCTGAGCTCCCCCTACATCTTACCCTGGACAGCCATTGAAGCACACAGCCAAAGTGTAGGTTTTTCTGAGAGGCTGTTTCTGGATTTGTTTTCGTTTGTTTAGTTTTTTCTTTTTGTTATGCAGATCTGTGTTATCTCTGGTTTGTCAGTATGAGAGACCTGAATAGCTAATTGCAGCTCCATGAATCCTGGAGCTTTCTTTTAGAGGATGCTGTCTCTGTGAACTGTTGGACTCTCAGCCAGATTATAGAAGGTTACCAGCATCTATCCATATTTGTATTCCTTCTCCATCCTCTACTACTGATTGTGTACTGGCTTCCTAGTTTTTAAAAAATACAACATTTTCAAAAGAATATTTAACACCATAAAGATCATATCCTCTGTGATCCAAAAGCTGTGTACTTTAAGTATTTGCATTAGAGTATTATATATATATACATTAGACCAATGTACCAGGCAGTTTACTACTCGTGAACTGTGACCCTGTATGTCACAGCCACTGAGTGGGTGTTTGGTATGTATTTGATTTGCATTAGTAGTTTCTGTAGATCACAGTAATCAAAATTTTATTTGAAGATACGCAGCACACAAAAAAAAGTTGTAAAATGTATATGTTAAGACACTGCCTTTATGTGATTTAGTTAGCTTATGTGTTATAGCCCAGGAAGAGAAGTACTTTGTCCAAAAGCTGACTTGGAGCAGGAGCCTAATTTGAATGAATTTAGCTTCTCTGACTTCTCTTCTGGAAGAGCTTTTCTGTCTATTTCTCTTGACTGGGTAAAGAGCTTGGCTAGTGTGAATAATAGCAACTCATTCAACCTCTCTGCCCATAAAACCTTAGACTATCCACAAAATATGTTGTCTGTTCAGTGGTGAAAAATTAATTAATGGAATTAAGAATCATTATGAATACCTGTTGAGTTTTTTTACTTATGCCTATTATCAGGCTTGATCAGAGACATGACTAGTTTAGCCTATTTTTAAATGTGGAACTAGAGCAGTGGTGTCCTGCCCATGGCTCACAAATAATATACTGTGCTCCCATGATTTGATTGCATTTGTGGAAGATTAAAAGAATTTAAACAGAGACTGACAGGACAAGTTAACTGTGTAATTTCCCAGCCTTTGCTAGTCCATGGGTGATATTACCATCAATCCTTGTATTACTTGCACTGATTCTATTAGGAAAAACCCTTATATAAAATTCACCAACTGTCAATTTCTATGGGCCAAATTAAGTTGGAACACATAATATTAGTACAGGGATTCTAACTTATTTATCTTTTCACACAAATATGGAACTGTGTTCCAAATTTAGAAGCATAAATATAGACAGATTAGCAGGTAGATTTTGGGTGAGGAAAGGTATATAATAATATATGTGTAATATACACGGAGAGGATGAAATTATAAAAATGTGATAAAGATCAGCATGTGTGTGTATTGAAGAATGTTTAAAAACAGGGCTGAAAGAGACCTCAAGAGGTCAGTCTACTCTGCTCCACTGCTCTGCTACAGGATCAAATGTTAATAAATTTCAGTATGATGCTTTTGTCTTTTAATCACCTTTATTTGTGATCCTTCTATGCAGGCTACTGCCTGATTGTTCCTCTTTGTAATGGGCAAAAGCAATCATCTGCAAAAAGCTTGTACTTGTCCTACTAACTGCATTCTAATTATTTCAGATTACACCTTCAATTTGTCAGGTCCTTTCTGATTTTAACTTACCTTCTAACATACATGCAGCTCTTCCACCTTCAGGTAAACATTCTGTTTTAACGATGTTCTCATTTTATCATACGTGGTATGTGATTCCTTTTTGGTAAAGTGATTTTAGGTTTTGGTCCATGATCAAATTATATATTCCATGGTTAAAATAATAATTGTTTATTTGTATTCTTCACCGCCTGTAAATAGAGAAATATGATGTTGCAGAATCTAGTTCAAAAGTACAATTTATAAGAAAATATTTTTTCCTTCTAAACATATAAAAATAATAGTTGGTAAATACAAATTGATATTGATGCTGGATTGCAGCATTGGCACAAAAAGGGCCCTTTGGAAGGGGCTGGTTTGTTTGTCTTTAAGGAGAGTAAGTAGCAAGTGGCCTCTTTCCCTGTTTGGCAGCTGTGTTTATGAAGATATTGTTACTGTTTTACAGTCCATCTTCACATCTGGTGTGCCTTTTAAACGCAGGGCAGTGCCACCACTGCACTTACTTTTCCCTGTTGCAGAAGACTGTGCATGAAGCAGTCCTTTGAAAGGATTGTTGCCCATCCTCTTGACTGCAGTACATCTCTCAATATCTCCTGAAATCACTTATGTTCCAGAGCTGTCTGTGTAGACTCATCTGTCCCTTGTTTCTGTAGAGGAACATCCCTGAGTTCACTCACATGTTCCCTCCTAGACTCATGAATGTTCAGAACAGTGAAGAGTGCACTACAGTGAGTGACTGGAAATCAGCAGCACTGAGGCTCACAGTGTTAACTGGTGCAGCCTTGGGAAAGTAAAATAGCTGTGATTCATTTCTGCTTCTCTTGGGATTCCTTTTAATGTCATTTGGCTTTTGGAATAAGTAATAAAATATCCCTAAGTACTTCAGATTGTATACCATGCTCAGGGATCTTTTCAGATACCGAATATTCAGATTCTGGAAATAAGTGCAGGCAGACAGGAAGTATCTTTAAACAAACAAGCCAACTCCTTTCCAGAATAGCAGCTGACAGTTTTCTAAAATGAGCAATAAAAAATAGCAAGATATTAAGCTGGATTTCAAAAGTAACTGTAAAAATCTTTAACAAAAGAAACTTTTTTAGGTGTTTTATTTTAGTATAAGAAATGGGCACCTTACAAGTATACAGCAGGTAATTGATATTATGCCTATTAGTGTTATGTCTTAATTCCTTTGCTAGAATTGATTAAAATAGGTCGATATTTCCTTTAAATTATGAGATAATCAGTATTGCAGGAGAAAAAGAACTGCTGCTTTTTTGGTAAAAAACACATCCACAGAATTTTCAGAAATCTACTGATGGTTGAATTTCTGTGATTATAATTTTCCCCCCATTTTCTTTTTTTTTTTTTCTTCTTACCAGCATTATTATTTTGCTTATATTAAAAAAAAGGCAGAGCATTATACAGTTCTGTGTGTGCTTTGATGTTTTAGCATCTATGAATATATCCCCATCCTTTACTGCCCTTTTTAGTTCAGGATCGGAGAGGAGGAATGGCTGTGGAATTCTGCAGCAGCAGAATGGTCTGCATGGGTTCTGTTTTGTGAAGTACCTCTTATGATGGAAAATCCAGGATGCTTCATATATTTCATTACCTAGTTCCCTATGATAAAATGTTTGACATTGTCAACTGTTTGCTCTAGCTGCATTCCTTAAAATAAAATGTAAATGACTGCTTATTTAAAAAAATGTAATTTCATTGCTTTGTATTACCAAAGTGTACTTTGGACTAAAAGGACAGGAATTCAGCTTGTTTTAAAGCTTTTGTTAAGAATGTTTTTTTTCCTGTTGTTGGAGGTTTTAGGATAGGCAGTTATTTATTGATTTTAAGTAACTTCTGTGAACAGTACAGGGAGACCAAAAAAAAAGGCAAGACAGTGACTTTGTATACTCTACCATGCTCTTTATGTTTAGTAAATTTAAAGTAGAATGAATCTCTTTCATGTACACATTGCAGCAAATGTTAGTTTCTGAGTTGCTGAAATAATACTTGCATCATTGCAATATTCACGTTTGCAATGTAAATACATACATTTTTGCTGCATAAGGCAGGAAAAGCTTGGTAATAGTTGGAAATAAATCACTTCAGGAAATGACTTGAATCAACTGAAATGTGTTTTGTTGTTTACAGAGAATGGTCCCTAAATAAATTTTTTTTGAGATATGTTGATAGCAGTTTGTTTCAAAAAAACCTGTAAATTCTAGAGTTCAAGACTAAATATTTATGTGAAATGAGAATGTATGTAGTCATGCACATTACTACCACATAGTGGAGAAAGCTTGATCAGACATGAGTAGTTTGAGTCCCTGTAGTATTAGGTTGCCTTGCTTTTGGAGAAGCCCCCAAGAACTTTAGGCAGCTTATTGGATGTACTTCATTTGTTAAACCCGAGTGCCCTCTAATTTCTCGTTGTACTTCCCAGCTGTAGTAGCTGCAGAGGTATGTTTCACAAGCATTGTTTGAGGTTAACATTTTCCAGCTTAAATGACATGTGCCTCTCGCCTGGTCCTTCTCCAGTGAGTGGCCTGCTTGGTGTGGAATCTGCTCTGAGAGTGCTGGTGTAGTGTGAAGGCACTGAGTGCTTTCAGTTGTGAGAATTATTTTGTGGTATTTTGTAGATTTAGAGAGATGCTGTGGAATTGATAGTGCTGGTGTTTCACTAGCCTGCTCTCGGCCTGGATCCGGTTTGTGTCTGTCACCTCATCTGTTGTGTCACCCTGCCTGCTTGTCCCTCTCTTTCTTGGGTCTCTCTGCATCCTTTGTACGGCTTGGCCTTCCTGCTTCAGCAGTGCCAGCCTGGCCACACTCTGCTTTTTGTCTGGAACAGCTGGTGGAGAACCTTTTATTCCCAGCAAAGGGCTGGAGGAGAGCAGAACTCTGTGTGCTCTGTGCAGTACTTGGTGTCTGCTTGTGAATCCCCAGAAAAGGAGGGATGAAAAGGGAGTGCAGACTCCAGTGCAAGGCACTCAGCCTTCCCAGTGGGTTGAAGTCCCACAGGCTTTGGGGCTTGCACCTGTCTGTGATGAAGGCTGACTGCACAGCTTGGGTAGATGCATCTGTTCGCCCCAGCCTTCAAAAGCTCCCAGCCCTTGTGAATTTTAAGGATGGCTGCTGGGGTCAGGCTGAAAAGTCCATTTGGCTCATGATGTTGCCTCCAACAGGAAGACCAGAAAAAGCCTCTTTTCCTGACATCTGCTTCCAGCCTTAAGTGATCTGGAGCTAAGATGCATTTAATCCTTATGGGTGGTTTTTCCCTCCCATTAATTGTCAAAGGCCAGTTTGACATTTGGAAGCTTTTCACCACTGTAACATCCTATGGCAGTTTCTTGACCATGTGTTGTTTGAAGAAGTCCTTTTTTTTCCCTCTTCGTTTTTTAATTTGCATGGTTTTCCCAGGCAGCTATTTACTTTTTTACCTGGTATCCCTCTGTTCTTATATTAGAACAACACTTTCTCTTTTCCACAAGTGAGCTGAGAGGTGTTCCTCACATTTGCTTTATGTAACTTTTTTTCGGGGCTAAAAAATCTTGATGGTTTAGTTGCTCCACCTATTGAAGCTTTTCTATTGTTTTTGTATTGTGGTGCTCTTTTATATATTTTTTTTTTTCCTTCCATTTTTTTAGCTGTTTGCAGTGCAGGACCAAAATGGTATTCCAAATGTGTGCCAGTCAAATGTGTAAATCCACTATAACATAATGTTTTAGCAATATTGTGATACTAAATTGGATTGTAATTTATTTATTTTTAGTGTTGTCATCATCAAATATTTAAATGGTATCACTGCTGCTAATTGACAGTGGGAGAGTGCTGTTAAAACCTTTTGCTAAATATTTTAAACCTTCTTTTTAAAGAACTGTGTAAGAAGGGCAATGCTGCTGATGATTCTTGTGTTGGAAGTGGCTGCCATTAATATCTTTGCAGAAGACAATTTTGTTGGAAACCTTTTAAAGTGTTCCAAAGTCTTTTCATGGTGCTGGTGACAGCATTGCTGATTAGCACATTGAGCTTCTAGCTGTGGTTGACTTTCAAGGTTCTTGTCCAGCACTCATGTTAATGGATTATTTTATTCAATCTTTTATTTCTTTTGCTTTATAATGTCTGAGGCTCTTCAGAATGCCTGTGTCAGAGTCAGAAGAGTCAAGAAGGCATTTTTATTCTTTAGAAAACTCTTACAAAGTATAACAATGAGATCAGATAGCTTCCTGAAAATAGAACATATGAAGTTTCACTTCAGAGAATTATTCAACTGAGGATTAAGAAGATTATTAAATACAGTAAGCAATGAAGGACAAAGGTAACTAGAAGTTTCTGTATCCCACAAGATTGATACAACAACATTATCTTGGAAGGGAATCCCAGCCCTGTTTCTTGTCTGTCTGTCTCCTTTGAGGAGGGAAACTGGTTTGTTTTCCTTCCCTTTTTCAGTACTTTCCCACTACTGAGAAGGAAGTAATCCCTATTAGCCTCTTCCTGCTCAATTTGGCTTGCTGTGTTGAGACCTACCTTGGTTATTCCTGAATTCCTGAAGATTTTTGAATCCTTGTGCTTTTGTGTGCCCATTTTGTGACGAGAGTCCAGCGTCTGACTCATTTCTGAGCGTTGCTGTCAGCATCATTTTCTTTATGCAATTAAGTCTCAAAGCTTTTTCAAAGCTTCAGGTATTTCTCCTGCTTGTTCTAAAATGTCTAATTATGTGCTATTTTTCGTAGTGTATGTGACATAGACTCGGTTAGAATAGCAAGAATAGAACATGGCATGGATTTTCGTTGTTTGACATGTGAAATTAATATTTCTGTCCATAAGTATTGAACTTAACCTCCAAAAACAGTAATTTAGGAGTTCCTGCCTTGCTGGGAGAAAATTCACCATTTTTTGTCCTGATAATTGCTGATGAATTTTTATATTAGTTGGAAATCATAGCTCAAGCATATACTTTCAGTGGGTTCAGCTGCAGAAAATGCATTATTTTCTTCTACATCTAATCCCAAATTCAACTCAGTCCTTAGTGAATATATAAAATTTACTATAATTATTTGAGTGCCTTGTGATTAAAGCTTTGGCCGCTAAAGATTTACAAAATTAACCTCTTGCCATATAACTAAGAATCTTGAATTAATTTTATTTTAAAAAATGAGATTCTAATCATAATTTAGATTTATAATACAGTCTGCAAACCATTTCTTCATGTATTGGAAGTATTCTGAAGTGAATTTATTGAATTATTGAATTCATTTCAGGTCTTTCTCACTTTTTCTGGTGAATTTAGTAAAACTGCCTGATGGGATGCCATCAACTAAATGCATCATTTGCTGGGAAAAAACTGTCACCTGGTGATTTAACCTAGTGCCTGATTATCCACCATCACAGAGGATTTATGTAAATCTGCTCAGCGTACTTTATTAAATGGTACCTTTGGCTGAGGTGATGGAGAAAGACGATTTTTCTGATGGGTTCTGTTAAAATACAGCATAGCTGATAAATGTTCAAAAAAGTTTTTATGTGAAATAAATGCAAATAAAATTTTAAATAATTTTATATAGTATATAATATACATGCAGAGCACTATTATGGTTTTTTTCTGTTTGGTTCAGAGCCTTACTCCTAGCAGCCATGTCACTGAGTCTTGCAAGAGTCAAAATGAATCGTGATGAAAGCTACTCCCTACTTTTTTTTTCCTTACTATTTAAAATATTTAGAATACAGTTCTGTATTCTAGAAGTGTACACCTTATAACCCTTTCTTATTTTAAATGTCTCGTCTGCACTGCTTACAATGGTTGATGGGAATAAGTCATGGGCTTCTGCTGCAAATTTCTATTGGCTGCTTTTATAATAAGCCAGGTGGCCTTTTATGTTTATTCCAGGATTTTTCAAAAATGCAATACAGACTGAACTCTTGGTCCAAGAAATCTTATGTAATTGTTAACAATGTAGTTGTATAGATCTTCCTCTTTTTACTTGCTTGGGAGACTTTGGTGACAAACTTCTGGGAGTCCTTGCAGGACAACGTGAACTGTCTTGGTCTTGCACTTGTCAGGTGATTATGCAGTTAAAAATTCTTAAAATGCTGTTGTTGACAGACAAATCTTCAGAAAAAAGAGCAAGGCCTCAATTCAAAGCTCTCAATTTGTTATACTAGAAAGGATGAAAAAAAGTTCTGTATTATTTCAGGCTAATAACTTGGAAGGAATTTAAATCTGAATCCAAGGTTCCTGTAACCAGAGGCGTGAGAATGCAAGCAGGTTGCAGGGGAAATACAATGATTTCACAGGCAGCTGAGATATAAATCATAGTCACGGTGTTTAAAAGAGTTACTTGGAAAATGTGGTATTCCATATGATAACAAACAGGAAGAAGTATGTTAGATGTGGAATATGTTCCTTGTTGCTAAGTATTAGGGCAATTTTTGAAAGCTGGTGAAAAAAATAATGGATTTTTGGTCGTAGGTCAGGATGAGTATTATGCAAAGAATAATGACTGAAGAAGGCAAAATCTTTTTGAGTCCTTTTCCTACAACTTTGGTAGCTCATAGTTTTCACAGATTTCAGCATCATACAGCATTGTGGAAAGCTTATATTTGCTAGTATTTAGCGGTGATTTTTTTTCTTTTTTCTTTGTGCAATATCAGTTAATTTCTTGCTGGAAACTGTCTTGGAAGATCTTATTGTGAAAGGTATTGTTGAAGAGCAGCAAAATCCCTCTGTGGCTTGTCAAATCATCTTGCAACACTACAGTGTATGAAATGAATGTGACATTTCTTAACCCTCTTTCTGGAAATAGAGTTCTTTTAATGATGGTTCTTAGTTTATAAGATTTCTTTTTTAATATAGACAGAATAAAATCTGTGTCGATATTTTTGTTTTGCTAATACCCTGTTTTTAATAAAAGTCACGGTCATCTCAGGGAGCAGGCTTCTTCCAGTGGGAAAACAAAACAGGACTGCCATTTTTGCACCTGCTATGTTGAGGAAAGGGAGAGAGGCAACACTTTAGAGAAAATAAAAAATGTTTGAGCTTGTGTCTTGGATTGTACTACTGCTAAGAAATGTTCTCATCCAGCTGTGTTCAGACGATACAGAACTATCTTCACTATGTCTGTGGTTATTCTGTGCCTTACATCAGGTGCAGTTCTGTGAGGCAGAAATTGTGCTGCTTGAACTTCATTTCCATCTCCGTTGTCTTTGTAGCTTGCCAAACTCATTATTTGTTTTAAATAAGCAGTGAAAAGCCATTTCTTCTTGCCTCCAGGAAGTCTTTGTTTTAATGTCATTTGTTACTGTAAAACACAATAAGAAATGTACTAAAACTCTAGGAGACTTTGAACCAAACTGTTACTGAAAAATGTACTTCTTTCACATTATACTTTTTCTTTCAGTATTCACAAGGGATGAGTGGGAGAAAATGACACCTGCTAAAATTTTATAACATTGTTTGCTTACATGTAAAAATTTAAAAGCACCCCCTCCCTCTCCCCGAAGAAACAAACCCCATATTTTAAGCTGTAACTTGAAAAATTTCTGAGTTTACAGGCACTTTTTCTCCAGTTCCTCACCCAGATTATTTTGGGATTCTTTACTGAAGACACTTGTTATACTTAGCTGTCATAACCTGTTTTCTTTCCATTATTGCAAAGCTTATTAGGTCTGATTTTCACTTGTTTATCATAGAGAAACAAGATCTCAGAAATCTATGTAAGGGGCAGAAGTGTCATAAAGAAAATCTTTCCTAACAAATGCTTTGGAAAGAAATGTGGCAGTTTTCCAAATAGAGCAAATAAGCAAATGGTGCAGAAAGCTGACTTTTAAGGTGGCATAATGTAAATCCTTCACTTTTAAATTTGTCCATGTTACCCTTTTGTTTGTTTGTGATTTTAGGGTTTTATTTATTGAGGTTTTTTTGTGTATGTGAGACTGGGAGGTCTCTTGTCTGGCCTGAGTGTTACGTGAGTTCAAGTAGTTGACCTGTGTTGGTAGCTAAGAACAACAAAAAGAATAATTTTATTTTTCTCTACTGTAGCATTATTTTATTATATGTGGGTCTTGATTTTGTAACGTGTATTCACTATGTATCACTCCATATTTTTGAAACGTTTTCTTTTTTTCTTTAAAGGTAGTTGTATAAGGTGGTGTTATTTTATTGGGTTAAACTTGTAAGCTTATTCTATTTACTTCAATGTGCAGGATTAACTGAATAGACTAGTTTTAGTTTGGTGTGTATATATATAGGGAAAATGAATTTACCAGGAAGACAAAATACTCAGTTTAATATGAGTGAATCAGAACTGTAGTTTTCATAGTTCCTGATTCATAGGAATGTTCCTGATTCATAGGGTTCATTGGAAGAGCCAGATGTGGGAATAAAACAAAATTCTGCTTGCATTTAAAATTGTCAATATAAGCTTAAAAGCAGAGATATTAAACTATTCCTTATTTAATTTGAGACTAATTAAAAATAGTTACTTTTGGGGTTTATTTCATGGGTTGGAGGTTATTAAGTACACAGGAAGAGAATATTGTGTTGCTGTGGTGTTCCTAATGGGCCAAGCAGCATCTGGTCCATTGTGATATCAGTTTGCTGTTCCAATAAGTTTGTACTGTTAAAAAAACATGCAACAAAGCAGGTCACAACCTTAAAGGAGAGGGCTTATTTAAAGGAAAGAGAAAAAGTTACAAAATACTGAAATTTCACGTCTTTTGTGCTCAGGTTCTTTAACATTTCATTTTCTTCTACACTTTCAAAGAGCCAAGGATAAAGAAAATGGAAAATATCTCAAAAGTACCCTTAAGCTACAAGGGGGAATTGTTTTAAGCTAAAAGAGAGAGATGTAGATTAAATGTTAGGAAGAAATTCTTTATTCTGAGGGTTGTGAGGCACTGGAACAGGTTACCCAGAGAAGTTGTGGATGCCCCATCTCCAGAAGTGTTCAAGGTAAGTCTGAATGGGTCTTTGAGCAAGCTGGTCTAGTGGGTGGCATCCCTGCCCATAAAGGGGGAAGGGAGGATTGGAGCTAGATGGTCTTTAAGGTTCCTTCCATTGTAAGCCATTCTCTTGATTCTGATTATGCATTCCTCTTGGACCATCCACAAAGGTAGTAGTAGCATTGTTGCCATAATTTGCTGTGGAGGATCTCTATGCAAGTTCCTCAGTAAAATGCTTCCATCCAGCTTGTGTGACTCCTGGGAAACAAAAGTGGGTTTTGGAAGCTCCTGAACTGGTGGTCATGAGCTGCTGTGTTCATTGGTGTGCTGTAAAGCAGGCATGGTGGTGCAACGATCTCCACAGTCTGAAATGGATCAGAGATTTAAAAACTGGAGCATAAATTAAAGTCAAACACACAAATAAACAAATTCCTAGATACACATCTTTTCATAAGCTGTGTGAAGTCTTCTGTTAAGAATGGCCATTTTACATCTAGCCCATCATCCTATCGCCAGTGGCCCTGGAGAACACTGCTTGAATGCGGGCTCTGAGAAGCATGCAAGGGCAAAGCTGAAGGTTGTCTAGGCAAAGGATAAGCAACAGAACAGAATAAACTCATGTGTGTGCACACTAAATAGATACTAGATGGGGAAACTCTGCTCAGAAGAGTACAGGGAATGCAGTTGCATGGTTTGGTAAAGGCCAAACTCCCAATAGCTGAGAAAAGAAAGATAGCTTAGTGCTGAATGTCCTGGCTTCTCTGTCCCCAGTCCACAAGCGCTGGCTGGATTCTAGTACTGGGAAGGACAAGGTAACAAAGTCTCACACTGGAGCCCCTCTGGCAACCCGGGTGCTTCCCAGTGGGGTGACCTGGAGTTTGTGGTCACGTTGGGCCAGTGCAGACGCCCATCACTGCTGCCTTTGCCTCCTGGGCTGCTTGGTCCTGGACCTGTTGACTGCAGCCAAGGCTGCCAGCATACAGATGCTGGGTGAGAGCTGCAGCAGGCAGCTGTGTGGAGCCAAGCATCCAGCTGTTACAGCCTCATCACCTGTGGAGGATGAGAGCCTCAGGGAGGTGCCCAGGTGCTGTTACAGCCTCTCAAGCTCGGCCGTGCGTGGAAGCAAGGACAGCAGCCCCTGTTGTCTCAGAAGCCTCAGTGTGCACAAAGGAGGAGACAGGCAGTGAAGTGCTTTGGCTTTTCATTACTAAAATTCATTGCTTCCCCCTGCCCTGCTTTTTGCAGGGAGAAGTGCAGTGATGAACTAACCTGTATCATTATCCCTCAATATTGACCTAGTTGTTTTCAGTGACCTGAGTTCTCAGAGTCAGCACTGGTATTCTCATATTTAATATCTACATTTAAAGGATGAGTTTTGCTCCCATTATTTCTCCCTTTTTTTTTTTTTTTTAACCCTGTACTCTTTGGCATCTGTAGCACAACCTGTGGTTCAGAGTTTTCTAACTTGGATGTACTGGTGAGGAAAAGGTACCCACTCTTTTTTATTTTGAATCTGCCACCTGCTAATTTCATTTGATGTGTCTTTTTTCTCTTTATAGGGTGAGATGGTAAGAGACCATTCCTTATTGTTCTTTGTTTTACTTTGTATTCCGATGTTATGTTTGCTCTCCTATAAAGTAGTCAGGTGTGATGTATAGATTAAAAGATTTCTTGAGACTTTGGCATCTTATTTTAAACATAACAGCTGTCCTGATCCCATCTACTTGGAAAGAATTGAAGTCTTTTATTAATAATGTGCTGTGTCCCCCAGCCTATTTTTTCTCAATATGTGAAAATAGATTGGTCACACTTGAAATCTCAATGGGTAGGAATATTGTGATAGGTTTTGACAGAGTTAGTTTATCTGATTTAGCTAAGTTAAGGCATCTTTCATGGATAGCAGAACCCTCTACACTCAAAACTTATTTTGACTTGATGAACTTTTGTGCAATAATTCCCAGTGATAGTTTTCATTACCTGGAGTTTCTGAAACATCTGTCACATCAACATCCTCATTTAAGGTTTGGCATTCCTGTTTCTCTATCTTCTTTGTCTGCATTATTTAAATGTCTCTGTTCTGTTTTATCCTCTGTCTCTATTGAAGTGTAGTCACTTTCTCTCCTCTCTCTTATCTGAGTATATAGTGTTAGTGTGGTTATTCCACAAAGGATTCATAAACTGTGAGCTATTGAATCCTTCACAGCTTTTCTGAAGTATTAAAATCTAAAAGGTCACAGGAAAATATCAAATTAAATTACGGACACTGTTCTTTTTTGGTTTAGGGGAAGCCTTCTTCTAGCATGTGCTCAGTCTTTTTTCCAATTTTGGCAAATCTTCTTGGAATTATTCTTCCCAGAATTAGCCTCTCTTGGGAGATAGTATATTACTTATTCTCCTCCCCTTCCCTTCACCCCTTTCACCCATATAAGAAAAAAGCCTTTCTTAGCTCTGAAGATGATTGGAACGATTTGATGGCTTATGTGTGTGGGAGAGAGGAAAGTTATTTTCTTCGTTCCTGATGCCTTTTTCTCTTTTTGAGGAGTTCAAGCTGGCCCTTTGTTAACAGAAATTGCTTGCTGCTTGAATCCATTAACAAAGTTCTTGCATTGAACTTAAGATACCTGTGGCAATCTCATGGTGGGTACTCAAATTATTCCTTCACACTCAGCAGAAGCAGAAAATGTGTTGTGTACGAGAGAGGAAAATGAGCAGAAAATTCTTTGGTGATTGTCCGTAGTGTTTAGTAATATACTGATGGAAATTGATAAAATCCAGTTGATCTGAAGGGTTCTTAGTAGGTCAATATGAATTGTTTGGAACTGAAGAATATTCTGCAGAGTGACAGTTCTCAGTGTTCATTCCTAAAAGCTTGAGGCTGTAAGAAAAGTTTTCTTCTGCAGCTCCTGATGAGGATTCAGGCTTTATTACTGCCGTGTATTTATTATTGATTGAACAAAAGAAGATAAAAAACTATTTGTAGTATTTTCATGGGTTTTTTTAAAATCAGGTTTGTTTGGGTTTTTTTTGTTTTTTTTAAAATTGTAAATCTAAAATAAAACATGGAATTAAGCACAAACCCCAGAATTCTAAGGAAGATGACCTTGTAAATCTGGTTGCTTGTAATGACGGTTTGTGCCTGGAGGATTCTTAGGAGTTATAGTTTGGTTTTCAAGTGAGAATTTTTTTGTTACTTTTGATGCTAGTTGGATGCTTTGAACTCCAGTCTGTGTCAAGAACTTTGGGACAACCCTCCTTTTCTCCCAAGGGAAATACGGTGAATGGATAGTTCCTCAGAAGACTGTTGGATGCATTTTCTGTCTAGAGTACTAGAAACCAGAAAAAATTTGGAAGTAGGATCTAGAAAAAGCAGTCTGGACTGTGACTGATTAGGTTAAACAAATGGTAGTTTCTGTGGTACTGAGAAAAAAATGGAAATGCTTTGGTAAGACAGCTGTTGAGCTGTTGAAGTTAGTGGTAACTAACTTAAGGATCTAAAATTATTTCCCTGACTTAGAGAATGTGTAAAGGTTTAGTATCAAAGTAATGAGAAGAAATTGAGTTGGTAAGTTTTCTTAGCTGGATATCCATGTTGTTATTTCTCTGCAGCTTTTTTTTTGGCTGTTTTTTCTCCACTTTTTTTTTCCTCTGTATATTGGTATTTTAAATACGAGAGGAGAGTGTTCCCGAGAAGATGCCAGTGACCATTCTTTTAGCAGAAGACAGGGTCGGAAAGGATCTTAAACTTACCACCTGTAGTGGGTTGGTTGATCTTGGAGGGCAGCCAAGCACCCACATGGTTGCTCACTTGCCTGCCCGTCCCACGGCTACAGGAGAGAGTAAGAACAACAAAACAAAAAAAACCTGCTGGTTTAAGATATAGACAGTGTAATAGGTGAAGAAAAGAGGAAAGAAAAACAAGTTATGCAAACAAGTGATTGCTTTCTACCTCCCACAAGCATCTTGGTGGCTCCCAGCAGTCACTCTTCCCTTCTGTTACCTGAGTTTTGTGACTGAGCATGAGGTTATGCAGTGTGTAATATCAGGGATCTTTGACCAGCCTAGGTAATTTCTTGGCTCTTTTCCCTCCCGACTTCTTATCCATCCTTAGCCTATTTGCTGGAATGGGGCCAGAGTGAGGGGGTGAAAAGGGAGCCCTAGCACTGTGTAAGCACAATCCAGCAGCAGCTAAACCTTTGGTCTTATCCACATCCTTTCAAACACAAGCTCAAAAGACAGGTCCATACAGGCTGTGAAGAAAATTAACTCTCCGAGCCAGACCATGGGTTTCCCATGTGCCAGGGTGGAATCATCAGAATAAAACAAGTGTCTAAAATAAATACATGATTGTATGGTCTGGAGTTTCTCTGTGCATTTCAATTTGGTACACTGACGTCTTCTAAATAAATCTCTTCTGGTGGTTTGATGTTGATAAATGTAAGGAGTGTGATAGATTTGTGATCAGAAACCTTTGTATGGCTACTATGGCTTTGAAAAGTGATTGCATTTAAATGCTCAACAGGTCATCTGAGTACTTAATGTTTTAGAGATTACATACATTAATTAAAAATTTTGACTCAATCTGTCATAGAGATTGAATCATTGCAAAGCTGGCACAGTGTGCAGGCCATCAAGTCTGGCTTTATAACTGCTCTGTCTTCAAAGTTCCCTGTCTGCTGCTAATACCATTTTCTGTCTCTTCTACGGTCGTTAAAGCATCTTCCTGTCATTTTGCCAGTTGAGGAGAGTGGCATTCATAAAAAAAATCTTGAGGGCAGATGTTGGTCATTTGGAAAGGGGTACAGTTTCACTCCTTTCAGTGCCAGAGAGCTAAAATCTTCATAGATTTTCAAAGTACTAATTTTAATAATAGTAACAAGGGAAGACTTTGATCAGTTTTGCGTTTCATTTCATAATCTATCCAGTGCATCAAACTTCCTTATAACTTCAGAAATTGTATGTCAGTTTTTAGGTATGTAGGTCAAAAAGTCTGATAAGGTAATATTTTAATAACATTGTAAAACAATTGCTTCTGAACTATAAAAATTTTAATTGGATTCAAAGAGGAAGTGCTATGGCTTGTAATCTAAAGTACTTTTATTTGTGAAAAGTAAGCTTATCTTTTACGTAGATACAAAACTATTGCACAGAAACTGTAGAGAAATGATCATAGTGATTGTTCCATTGTTCAGGCTGATTTATGTCCTCTATTATTATTGTACAGCTTAGCAGAGTTAGAGAAATAGGTCCTGGATTTTCCTTTTTCTGTGTATAGATATTTACAACAGAACCTTAAGTTGACTAGTACTGAATGCCTTTGTGTATTTTAGTTAGCATAAAAGTTTGGTTTAGATGGTTGACTTAATATAACCTATAGTTAAAACTGAAAGTTACTATCTTTGTGTAAAAACCACTGATATCTGATTCTCTTAGTTATTCTTCAGCCTATATGGATTTCTATAAAAGTATTATGTGCTTAGAGAAAATACAAAGCTTGACTTGAAGTCTTCCTGTATCTTAACTACATTGGCACAAATAGGTGCAATTTTATACATGAATGGTTTTGAATTAAATGAGAGATACACCAAGTGCTAAATTAACATTAATTGAATTGGCATACGTCTATTACGACTTTCTGTGGCCATCAGAATATTGCCAGCTAAAGTGCTCTTTGTTTGACACGTGAATGGATATCGTACACACTCTGATTAATGCTTATTTGAATATTTTGCAAAACAAGGCAGTGCTAATTTTACCTCTGTGCTGTTACAGAGCTCATTATGGGAGTGCCCTCAGCAACTCAGGCTCCTCTTGTGGTTTGATGCAATACAAATGGAGGAATGGGAAAGCCCTTTTGCCTGAACTTGCACTTTGGTTTGCTGTGCAGTGCTCTGGCTTTGCTGAATGGGCAAGCAGACAGGTCATCAGAAGGCTTGAGAAACAGATGGCCGGGAAGGCAGCCGTAGACTGAACTGTTACTGATGGAAAAGTGCATTCCCGAGCCTGGTGTCTGAGCCTGTCACAGCCAAAAATATCTGTGAATAGTGTATCTGAAACGTTAGGGAGGAGAGGTTAAAAAGAAGCACAGTAATAATACTAGAAACAGGAGAAAGCAGTGCCAAGACAGTGTTGGATTTATCCTCAGGCCAGTTTTCTTTCTCTCTGCAGTAATGGTAGAAGGACAGAATGTGAGAGGTAGACTGTATTTCATTCACAGCATACAGAAGCTGCAGAGAGAGGAGTGCTGAGCTATCAAACAAGTTTTGATCAATTGTCGCTAAAATGACAGTTGGTTTTTTGTTTATGCTTTGTTAGGAAAAGTTCATTAGTTCTACTAAGGCATGTTGCTTCTATTAAACTTGATATCTTCAAACTGGAGTGAGAAACTGCACTTGTTTTAAGATTTGGGAACAGAACAGTATTGTTAATGCTGGAACCAAGGACATTATGCTGTTAAAAATGATAGTTTGAAGTTGGTATTTTTATCATATATTTCCTTTTTTTTTGCACACACTCCTTAGTTGCTGTAATTTAGCATACACAACTTGCTAAAGTTAAAAAGAATGTGGGAAGAGCATGATTCTTAATTAGCATCCATATAGAAGGTTAGCAACAGCGGTGGTGGGGAAAATTCACTTTGCAGAATCTAATATTTCTTCTGGAATCTAATACATGGGTTACTGTGTTCTTAGTCTTTGAAATACAAAATAGTGTTGAGGATTTTTTTTTTAAATGCTTGGAAGCCTAAAGATACAAAAAGATAACATTTAATAGATGAAAGTGTAGAAAGGATTTGTGAGATGTTGCAGGTCCCACACCTAGCTGCATTTTTTTTGGTGGAGTGCTGAAACGAAGACAAACCTTACTTATGTTGCACTTTGCACTCACTAAAGCAAAAGTAAGCAGCTGTTATATAGCTCAGTGCTAAACACATTGGTGCAAGGGTCATACCAGGAAAAGCAAAAAATGAACTTCCAGTGTTGTGTACGAGAATTTTTGCTCGTGTTGTTCTCAAAGTAAGATCTGACCTGAAAGGTAGTGTTTGCTAATTTTAAACAATGAGATAATCATCACACATTGCTGCATTGCCTCCAAAGGTGTGACTGTGAGTAGTTGGCTCCCCCCCCACTTCATTGAGCTTAACTGTAGAAGGAAACTTTTCTCTAGATTCTGAGGTCAGCTGAATAGCACTGCTTTTTTGACTTCTAGTCAGAAACAAGAAATAATAAGAAAATTGCAGATAAGCTTCAGTACTTTTTTTAAAAAGACTGCATGAGCAAAACCATTTCTCTAAATTGCATGAGTGTATAGTTTGAAGTTACCTGAAATTAAAAATATAACTTTTCCATTTCTTTTCAACTTTTATCAGAGTGCTTGTAGTATTTAGACAAGGAGCAGTATGTTAAAACACAGTAAAATAATAGCAAAATCATGCAAGCTTGAGAATAGATAGGTGATTCTTAGGTTGCTTGGATATAATTAATAAAAACAAGATTGTAGAAATACACAAATGGAATGAACACTTTCAGAACTTTTTTGTATAAAGACTTGTACTCCTGCAGAGACAGTAGCAGGCCACAGCCGCCTAACTTGGCCTGCCTAATATTATCTGTTCTTGGTCACAATATAAATATACCTTTTGAAAGGAGTAAGAAAGGAATCTTTTGTTGGAGACTTACTCGGTTAAGATGCAGAAGTTTAAAGCTACTGATTATTATTGATGATGTTTTTTAATGCTATTAATCATAATTAATATCCTTATTCCAAGGAGTAAGAATGAAAATAGTTCTGTCTAAATGTGCCTGCACAACACTATTCTGAGTCTAGTGCATTTACCTTGCAGGGAACGTGTGTGCTGGGGAGGCAGTATTATCTCTGTCCTGCGGACATAGATTCTTGGGATTGAGTTTCATACCACTGCTCCAATGCTTTTCAGTGAAAAGTGCCCAAAGGTGATAGGTTAGTTACCATATGAAATGTTGCTCTCAAGTCACCGCTTCCATTTTTTTCCTTACCCTCTTTTCCTTGTAAAGCTTCTTCAGGCTGCCTTTGCCTTTCCCTTGAGTTCCACGACCTTGTGGGTCAAGCACAACTTTCCAGTCTTCATCAACTGGCACAAAATCTAGTCTTAATTTCTTAAAATCAATCAAACAAAAACCATACAGAAGTTAATGTGGCTTTTGCCTTCTTCACCAGATTGTTTTCTTCTGGTTGCCTCCATTATGCTAGTTTCTTGCAATATCTTGTTGGTTTCCTCGCTTCTCTATGCACAATTTCCCTTTTATCTGTGCTTTCCTTAGGTTCTACCCAGTTTTATCCTAATTTCCTAGGTTTTATCTTGGTGGGATACCCTCAAGGACTCTTACCTTGCTAATTGTAAATGCTGTCTTATTCTCTCCGTGCTGTTCATTCTGCGTGCCCTGTCAGCAGTGAAAGGCAGTATACCTGTACATGATTTAACAGTCTGGTAGTTCAGTGCATGGAAAAAATTCCTCGTCTTTTAATGACATATTCAGCCTTGTTGTTTAGCAGTTTATAGACGGCAGAGCAAAACCTATGGACTCTTGATTTATTTCTGTAAACTCTGGAACTAGCAGTGTCTAATAACTATATTCAGGTGCCTTTCCTAACTGTGCCTCTGGGCACTATCACAACATACCATAGTAATTGTTTAACTGACATGGTTTTGCATCCACTTCTGTTCAAACTTTAGAGGTCGCTGTAGAGGTTATGTCTCTTCCTATTGCTGGCCTTCAGGAATTATCGAAATGTGTGCAAACATTTGTAATCTCTCACCCAAGAGCAGAATAAATTTCCTGGGATAATTCTGTAGTTAGTATGCTTGCAGTAGCTGTTAGTGTTTGCTTAGATTTTATGGCATGGCAGCTGGAAATGTGAGTATGTAGCTAACAGACATTAGTTAATTACAAAGCAACAGCTTCTACCAGTCGTAAATGATAGGCATAGGGTGCAGCGCTGACATTAGCAGCCTGCTTTTGTGACATGTATGCATAAGTACACTATCCAGATTTTATAATTTAGTATAGCTTAAAAATATTTATATTTGCCCTACTGACATCACAGTTTCCTGGTATTTATTTCAGTGAATATGTGGTTTAAACAGAAGTTCAAGTGAGGTAATGGATAAGGCATTGCTTTGAAAGCTACTGCTGCTATTCATATAAAATGTCCTCTTTTTGTGAGGACTTTGTGGGTAGAAAACGCTAGCATTATAGATCACAAGGTAAGAGTAATAAGAGCTTGAATTTGGCAAGGTTGTATACAGTGTGATGATGGAAGAATGGGTAAGATACTGACTTTGAAGTTTCTAGGTATAATGAATGAATGTAAATCAATGTTTCCCATTGTTATTAAGGCCTGTGATAGTAAACTTTCAAATTGATACACGTGTTTAAGTAGCTTCATTAGAAATCACAACTTGAAAATTATTTTGTGACTGGTGTTGACATTTTAAAGTATACTAGGGTACATCTAACCATTTATATAATGTTGTGACATATATTTAGTAAATGCAGAGTTCAGGCACATTCCTTGCTGCTTTATTGAGAAGCAGAAGGATCTCTTTCTTTTGGTGTGTTTGACTGTCAGTGGTCACAGGATCTAATTTCTTCCCCTCCAGCCAAAGCTATTCCACATTTGGCATTGCAATTTGCCTTAATTGACCCAATATCTGAAACCTGTATAACCTTTGATACAGAATAATTTTTTGTTTATAAGATCATTATGATCTATATAATTACAAAAACTATGTAATTGTATTCATGCATTGATTGTGTCTGCAACTCTTGTGTCAATATAAATAGAAGATGCGAAAGGGAAAGTGAAGTGTGTGAAGTATTGATTGCTCAATAAACATTATTACTTCAACTACTTATATTTATCTGGGTCCTTGAGTGTGCTGCTGGTACAATCAGGAATTTCATAATAGCTAAATCTGCTGAAATTCTGTATAGACAAATATGTGTTGGGAGAAAAGATCTCTAAGAA